>ML776778.1:726950-837902 GCA_009831015.1 Picea engelmannii
ATCTAGAAAAACATATTGTAATGTTCAGAAGGAGGATTCGGGGTGTTTTTGTTGTTGTGGAAGATGGCCTTGGAGAGCATGCTCCAAAAAAACTCTTTTCACACAAGAAAAAAATTTTGCTTCTCGATGACAACAAGGGTTAGATCTCGGTTAGCTTACCCAGAAGATGCACCTTTTCCTATTTGTTTCTTATTTTTCGAGATCGCACAAGGCACGGGGCAAAGAGAATATGAAGATCTAAAAGAGTAGTAGCCCGGAAAAAAAAATACAAACCGAAATAAAATCAAAACTTTGCAAAATTTTAAAAATGCGTATTCAGACTTTATACCTCCGGATTCTGATTGTAATGGCCGTATCTTGGGCAAACGGAAACCTTTTCGAGTGAAACGAAAAATGTTCCTGAATGAAAAGCGTGCTTCAGACGCAATGGAACAGTCCTTTCAGCCCATAAATGTACATAAATGCCAGAAAATGGAGATGAGGCAACTCGGCTTCACGATCTCGATCTACAACAGGAGCGGGTCTTCAAACAGGCTCTGATACCATGTCCGACAACACAGGTATCCCAACAGAGGATGAACACCTTCAGTAACTACTCACATAACCAGATCAAAGATCAACACACTGATGTTTTCACGTGGTAAAACCCCTACGGGGAAACATCCACGACCCCAGCCAACGTGGCCACTTGGAGCAGTTTATTAATGCAAAAAAAAGATTACAGAGAGATTTTACAAGAGATTTTCTCACAATCGATCATCGACAAATGACCCTCCATGCTCTTTAAATAGAGATCATGGACCAATCGGGTGTTAAGCCATAGATCAATGGTCGTTAAGATCGAGGAGAGTATGAACTGTCGGATCACTCTATGTCGGGAACATATCGTGACTGTCGGATTGCCTAACTACAAATGCATACAAATGCATACTAAAGAAACACACTTTTACCTAACGACAAATTAGACCAAGTAGATCTTAACTAACTCCCAAGTGTCTAGATATCCTAACAAAAATTTGCCAATCCATAGTAGCTTTTTGCATATATGCCAATGGGTAAAATTGTTTTTTAATTGAAACAATAAAATCATTCCAAGAGGTTAAAATTTTACCATGTTTCTTCATGTCCTCTTGAGTCTTGTCTTCCCACCAAATGAGTGTTGCACTATCCAATCTTAAAGAAGCAAGTTGAATCTTAGTTTCATCATCTTGAATTTTTTGTATCCTACAATACACCTCAATCTGACGAATCCAGTTATCTAATTTCTCAACATTTACCTCTCCATTGTACATTGGCAATTCAAATTTAATATCAATCTTTAAAAAAGGAATTTGTGGAGGAGTTTTACCATGTCCCTTTGGAGAATTTGGAAGAGGTCTTGAATTGGTAGAAGAAGAAGAAGATGGAGGTGAGGGTGGTGGAGAAGCACCATTCCCTCCATTTCCATTTGGAGTTTTATCATCACTGTCTCCCTTGTTCTTTGAAGGGTTGGAGCCTTCACCTTGCAACCTTGTATTCCTTTCTTCCATAAATAATTTCATCATTTCTCTCATTTCCATGAAAGGCTTTCTGAGATCTTCATCTTTTGTAGGAATATTTTCATGACTCTCTTCATGAGCCATACTTGGTGAATGCCTCCTTGAAGCTTGAGGTGATAAAATAGCCTTTCTTCTTGAAGGATGAGAACTTGGCTCTACAAGTTGATCTTCTCCTCTTGTGAGTTTCAACCTTGTGAGCATCAGAAAAAAAAACAGTTGCAAATAATCAAGCCTTCAAAAACCTAAGCTTTGATACCAACTTGATCTGAAAATGATATTCTTGAAAATATTTGCAAGTTTTAATTCAAGTGTTTTTATGAAAATGGATCAATTTGCAAACACAATTTTTTATAGAAATATACATTCAAGATGCAGATAATAAACAACAAATAACAGTGAACAAAAAACACATAACACAACAAATGATAAATGAGTTCACCCCTCTCTTGGGCTACATCTCCTGGTCCAGCTTCCAATGGATCTTTTATATTATTTTCTCAAAGTGCTAAAATATGTGCTTTACAATGCTTAAAATGCCAAATAGATGGCTCTAATGGCTTCAGAACATCTAAAAACCCCTAGCTGGGCTTTTTCGGCACCTGATTTGGCCAAAAATTGAAGAAGATAGGCTTCCTGGATGTTCTCCTTCAAACTTGATGTCTCTGGATCGACAATTTGCACCTTTGTGTGTCCAACCTAGCACCCACGCTCAATTCTGTGCTAAAACCTAGCACTGATCACAACCGCAAAATTATGTGAACTGTAGGACGGTTAGGGTGCACGCCTAGCCCCTAACCGCCAATCCATTGGGCATGTGGCTTACCATACAACCACGGGCACATACAAAAAGGGGCCAAGTCCCAAGTCAAATGGTGGAGCGACAAGTGTCGACATGGTTTTAAAACCGTTGGTAATTAAACTCCCACGCAAAGTATGGACCACCGGTCATATGTGTTGTGGGCGGTATGGACCATCGATCATATGTGTTGTGGGCTCCGTTTGAACTATGCACACGGGTAGTCATATGGTATGCATATATGGACGGGGGCTGGGGCTTAGCCCCAACCCTGTCCGTGCCCAAACCAAAACATATTGCAATTCAAATAATATCAAAACTATATAGTGGTAAGAACCACATGGGTGGCACGTCGGTTGGACGACCCTTCCCAAATCCATACCCCCTCCCGGAGGTCGCGGGGTCGAGTCCTGTTGATTACACAAGTTTTAACCAATGTCTGGGTGACACGTGGCAACCCTTGTTTGGGCCACGTGTCACCAATCCATTTTCCACCATGCCACGTGTCAAGAAATGATTCGTCCACACAACAACCACCTGTCCTCCAACTCAGCTCTGCCACGTTCCGACATTCATTTGAACCCAAACAAGTTGCATTGGGTTCGTGACGACGAGGCCTACGCACCCATTCAATTTGAAGTGATTCCGAGCACTTTGAATTTTGAGCAAAATTTGATCCCCTGGATCAGTGTTTTATAAAATTACTGTCATACACTAGTATTAAATCACCTTGCTTGAATGCCTTCTTATTGATGTTCCTGTCATGATATGCCCTCTCTCATTCCTTCTGTACCTGCTAGTGGAAACCTGCAATAAATATGTCTTCTTCGAGTTCCACTAACTGTGCGAGCCTTTCTTAAGAAGCACTAGTGTCATCCATATCTGTAAAAGTAACAATTCTTAAGATTGGTACTAAATACTCCATCAGGACAACAACTTCAATACCATAAACCAACTTGAAAGGGGTCTGCATTGTTAATTTCTTGCAAGTGGTTCTATAGGCACATAGTACTGCAGGTACTCTTAAATCCCAGTCATCTTTGTTCACACTACATATCTTTGTCAATGCGATCTCCAAGATATTGTTGAAGGCTTCAACTATCCCATTTTCTTGTGGATGATAAGGTGTGCTCTTCTGGTGGTGTACCGCAAATTCCTCTGTCAGATCTTCAACTG
Organism: Picea engelmannii; assembly: GCA_009831015.1. Taxonomy (NCBI): domain Eukaryota; kingdom Viridiplantae; phylum Streptophyta; class Pinopsida; order Pinales; family Pinaceae; genus Picea; species Picea engelmannii. The sequence goes on from ML776778.1 coordinate 730,461, forward strand.
TCTTATTGATTAAGTGTGTTCCTTGATCTCTCATAAGGATCTTTGGGCAGCCAAATCTGGTTATGATGTCATCAAATATAAAGCGCGCAATTGTAGTTTCACTACAGTCCTTAACTACTCTTTCTTCGACCCATCTGGTTAAGTATTTTGTCATAGTAATGATGTACCTTGCTCCTGTTCTCTTTCCTGGTGGGTTTATGGGTCCCATGAAGTCAATGGCCCACTTTTCAAAGGATTGTAGGGTCATCTGAGGTGTTAATGGAATTTCATCTCATCTGGATGGTTTCCCAACTCTCTGGCATACATCACAACCTCTAGCATAATCCTTAGCATCTCTGTGTAAGGTAGGCCACCAAAGGCCATCTCGCAGAACCTTCTGCACAATTTCTTTCCCTGCGTATTGTCCTCTTGTGATGCCTTCATGAGCTTCTATGAGGATTAATGGTCGCTCTGTCTCCATAACACATCTCCTTAGTATTTCATCAGGCCCCATTTTGTATAGTTTTCCAGCGATCAGTGAAAAGTCTGTAGCGTGCACTACTATCTGTTTCATCTGGGGAATTGTATACTCACTAGGTGCCATTCCTGTTGACAAGAACTGGAATATTTCTATGAAGTGGTTATCAATATTTCTAATGAAGACCAATTGTGCATCCGGTAGTGTATCCTCCAAACTAGTGGGTTCTTCTCCATGCTCCAACCTCGACAAGTGGCCAGGGCCCTTGTTCATTCTTCCTGGCTTAATTATGATCTCAAAATCATATTCTTGGAACAATAGAAGCCATATTCATATTCGTCCCCCTAACATTGGCTTATTGACTAGTTGTTTCAGGGTGGAGTGATATGTAAACATTTTGAAGTGGCCTCCCAACAAGTAGTGGCGGAATTTTTGCAGCGCATACACCATGGCCAATCCTTCTCTCTCTGTAGTAGTGTAGTTAATTTCTATTGTGGATAACTTCCTGCTAGAAAAGGCTAATGGGTGATCGATGTCTCATGTTCCCGGTTGTGCTAACACAACTCCTAAGGAAATGGATGACGCATCGACATGCACATGAAACTCCTTGCTCCAATATGGAAAAACCATAATGGGTGCAGTCAACATTTCTTGTTTCAGTGTGTCGAAGCTCTTTTGACATTCTTTTGTCCAGCTAAATTGACAATATTTCTTCAACAAATTCTCCATTGGTGTTGTAATTTGGGCATACCTTTTAATTAATTTCCTGTAATAGCCAGTATGTCCCAGTGTAGTGCGCAGTTGTTTGATCGACATTGGAGGTGGTAGATCAACGATAATGGCGATTTTAGAGGGGTCTACCAACAATCCCTGCTTACATACAATATGACCTAACAACACTCCGAATGGTCAGAAGAAGATGCACTTCTTCAGATTCAATGCAATTTGACACTATCTACATTTATCCAACATTAGTCTCAGACATTCAATATGGTTTTTCAACAAACTAAACACAGTCCAGTCATCAAAATATGCTTCTAGAAATTTATGCAAAAATTCTTTGAACGCTTCTACCACCACCCGGGAAAAGATGGTTGGGGCATTCTTCAGTCCAAATAACATTGTTGTATACTGATAAGACCCCCATTCTGTAGCAAACCTGGTATTATGGTGATCCTCCTTGGCAATCCGGATCTGATGTTATCCTGAGAATCCATCTGTAAAAGAATATACCTCCTAGCCTTCCACATCATCTGATACTTCGTCAGTGAATGGTGTAGGGAAAGGGTCATGTAGATAGGCATCATTCAACTTCCTAAGATCTACACAGATCCTGATTTCTCCTGTCTTCTTTTCTTGTACCACCATAGGTATAATCCACTCTGATTCTTTGACAGGTTCAATAATCCCTGCTTCCAACATTCTGTCAAGCTCAATCTTCACTTTTTCCTTGTATTTCGGGTTCAATCTGTAGGGTCTTTTCTTGACTGGCTTCGCATATGGTTTCAAATGTATTCTCATCTCTCCCATAGTTCCTTTGATACCTTTCATATCAGTGAACTTGGTCGGAAACAAGTTCTGATATTCATGCAACAACTCTGTAATCTTGTCAATGGTAGAAACATCCTAATAATCTACGACATTGGCAAGTTTTGGTGTCTCCTTCATCCCAATATTGAATTTTTTAATCTTGAATGGTTGACCAATAAATGGTAGCTCCACTCTTGGTCCTTCCACATCTCTTTGGCCTTTTGTTTTAGTGATGTTTACCTTCCTGGGATCATCATCATCAACATTGATGTTGTAGCAACTCTGCAATTTATGGAGAGGCACAGTCCATTTGTCCTCTTATTGTTCCATAGGGAGGATAGATGCCTCTTCAAATACTTTATGTCTCAAAATATGTCATGCTTGGTCTACTGAAGGATATTCATTTTCAAATAAAAAGGTGGTTACAAAATTTTGAATCATACCTTCCCAATCTATGGTGATGAGGCGCAACTCTGCTTGAAGGTACCAGTTGATAGGAGTTGTGTCCAGTGTGTTAATGAATCTGTGCACCCATTGTTCTCAAGGAATTTTACACCAGGCCTCTTCACAGCTTCTCACATGGTCCTTTGGACAACTTTGGCCAGTATACCTTACTTCGCAACTTACTGCTTGTACTGAGAACTGTGTTGTCATCAAGGTTCAACATTGTGTCCAGTCTGTGATATTTCTTTTATGTGTCCCCCACCATCTTACTGGTGTGGATTTAAATGCCTCATCTATTGCTAACAATATCTGTTGTATTGGTACACTTGTTTCAAAATATGATAGGAAGGCTTCTAAAGGGTTTAGATCCTCAAATGTGGGTAAATTACTTACTGTTGTGCCGATCCAGTGAACTTCTCTGGTTTATCTGGAACATCTTCTGGTGGATACCTCATACATATGGTTCTGCCAGTTCTCTAACACTTCTTCTGAATCTAATGAGCACGCACTATCACTTTTCCAGCTTAGATTCCCATCGGTTGTAGGGTTGATGTAATCATGTTGTCTGGCTATTAGTTTGTAGATGTTTTCCATTTCATATGCATGGTCTTATTCTCGGATGGGTTTTGTGTATCATGGACCCTCATATGGATCTAAGGGTGTAATGAACCTAAGGCCATATCTTTCAAATGTCATATGCCTTTTCTTTAAATCAGCCATGGTAGAGTTGTTGAAGGCCCAATCAATTCCTAACAGAGCAGGGTAAGGGACACTGTCATCAACTATCTCAATTACCTCAAAATATGCAAACGTTCTAACTTCGTCAATGTCCACAGGGACATGCTCCATTCGTCCAAATGGGATGAAAGCTTGCCGATTAGCCATTCTAAGCTTGATAGGAGAATATATTAACTTCGGTTTCCCCATTAGTGCCCAAGTTTGCTTCGTCATGACATTGACCTCCGAACCTAAGTTAAGGACCACATAGTCTATATCATACTCTCATATTTGAGCATTCAACTGTAATTCCTTGTTTGTCCTTCTTTTCTTAACGATTTGATGTACTGCCCTATTTAGTAAGGGGTCTATCTTTCCTAGCTCATAGTGTCTGATTAAGTTCTATAGTTCTTGTACAGTGCCTTCATCCTGAATCAACTTAACAAAGGTGCATAAAATTACATGAGCTTGCTTACCTCTTTTCCCTCCTGTCGTGAAGCAGATTGATCAAATGCCTGAGGCATTCCATATTATTTTATTTCTGGTAGTGTCTTTGAGGAATAACCTTGACCTGCTTTGAACTCCTGCCTTGCTTCCTCAAATATTCGTCTTTCTTTCTTCGCATCAAAGTTTTGATTCTTCTCTATAGCTTTCCTAATAACTGAGTCTTTTGTGATCTTTCCTTGAATCATTCTATCCTCTCCTGTAGCAACGCCTCCTCGAGTGATAACAACGACTTTAGGATATACTTCACGGGGTTCTTATTTGATCAACTATATCTGCGGGTTTTGCTGAGGTCCTCGTCTTTCCTGAAGCTTAGCTAGAAGCATAGGACACTCCTCAATGACATTCTCGAATGAGTTGCAATAGCTTCAAGTGGTACAAGAGTTTTGACAGTCCCTTGCTAGATATCCTAGATGTGTGCATTTATAACAAATTATTTGTCCTTGGCCTTGACCTGTTCCTCCTCCTCATCCTCATCCTCTGTATCCACCATGAGGATTGAAATTTCCTCTTCCTGGGGAGTTATACTGCAAAGTGTTTCCCTCTTGCTGAACTTCGCCTTGGATCTTGTAGATGTCTCTTGATATTTCATGCATAAGGTCAAAGGCCCTACAATCTCTCTCATCATGCCCTACTAACTTACATAATGTACAATACAAGTTTGTGGGTGTCTGAACATACTTCTTCATATATTACCACTCACCAGGGCGATGTCGATTTCTGCATACTTCGCACCAGGGCAGGTTGACTTGCTTCAAGGGGCTCAATGCTCCCGAGGACAAATATTCATGGAATAAAGGACAGTTCTCCTTATCATGGCCTTTAGATCTACATATTACACACCATATATCTTCTCTTTTTTCCTTCCCCTTGTCCTTCTTCATATCCTCGACCTACAGAGACAAACTAGTTAGCTGACTTACGATCTAGTTCATACTTGAGCTGAAATATCCCATAGGGGTTGATTCAAGATTCATGGCGATCTCCAATGCTTCTTCCTACGAAGAAATCTTCTACTACATCAGGGAAAATTTGATGTGTGGTAAAAGGGAAGTGATGAACCATTCTTTATTTTGTTCATCTGGGATCTGAAAAGTTAGTTGGCCTGTTAAGGTCTTGAATCTTTGGTCGAACTCCCAAACAGGTTCGGCTATCTTTTTCTTGATCTCCTTCAACTCTGTAATACATTGTGACTCCGAATTAGGTTTCTTAAACTTTGCAATCAACGCGTTCTTGATATCATTCAGTGGCTTAGGTTGTGCAATTCCTTGGAAAAGATTCATGTACCAGCTCAGTGCGTGATCCCTCAGTGTAGTGTTGAACAGGGTCCTTTTAACAGCTTCATCAGTGACATTTTTAATATTCCATATGGCTTCGCAAAGAAACCAATGTTGATCAATATCTTCATATCCATCTCCCCTAAATATAGGAAGTCTCATCTCATCTACCATAGAGCTACCTAGGTTTCATGTCTGAGTAGATGTCGAACTGCTAGTAGTGGTACTCGGAGGACTCTGGTGATTTTGACTATTACGATTACTCAGCACTATTGAAGTAACAAGAGGGTCAATAGTACTTAGTTCAGTGGTTTGTGTAGTTCCTGAGGTTTCTGGCTCGTTCTGACAGAGTTCTTCAACTTCTCCTTCCTCTGTCCTAGTCGGTTCTGAATGTTCCCCGTCTGTCAAATTTGCCTCTTCTCCACTGTAGAAACCCTCTTCCTCATAGTTTTTATTAAACAGGTTCTCAAGGTGAAGCCCTCTTAATACTCTCCCACTGCGTGTATGTCTAACTTTTGTGTCACTGTCGCTATCTGAATTCTTGAACATTAGCCTTTTCGAATCCATCTAGTCTATTGTATCTTCAAGACGTTCTTTTCATGCAACAACATCTTGATTCTCAGCTTCAGAAAGTGAATTTTTTTTCCTCTAGGTCCTTTGAAAAAATATCTCTCAGCTTGGCTATACAATTCTACTCTATCAACAACAAACTCAGTGATATACCCTCCAATGGTACTATCAAACCAATTATCTACTACTCTGGATATAACGTTATCGACTCTTTTGACCTTTTGGATCAACACCGACGTCCAAACCACAGGGGTTCTAGGTATGATCTCAAACTGGGTATCTGCTAACCTAGCCAGCCACTTAGAAAACTCTTGATGGATTCCTCCAAAGAACATCTCATGAATGTCAGTGAAGATGTATCTTTGTAGCCAATCTCCAATACTCAACTTAGGGTTCTTGTTCTGGGCTTCACCGAAGTCCTTCTCTTTCTCTCCTATCCACTTCTAAATCTTTGTCTTCGATGGGAACCACCTTGACATTCCCTCAAGAATATTTTGGTCCCGACAACGGAACCATTTTTTGGCATAGGGGTAGACCCAAGGTTCACTCCAAGAGCGCATCAACAAGCCCTAGCTACTGACCCTTTTGGCAACACCTGCGAAGCAGATGTAGTCTCACCCGAAGCAACTATGAGGAGGTTGGAGGACAGAAATGTCTACAAGTAGGGGGATATTAGGCGGATCCAGTAAAACATCAGCAAAACATTCATCTATCACTTATCAAGATAGATCTATCTTGCACAACTATAGATCTAATCTAATACAATAATGCAAATAACCCTATAACAATGACAAAGATCAAATCACCAATCACACACATCAAAATATGTACGTGGTTCACCCTCTCTCTAGGGCTATGTCCATATAACTGTGCTTATGATTTATTAAGGTCAATCATACAATTGTTGTCTGCGCTCTTAGCTAGTAGATATTATTTCTTCTCTCTCTTTCTCTCAGCCCCCTGCACACCCAGCTGCAGGGTTGATCTTCGCACCCAGATGAATATCTTACAATCCCAAAAGCTCTTTCACCCAACACCTCTCTCTTTCTCCAAATACTCTTCTCTCGACCAACTCAGTATCAAAAATAATAATAACAACACATCAACCAAAAGGTACCAACCCAACCTAGGCCCTTTAGACCTCTATTTATACATTACAATTATTCACAGACATCCTTAGGCCGAAACCTAGGTGCCAAAACCCTAGATACAAAAACCCTAGGTGTTTAAAACCCTAGGTCAACTTGACCCACTTTTTCTGGGCTTCACCAACTTGTCTTTCCTTTCCTCTCGCGATGTGCTCCAAAGAATCCAATGGTGGATTTTTCCCTCTTGTCGAGTTGTTCTCGATCCATATTCCTTAGTGATCTGTCATCCTCGATATTCTTGTCCAACGTCTTGGTTTTTCGAACTTCGCTCCATCTTTTCTGCTCCGTTGCTCACTTCGCCCCAGTAACAATTACTGTGTCTTCTGCAAAGTTTGCTTTTCACCTTTTCTTCCTTGTTCTTTGCTTCCTTCCAAAACTAAGGGCCAACAATTGTCATATTGTTTGAGGAATGTGTTTGATGTTTTAGCACATACTAGAGGCATATTTTTGGTACATTGTTAGATTCACATCTTGGTGAATTTGGTCATAAGGGTTGGATAAATTCTTGGTGATATTGGCATGATCTATATATGGTTATGAGTTTTATCTAGTGATAGTGACATAGGAAGTGACAGGTTGATGTATTAGTGACGGGTTGTTTATCATTGATTGTTTCAATAACAGGTTGAGTCTAAATTTATATTTCAGGAAGGAAGGATGTGGAAAGGAAAGGGGGTCGTAGCCTTCTTTTGGTTGGAGTCAGAGAACATAGGGAGTTGGAGCTTCCTTCAGGTTGGATCCTGTAAACTATGGGTTTGGAGCCTCCTTCCAATTATAGCTGGAGAATTGAAGGAGTTATAGATTCCTTCATGTTGGAGTATGTAAATAGGGGGTTGGAGCCTTCTTCTAGTTGGTTCTAGAGAATTTGGAAGTTGGTGCTTTCTATGAATGTAATATTTTGATATATAAGAAAGAATTCCATGGTTTTCTCCCATTTGGGTTTCCACGTAAAACACTGGTGTACTGTGTATCTGTGGTTATGATGTGATGCATTGTTTATGGTTATATGTTTATGATATGTTAATTGCAATCATATGTGAATGGAATTATTGATCAATTAATGTTGTGATTGAAACTGGTAAAAAGGGCTCAATATTTATTGACCCACCCGTTTCAATATTCCAACAATTGGTATAAGAGAAGTTCCTTCATGAAAACAATCTAACCAATGGAAGGTATATCATGGATTACATAGATAATGGAATTTTAGTGTTCATGAAGTGGAAAAAAAATGGAACACCAATGTGTGATGGTTAGGATGGTCTGAAATATGAGATATGGAGCACAAGATTGAAAACATTTTTACAGGCATATGGGTGTGATTTTTGGTACTTAGTTGTTATAAGATAAACCATTTCAAAGAAACCAAAGACTGCATCCAATAATAAATTAAAAACAAACAAAAAAATAACAATGGATTTCATCCTAGAAAGATTATCGGATCCGGTAAAAGACAAAGTGGGAAAATGTTCATCAACCAAAGAACTTTGGGATAAGCTACATAATATCTATTTTAAGGAATATTATCTTATCATAAAACTAGATCTCGCTAATTAGAATAAAGAATACGTTGAATTTGAATGAGAATAAATATGCTCATCATGTCATTAGATTCAGAAAAGGAAGATTGTGAAGTAGACGTAGTGGATCTTTAGGTTGAACTGATCAGTGCTTTGAGTGAGCTAAATATAGAAATAAGGGGAAACACGTCCCTCAAGGAAGAATTGATCAGGCTAAAGGAAGGTTATGGAGAAGTCAGGAAGGTTGTCATAAATACAAAATCTTAGCTGGATGAAGCCAAAGTGATTGAAGAAACTCTCAAGGATTAGTTGAAAGAGAAACATTGTTCCGAAGTCGAAATAGTATCAAAAATAAAGGAAGCAGAGAAGAGAGAAGAATTTTGACAATTCAACTTAAGAAAAGATCTGAGAACTTAAACAAGCTTGAAGCAAAATTTAGTCAACAACAAAGAAGTATTGAAGAAGAAATCATCATCTTGAAGACCCAACTTGAATAAGCAAAGAGAACGAAAGAAGTCATGAAGATATAGGTGATGAGGAAAGAAGAATATTGTGAGATTATTGAAGAAGAATTTGTCACATTAAGAGTTAAAGTTGTCAAGCTCAGCAAGAATGTTGAAGAGAGAATAAGCTCCACACCATCAATAGATAAAGTTGAAGAGAAACTTTACATGGTACTATAAAGGAAGAATCAAGAGAATACTAAGAGTTATGAATAAATCATCAGAAGCCCTAAGAAAAAGGAAGAATGCGAGCCCTCAAAGAAGAACATTCCATAAATGGAGATAACTCAAGAATAAGATTACAAAAGAGACAGATATCAAATAAGAACCTCCAGTTTTAGGTATCAAAGAAGATTCAATCATTTTGAAGGAAACAACAAAAGAGAACATCATGATAAACCAAGGCATGAATTCAAAAGGACTACAACACAAAGAATATCATTCACTCCAAAGTATCAAAGTTTATTTTACGATTATTGTTTTATTTGTAATAAATTTGGACACAAAGATGTAGATTGCAGATATTATGGAAGAAATGGTCAATAAATAAATATTTATGTGGTTCTAAACAATATTGAATGTTACAAATTCCACAACTATGGACACATAGATCGAAATTGTAGAATCATTATGGATACTTCCATGAAATAAAACACTGATATCAAATGAAAGAAGGTTTGGAAAAGAAAGCAAGAATAGGTGAATGAAGTATAAGTGAATGAAGAACAGGTGAATGAAGAGCATGTGAATGAATAAATCTCATAAATCATAATCGTGGGATTTTAATTAGTGCGATATCATGAGAAATATATAGGAAAATAGTAATATTTAAGAATTCATGATGAAGAAGAAGATGTCATAATTAAAGAAGATGATGAAGAAGAAGATGTCATAATTCAGGAAGATGATGAATCCATAGGTGAAGAGGAATATTAATCCACATTAGATTGGCTTCCTCCACCTTTTTCAGCCATCCGGCTTGAAGACTCACAATAAATATGAATATTGAAGAGGGGGAGTTTAAGTAGCATCTCTACAGATCATAGAAATATCTTTCAAGAAATGAAGTATTTGCATATTTTGGGAAGGCAATATCAAAGTGGTTTGATGACAAAAGTGAAAAATGTATTGTGGCAGTTTGATTGTTTGAGGAGCATCTTTCAGGTATCAACTGACATTTACAAAGAATATCACTGGCACAATTTTCAAGGAGAGGTTCATGCTTATATAGAATATTCCAAGAAATGACATATATACTTGAGGATGTGTCAAAGATAGATCAGACCAATGGACATATTTGATTTAGTTTGAAGAGAATGGATATGTTGTAATCATTTGTAGCATATGGGTCATCATTGTGTGTAGCTGAGTGTTAGATTCATGGACAATTTTATGACATATCGAAAAATATGAATTCATGAGACACTTGGAAGGTACATAAGACATGAGTCAGAGAAAATGCATAACGGTGGATGAAATCATATTGATAGGTGGAATTAGTCAGTCATAGGAAGACAAGAAGTGAAAGGAACAACAATACATGGGAAGATAAACCATCAACAAAAGTTTGAATGATGTGGTCATTGATGTCTAAGTAGTAAACATAACAAGCCATAAATATTTGAATCAAGTAACTTTGAATGTTTTTTATATATGTCAGTGAATTACAAGAGGAAGCACCAATGGACAAGAAGCACTTAAAGAGAGAAAATTAAGGAAGTACAAGAATCCCCACATTGATCTACATGGGATCTTGCATAGAATTCAAGGAGAGATAAATCATAATGGAAAGAGATCAGGAAAGAAATATCATAAGAATGAAGACAAGGGGAAACATACCGACAGGGGGGGTTACCCCTTTTCCCATGATGTCAAAAGGGGATAAAAAAAAATATCATGAGAGAAATATCAGAAGCACGAAGACAAGGGGATCACTCCCAAGGGGAGATACCCTTCTCCATTCATTTCAAAAGGGGAGAGAGAAAATGAGAGATAAAGATGAAGAACGATGGTCACAGGGGGAGTATGAGTCTTTCCATCATTGCCAATTGGGGATATTGTTGGATAGTTGGTTTTCATTGATGTCAACCCTAGTCAACCCTAAAATAAGAATCTACAACAAGTCTACATGAATCCTTGGAAATATGGATAGGTGGTTAAGTGGTTGAGAAGCCCATAGATGTCGTCATAAAGCTCGAAATTGTTTGAGTAAAAAGAGTATGAAGGACATGGAACATACATGAAAAAGGATCATAGATGGATAGTCCTCGTCATGTCATTTCCAATTCTAGGTGGTACTCCATGTGGTTCCTCATGGTTGAGGATGTATTTCCTCATGAAGTTGAAATCCCCAAAGAATGATTAAGAATTCCCTAAATAGTTGTGTTGACGGTTAAAAATCACCTGTTCAATCAGTTAAGGGAAAACAACTGATGACGGGTCCCAACTAGACCCACTCTCATTTGGGATAGTTCTTCCGACCATATTTTGGTCGGGTTACCAACTAACTAAAATAATAAAAAAATGCTAAATAAATAATAACTAAAATATGAATCTGAGAACCAAAGGTTCTCATATGAATTAAAAATAATCAGAAAAAAGGAGTAATCACAAGTAACTAACATTAGACTAAGAAATATGATCATTATTCTTAGATGAAATATCTAAACTAATCCTATTTAAATTAACCTATCTTGATCAGGAATAAACTAACAGAATAAATTAATATAGTGAATAATGTGCATAACTTGAGAAGATAAATTCGTGACACAAGTGGTGCATGAATTTGATAGCATAATCTATTAGAACCAAAGAATTGATAAACTAAACGACATTATACTATTAGTATACTCATCCTGAAAAACCATGATAACTATAAAATGAAAACATTAATTTAGAAGTAATTCATCAACTAATATTCATAGGCTACAAATATAGAGATGCATAAACAAATAAATTTCATTCACACATATCAATACCATAATATTCCAATTTAGAATGTCTCTTGGATTCAAATTAACTTACAACAAAAATATTGTCTTGCTAGCTTCAAAAACCAAAAGCCTTTTCAAATGGGTAGCACACCCTTTATATAATGATGGGTGAACCTTTACAATCATTTTTCATGGTAATTATAAAAATTTGAGTTGTTTCACAAAAATAACTCTTCATTTTCAAGAAAAATATTACAATATCAGAAGAAAACAACATCTCGAAAGAAATGCTAAATTTTGTAATCATGATGTGGTCTGCTCCTTTTGTTGGTCTTCGTGTTCCTTCCAAGTAGAGTAATCATTAAAATTCTCTCGATCTTGGTTGATTGCAATATCTCTAAGACTAATTCTCCATTACAGACTTTTGCGGCCACTTCTTGATGTAACTGTTCAACTGTGGAATTTACAAAGGATTGAATATTATGGGTGGGTTGGTTAGGAAACAACAAATGTTATTCAATTGATTTTTCATAAAAAAGAATCAAATATTGAATGCTTGTCTCACTAGCCTTCTCTAAATATTCCACCTCAACCTCCCTGGTGCTGACATAAGTCATTTCATCTATAGATTGAAATGGATGTATCCATGCCTCTACAATGAAATCATTAACATTTTTCCATAGTTGTGCACATGTGTCAACAACCACCCCTTAGGTGGAACATACACTCATGAAGAGAGGTTTCTTGGTGTCAAACGCGATTTGGTACCTGGTTCTTTCTCTTTTCGAGTAAATTGGTAGGGAGGTAGGTGTAGGTTGTAGCCTTTCTTGACAATTTACCATCTCCTCAAAATCATCGCTAGCTTTCCGATACCTTCCTTGAGTCTCAATCAGAGTATTCTGAAGATTTAATTGTGCTTGTCGCTCTACTCATATGTCGATAAATAGACCAAGGAGTTCGTTCTTTACCTTAGCTAGATCGTTGCTGGTAGCTAGCGCTTGTTCTTTGATGGACTCCACGGTACTTGTCGAGGTGCTAGTATTTTCTAGAGTGGCAATAATTTTATGTTTTTCTACTTCCAACTCATTCCCGTGGGTGTCCCATAGGATTTTCATCTTCTTTTCAAACTCTTCATTCAAGTGGTATCTTTTTTCCTGTAGGGAACCATTGATCTTACATGATTTTAGACTTTGAAATACGCTGACATATTCCTAGGGATATATGTTGAATTGGTATTTTATGTCTTTGAACTCTATTTCCATCTCTATTACTCGAGTCTTGGAAATGTTCAGGGCATTAGTTACCTCTAGAACAGGGGAAGAATTTAATCTTGCAAATATGTTGAGCACTAAAGCTGCTTGAACTGCGTTCTCTTCAGGATCAGGTCTAACCTTCCATTAAAAAATCTTTCCTGCATGTGACTTTGACTTGGATTCTTCTCCTCTCTTTTTTTTCGCTGATCTCTTCTCAATACTTCTAGTTATGTTGTTGAAATAGTAGTCTCCAATGGAAACTACAGGTACTTCGAAATTGAGAGCTTGAGAAGAGAGGGAGGAATCCCATCGTATGGATATTATGGAGGTATACTACGGAGGAGGTATATTAACAATTCCTAGGGTTGGTGTTGACGGGATACCTGGGGTCTAGTTTAAATTCTTCTTTAAAAATGCATCCACTTTTCTCTTTGATTCAGCCTCGTCGGCTAATTGCTTCACCTTTGCTTCTTCATCCAGCTTCCTAGATTGTGCTTCATTAGCTAGCCTCTTGGATTCCTCCTCCTCTATCAAATTTTTAGCTTCTTCTTATTTATTCTTATGCAGAGCTACCTTATGCATCATACACTCACTTTCTAGCCTTATATTTTCCTCGATCTTCCTTCTTTGATAATCCTACTCCACTTGGATCATTTTATGATCAAGGTAATTTTCTTTTTGGGTCTTCTCCTTTTCTTTGGCGTTGTTGATATATATCTCTTGCTGACACAACTTTTGGAATTGATATAAAGTTTCCATCTTTAATTAGTCTTGTTCGAGATCAAGTTCTCACTTTCTCGCGTCATGGGGTAGCTGGTGCAAGACTTCATTGTACAAGAGTACTCCTTTAAATTTATCCTCTTCAAATTAAACAACGTGAATATTTGGATGAGTGAGGCTGAAAGATATCAAATGAGTGATATCCAAGTCATGAGGATCGTGGTATTTAGTCTCTCCTGAGCACAGAATTAACTCTTGTAAGGTCTCAACTTCCTTCCTTACGTGTTGAGCATTCGAGATGGAATAACTTCCAATGTTGGAGAGGGAAGATTGGACACAATAATTTACTGTTGGTTTGCAACAGTGTGGTGACTCTGGAACCCATTTCTTAGTATGTTATTTCCCTCATTAGTATTCGGTCCAGGATGAAATAAGGAAAGAGATGTGGGCCCCCTATGGTCCCATAAATTTTGATGAATGAATAGTACTTGTACAAAATCCAATCAACCACCCCTTTCATCCCATTTATAGCCTCAAAGGATATCTTCTGTCCAGGGAAGCCAAGAAGGATGGAGTGTAGAGGGGTGAGGAATAAATTATAAATCTCATAAAATTGTTGTTTGAAATTTACGCTCCATAATTGGGAGAAACAGACATGAATTGGGGGTTGGCTTTGGTACCAATTCCATCCCAGCTTGAGAAAATGCATTGAGGAACAAATGGAATCTATCATATAAGTCGACATATAAAAACATGGCGTGTTCATACCTGGAAGATTATTTTCATGCATACATACATTAAAGGTTAGGATATCTTCCCAATTGAAGATATGTCTTGTTCTCATGAAAATGTGTTTCAAAGGTAACCGAACAATTTAGAAGTGCATACTTTTTCCTTCCCTATATAAATGACAGAGCATGCAAAAAAATGGCTTGTAAGGATTTTTAATCCTGTGGGTGGGGACCAATTTATTACCTTGCTTAAGGGTTTCATCCTCGTTCACCCACCAATGGCTCATTTGTTTTTTCTGTCCTTTGCTAGCCTGGGGGAATCATTTTAGGTAAGGTTCATTCAACAAGAAAGTAGGAGTGGGAAGGTGATATATGGTGCTAATATCCTCTGGGATGAGGGAAGCCACTCACGTCCCCTGATTTCTTATGATTTTTACCATGGAAGCGTCAAATTTCCTGAGACACCAATGTGCTTCCTCATTGTATGGGAATAGTTGAGGCCTGGAAACTACCCGGTGAATATGGATTTTCAGGATATTCTAATTCACCTCTAAAACTTCCCCATCTTGAGGAAAATATGCAGAGTCAAATATTTTGTAGATCTCTTCAAAGTTGGGGAAATGGCCCTCACCAGTATGAGGAATTGTGCCAGTCACCAGAGTTTCGATCGGACGAGGTGATGATTTGGGGCTTGCGGCACCTTGGAAGTACACCGAGATCCTATATCTTTTGGGGTTCTGTCTCACCATGACGAATGAGAAAATTAATATGAAATAACATGTTGAAAGAAATATAATCTTATCTTAAGAATAACGCATTAGTTGTAATAATAAAAAACTTGTTAAGTGATAGAAAAAAAAGGTTACCAATAAACAAGAAGTTGTAGGTAACTGATAAGGCAGACTCAGTAAGCGAGGGAGTCTAGAAGAAAATAAAACTTCACAGGCTAAGTTTCAAAAACTTATAGTGCAATCTATGTTCTAAAAGGGTGGTTTTTAAAACTCATAATGCACATTCAATTAGCATGAGTATGCCATAAATCAGGTGTGTATGAGGGTATTTCTAAATATTATCTTAACTTCTCCCATTAATGCACAACATTTCCATAATTAAATATTATTAATTAGGATAGGTGCATTAATTAAAACATTGGGGGAAGTGCTAAACAAAATCTTCGAATGAGACCATTATCAGAGTCAAGCTTTCAGAGTATGAAAGATTGTGGTTTTTTCAAAATCTTAAGGGAAAGGTATCGAAGGTACATTCCCTTGCAGGTGGACCTATGGGTAGGCCTAACACGTCAATCAATGAATAGTGATACAGAAAGAGGTGGGACCCGTCTAGGTGTTGGCATCAGGGTGAATCAGGATGAGGGCGAAACTAAAACCCGAGGGGAAGGTATCGATAGTATATTCATTTTGTTTTAGAAAGGTGTGATAAAATATGTGCTTTATGTGATTTTGGGACTTGGTTTTCGGAGGTTTGAATGATATGGAATTATTTTATCTCCAACGACAATGGTATCAAAGAATATTCTTTCAGCCTAGGAGAAAGTGAAGGACAGACACAAGAAGTTTCAAGAGGCCATCGGAGTTTTATTTTTAGAATGTGATAAGATAATGATTAAAAGGGCTCCCAAAGAGGATGGTATTGACAGTAAGATTCCTTCGATGCCTTATAAAAACTTTTATGTCCCAAAAGTAGTAAGACCAACTTATTGGAGAAATGAAAAAACAGACAATCACCAATCCAATCTTGGGAAGCCACTTGGGGGTGGTCATTTGAAAGGTCATCACAAACTTTGGGGATATACGAGAGAAAATAGAGTAAGAGCCAGAGTGATCAGAGTGCGAATATCTAAGTTTAAAATAACACATTAAGAAAGGACTCCGATGAACATGATTCTGAAACAGATTTGATTTGAGCTTGGGTTGCCTTAGAGAAGTAAGGATGTAGGTATTGCAGGGTAGAATATAGGTGAAAAAGAAAAGGAGAAAATTGTTTTTTAATTTTTTTGGGGCCCCATAAAATTTAGAAAGATGGGCGGGTTGTTGTCAAATGACCCACAACAAATGGTGACTTACTGGAGAAAACCAGTTATGTCTGAATTCCAAAAAGAGAAAGCATATTCAATTAGATAGAAGCAACATTTACTCTTTCTAAAATCCCAATTCAACATTCAATTTAAGGACCTGACATTCAATGGTATTTATGAAAGCCTTAAGTAAGAACCTGTCATCAATGATCTTCCACATAATTCGAATGATGATTTTTTGGGGAAACTTGATAAATCCATAGTAAATTTGTGAGAGTGACACCAAAACAGAAAATTAAGTCTATTGTTGTAGAATGAAGTGTTTTATTTATCTCTCTTTCCTAGCATTTCTTCACTTCCAGCGAGCGTCCATATCCCCGATGAAGATACCTCGGTATGATACAAGCAGGGCCCCACTGCCAGTGAATGTCCATAGACCCGACGAGTTTACTTGTACTGCCCATGCTTTTCAATAGAGTTTTCAAATTCTTAATGATTATTCTTATGAATCCACCTTTTAGATATATAATTTAGATATTGCAACTGCAATATAGGTGGCGGTAAATAGGAAGTGGGGTGATACGAGAGTCATTTTTATTTGCTAGTATTAGTGAAAAATCGTATTTAGTGGGTCTACAAACACAAAACATTGATGCATATAATAATTGGGAAGCAATGCAAAGAGACATTGGATTTATGTGGAAGATATTGCATTCATGATATTTCAGAAAACTTGAAAAGGAACATCAACGAGACCTGAGAGTGGTCACATAAGAGTGAATAACAAATGGAACTAGTTGAAAGGTACAAAATTTAAGGGTCCAAATTTTTTCTTTTGATACAGATGAACAAGTTCCTCTTTTTTGTGTTACCATTTGTTAATGGGAAACAAAAGGGTCTTTGATGTGAAAGAACAGTTGGCCCAAAGTAGAAGATAGTGGCAGGGGGGTTATTCTAAACTAGAAAAGAAAGAAAAAAAAGAAGGAATAAAATCAAACAACCATCAAATTATTGAAAATAAAAACTACAACTAAAAAAATACTATGTACAGGGATACATCACCATAGGTGATTAGGTGAACTATTTCTTCAATATTTGGCCATTGACAGGGAGTTCCTCCTCATCCCCCTATAGTGTTTTGAGCCTGAAAGTCCCAGGGCTTATTTTCTAGTGGATCGGATAGGGTCCTAGCAATAGTTTCTGGAATTAGGAGTGTTTTCCTTTAAGTTCATTAGCTTTGTCCTACTTGAGAAAAAGATCCCCTTCTTGGAAATATTTATTGCCTACATTTGATTTATTGAACCACCTTTTAACCATTTCTTGGTGTTGGGTCAAGTTCATCTTAGTTTTTACCTTTCTTCTTCAAGTTTTAACAACATTTTTATCCTTTCTTGCATTACCAGACAAGCTTCAACTTAGACTGTTAGGGTCAATTGTAAAGCGGGTAGGAAAGTATGGGTTGGTACTGTGGCTTATTGTCCGTAAAGCAAGAAAAGGGGGGAGTTAACAATGGATGACTTGGGAGTTACTCTATCATCCCAAAGAGAATTCTAAAGAGTAATATGTCAATTTATTTTATTGTCATTGACAGTATTATAGAGGATTTTAATGAGGTTATTATTACTGGATTCTGCTAGACCGTTTCCCTGTGGATAGTAATTCGCTAAGTACTTAACATTGATATTTTTTTCAAGGGTGAATTCAACTAGCTTAAGAGAAGAAAAATACTTGGCATTATAAAAAACAAAACAGTCTGGAATTCCAAACCTGGTAATGATATGTGATTCAAGGAACGAAATCACCTTATTTTCATTGATGGTTTTCAAAGGGATCACTTCGCTCCATATGGTGAAATAATCAGTGGTCGCTAATATGTATTTATGCAAATGAAATGAGTTTGGATTGATCCCCCCGAAGGGGTGCTTGATGATAATAGGCTGTAAGGGGAAACCATATTTATTTTCTCTCCTAGTTGAGGTTTTGAACTATTGGCATTTCCTAGCATATGCATGAGCATCTTTAAATATGGAAGGCCAATAGTATCCTGCTTTGAGGATTTTGTGTGCAGTAGTATCCCCATCGTAATTTCCTCCTATGGGCCCGCCATGGATCTCAGATAGGATTTCTCAGCATTCATTTTCTCTAGAAACCTTGATCCAGGTGGATATTGGTGGCCACCAACCTTTTCCAACTGGCTCAAAACAATTTTCTGGCAATTTTGGTAATTTACTATTTTTAGCAGTTTTTTTGTGTCCCAAACTTTTGGGGCCGTTTACAGGCCCTAAACGACATTTTTTGGGAAAACGGGGAGCAACATGAAACTTCCTTTGATGTTTCTCACATCAAAAGTTGTATTCCTCAGATAGATATTTCTAACAGTGTATCGAGTGCCCCAAACATAGATCATCTGCAAATGTTATGCCCCAGGGAAGTTGACGTATCAACTACCTCCATCGGGGCCTGCAAAAATTTTGGCTTTTCATCTTCCGGGGTTAAGGTTTTGGATTTTCCTTATGTTATAAAGGCCCTTAGAGCCTCATTGTAATAATCATCTTCTTGCGAATGCAAGTAACCATCACATCTCTTCTCAGAGATAAGATGCCACCATTCTAGTGAGTCTTTCACTCTGTATTTTTACAGTCTCTGTACATTTCTTTCATTAATAGAAATTGTGTATTACTGTATATTTGTGGCTCTTGTTATATTTCTGATATATCTTTGTTATATTGTTGTCTCTCTTGCAATATATCTATATGTTTCTGTGTTATATCTCCGCTCTCATTTCGTGTTGAAAATAATCTGGATCAGTGGTATCAAAGGAGGCTGCTCTTGATCATTTTTTAGTGCATGTCCCCGATGAGGTCTAAGTATATAAAGTTGGGTCTCGATATTGTCTCTCTTGAGGAAAATCTCTCTCACACATCCAATAAACCCTCAATGAAAGAAGAAAAGAAAAATGACAGAGTAGATGATTCTATCAATATGTTGCTTGAGCAAACTCTCACACGACAGAGGGACGAAATCATGGATAATTTTTCCCACATCCTTCAACACCTATCTATAGCATCAATCACATCATCATCAAGAGGCCTCTTTGGAGGCACCTCAGCTTTCAAGGTACAAGTTAATTTTGATATTCCTGTATTTGAAGGATAGATAGATGCAGAAGCCCTAGACAAATGGTTAAATTTGCTATAAGGTTATTTCTCTGTTCACAATTTTTCCGACAGAGAAAATATCACCTTTGCACTGCTTAAAGATCTCCCCCATGTCAAACATTGGTGCAGAACTTACTGGGAGTAGATTTCCATAGAGGGGTCTATAATATATGAGGCCGAGCCCACTTGGGATTTTTTTGTGGATGTGGTAAAGGAACAATATTACCCTGTTGGAAACTATGCGGAAGAATACATGATATGGACCACACTGCAGCAAGAGAGGGGCCAAGAAGTTCCATATTTCACCAATACCTTCCATACCTTGCGCACCAAGCTGGGTATCAAGGACTCTGAACGACATTTGGTTCTAAACTACCACGGGGCTCTACATAGATACATCCAAACTGAAATGGATTTTTTGGACATCTCATCACTCGGTTTTTCTTATCGATATGATGTTAAAATTGAGCAGAAGTTTAAGCACTAGAACAAATGGGAGTTTGGATTTGCAAATACGCAAAAACCAAAGTATGAGAAAGACGAACCTAACAAACATCTTCCTGAAAACCAGTCTAAGCCATAGGAAAAGAAGGGTCACGGGAAGAAAAAGAAGGACACCGTAAAATGGTGTGATTTCCACAAAATCCCCTGGCACAACATCGATGAATGTCGCTCAAAACAGTCATTGGTGTCTGAGATCAAAGACAAGGAGCCGAACCCTGATTCAAAATCTGATTCTGAAAATACTGGTAAGAGACAAATCATCGACGTAGACCCCACTGTTATTGTCGTGACCGCAAAAATTCAACGAGAAGAACCAACATATCCAGAAGAGGGGGAGCACCTTTTTCATTCATAGATGTGGGTGAAGGGGACCTCGCTAAATTTGATTGTTGATAGCGGAAGCCAAAATAACCTCATCTCAACAGAGGTTGTCCAATAGTTGGGATTGTCGAAAAAACCACACCCACATTCATACAACATCGGGTGGCTTTTCCAGGGACGAGATCTTCATGTCAGCCAACAATGTCGATTTTCATACGAAATCCATCCCTTCAAGGATGATATATTATGTGATGTTTCCCCATTAGATGTCTGTGATGTTCTCTTGGGCCAACCATATATGTGGAAGCGCCATGCTATCTATGAATCTTGACCCCGCAATGTCATTGTTTCTCTGGGGGGTCATCTCTATAGAATACCAAAAGTAGCTCCAAGTATTGTTCCACCTAAAAAATTCCGCAAGTTATTATCTCATACTACAAAATTTAGCTTATTCACAATCTATTCAAAAGGTGAACAGAAGGATACTGCAACCACTACAACCTCAACCCAAGCACCTTCTATCCAATAGAAGAAGGTCGACAAGATTGAAGTAAAGTGTAAAGGTTCCTTCTGCACACAAGAATCTCATGTAGCCAGACTGGCTAAAAAGGTCCAACCCCTCCGGCCACATGTTCATGAAAACCTTCAACAAGCTAAGCAATGCAACTTCTCCAACAAGGCAAGCAACTCATCAAGATGTAGATTCAACAAACGCTCTTCCCTCTCCCCCCGACACTCAACGCAATGGAGACCATTTCTTCCTAAGGAGGGAGGATTGATCCAGGTGGATATTGGTGGCTACCCACCTTTTCCAACTAGCTCAAAGCATTTTTCTAGCAATTTTGGTAATTTACTATTTTTAGCAGTTTTTTCGGGTCCCAATCTTTCGGGGCCGTTTTGAGGTCCTAATCGACGTTTTTTGGGAAAACGGGGAGAAAAATACAATTTCCTTTGATGTTTCTCACATCAAAATTTGTATTCCTTGGATATATATTTCTAATAGTGTATCAAGCACCCCAAATGGATATTGTATGCAAAAGTTATGCCCCCAGGAAGTTGACGTATCAACTACCTCCATCGGGGCCCGCAAACCTTTTGGCTTTTCATCTTCTAGGGTTAGGGTTTTAGATTTTTCTTATGTTAAAAAGTACCTTAGAGCCTCATTGTAATAATCATATTCTTACGAATGTGAGTAGCCATCACATCTCTTCTCAGAGATAAGCTTCCACCATTCTAGCAAGTCTTCCACTCTGTATTTATACAGTCTCTGTACATTTCTTTCATTAATAGAAATTGTGTATTACTGTATATCTATGACTCTTGTTATATTTCCGATATATCTATGTTATAATTTTTTCTCTCTTGTAATATCTCTGTATGTTTCTATGTTATATCTCCACTCTCATTTCATGCCGAAAATAATCTGGATTAGTGGTATCAAAGAAGGTTTCTCTTGATCGTTTTTCAGTGCATGTCCCCGACGAGGTCTGGGTATAGAAAGTTGGGTCTTGATCTTGTCTCTTTTGAGGAAAATCACTCTCGCACAACCAATAAACCCTCAATGGAAGAAGAAAAGAAAAATGGTAGAGAAGATGATTCTATCAATATGTTGCTTGAGCAAGCTCTCATGCGACAGAGGGACAAAATGATGGAGAATTTTTCCCACATCCTTCAATGCCTATCAATAAAATTAGGCACATCGTCATCAAGAGGTCACTTTGGAGGAACCTCACCTTTAAAGGTACAAGTTAATTTTGATATTACTATATTTGAAGGACAGATAGATGCATAAGCCCTAGACAAATGGTTAAATCTGCTAGAAGGTTATTTCTATGTTCACAATTTTTCTGATAGAGAAAATATCACCTTCACACTCCTTAAAGATCTCCCCCATGTCAAAAATTGGTGGGAAACTTACTGGGAGCAGAGTTCCATAGAGGAGTCTGGAATATATGGGGTTGAGCCTAGTTGTGATTTTTTTGTGGATGTGGTAAAGGAACAATATTACCCTGTTGGCAACTATGAGGACCAATACATGATATGGACCACACTGTAGCAAAAGAGGGGCCAAGCAGTTCTAGATTTCACCAATACCTTCGATACCTTGTGCACCAAGCTGGGTATCAAGGAATCTGAATGAAATTTGGTTCTAAAATACTGCGGGGCTCTACACAGATACATCCAAACTGAAATGGATTTTCTGGACATCTCATCACTTGGTTATGCTTATCGATGTGTTGTTAAAATTGAGTAGAATTTTAAGCACCAGAACAAACGGGAGTTCAGATATGCAAATACGCAAAGACAAAAGTATGAGAAAGATGAACCTAACAAATAGATTCTTGAAAACCAGTCTAAGCCAAAGGAAATGAAGGGTCACGGGAAGACAAAGAAGGACACCAGAAAATGGTGTGATTTCCACAAAATCCCCTGGCACAACATCGATGAATTTCGATCAAAACAATCATTGGTGGATGATATTAAAGACAAGGAGTGGTAACCTGATTCAGAATCTGATTCTCAAAATACTGGTCAAAGACAAATCATCGACACAGACCCCAATGCTATTGTCACGACTGCAACAATTAAACCAGAAGAACCAACAGATACAAAAGAGGGGGAGGACATTTTTCATTCACAAATGTGGGTGAAGGGGACCCCACTGAATTTTATTGTTAATAGTGGAAGCCAGAAGAACCTCATCTCAATAAAGGTCGTCAAAGAGTTGGGATTGTCGACAACACCACACCCGCAACCATACAACATCGAGTGGCTTCGCCACGGATGAGATCTTTGTGTCAGCCAATAGTGTCAATTATCATACAACATCCAACCCTTCAAGGATGAGGTATTATGTGATTTTTCCCCATTAGATGTCTATGATGTTCTCTTGTGCCAACCATATATGTGGAAGCACCATGCTATCTACGAGTCTCGACCCCGCAGTGTCATTGTTTCTCTGGGGGGTCATATCTATAGAATCCCAGAAGTAGCTCTGACTATTGTTCCACCTAAACAGTTCCGCAAGGTAGTATCTCATACTACAAAATTCAACTTCTTCACAATCTGATCAAAGTTGAGCAAAAGGATATTGCAACCACTATAACCTCAGCCCAAGCACCTTCTATCCAATAGAAGCAGGTCGACAAGATTGCAGCAAAGTGTAAAGGTTCCTTCTCCACACAAGCATCTCATGTAGAGAGACTGGTTAAAAATATCCAACCCTTCCAACCACATATTCGTGACAACCTTCAACAAACTAAGCAACACAACTTCTCCAACAAGGAAAGCAAGTCATCAAGATGTAGATTCAACAAATTCTCTTCCCTCTCCCTTGGGCACTCAATGCAATGGAGACCATTGCTTCCTAAGGAGGGAGGAGTGATCCAGGTGGATATTGATGGCCACCCACCTTTTCCAACTGACTCAAAAATATTTTCTGGCAATTTTGGTAATTTAATATTTTTATCAGTTTTTTCAGGTCCCAAACTTCTAGGGCCATTTTGAGGCCCTAAACGACGTTTTTTGGGAAAACGGGGAGTAACACCAATATTCCTTCGATGTTTCTCACATCAAAAGTTGTATTCCTCGGATAGATATTTCTAACGATGTATCAAGCGCCCCCAAAAAAGATCGTATGCAAACGTTACGCCCCCGGGAAGTTGACGTATCAACTACCTCCATCGAGGCCCACAAACCTTTTAGCTTTTCATTTTCTGGGGTTATGGTTTTTTATTTTCCTTATGTTAAAAAGGCCCTTATAGCCTCATTGTAATAATCATGTTCTTGCGAATGCGAGTAGCTATCACATCTCTTCTCAGAGATAAGCTGCCACAATTCTAGCGAGTCTTCCACTCTGTATTTTTATAGTCCCTGTACATTTATTTCATTAATAGAAATTGTGTATTACTGTATATCTGTGAATCTTGTTATATTTTGTTAAGAACCAAATATCAATATAGCATAGAAAAACCTCAGAATAAGTACTCAATGCCTTGAAAAATAGATAATTTCAGATAATAAGCCTCTTCGAGGGGGTAACCTCCTTTTACCCCACATAAATGTTCAAGCACAAGATGATTCCAATTGAAAATGTCTCCTTGGTATATATAGGAGACTAGGAGGTATAATTACAATTAATGGAATAAAACCTACATAAATAAAATAACATTACTAATGTAATATGCCCCAATTAAGGGGTAATGAGCCAATATTAGGGCTTAACATGCCCCTCCCCTTGAGACAAGTGTTGTCCGCAACGGTTGAGTAACTATGGATGCTTCTATATAAAATACTCATCTTCCCAAGTGGAATCTTCAGTCGGTAGTTTCCTCCATTTAATGAGATACTCTGAAATGGATCTATTCCTCAGCTGGCGAATTCTTGTGTCAGTGATGGCTTCAGGCTCCAATATGATTTTTCCTTCTTCATCAAGTTTTGGCAATATAGTTTGAATTGGGATCTTGTCGCCTATAACCTTCTTTAAGCATGAAACATGGAAAACTGGGTGTACTCGTGAATATGCAGGCAACTCTAATTTGTATGCCATAGTACCAATCTTTTGCAACACCTTATAAGGGCCATAGTACTTTGGTGATAATTTATTATCCTTCTTGTCTTGCTTGAGGGACATCTGTTTGTATGGTTGTAGTCTTAAAAACACCCAATCCCCTACTTCAAAACTTCTTTTACTACGATGTTGATCTGCTTGTTGTTTCATGCGATTATGTGTCATGGTCAGGTTGTCCTTTAATATTTGGAGAACTTCTTGTTGATTCTCGATGTGATATTCCACTTCTTGAACCTTAGATTTTTCTTTTAGAGAAGAAGTGATAGAAGGAGGGTGGTATCCATAGAGTGCCATAAATGGTGTCATTTTTGTTGCAGTATGAAAGGAAGTGTTATACCACCATTCTGCCAAGGGTAACCATTTGAACCATTGTGTTTGTTTATCAGAGACAAAGCAACGAAGGTAGTCTTCTAGACATTTGTTCACTATCTCGGTTTGTCCGTCAGATTGAGGATGATAGGATGAGCTATGAGCCAATTGAGTACCCAAGCAAGAAAATAATTATGTCCAAAAATGTCTAGTGAAGATGGGATCTCTGTCACTTACAATAATCTTTGGGCTTCCATTTAGCTTTTGAACTGTCTCCATGAATGCGGTGGAAACTCTACTAGATTTGAAGGGATGAGAGAGTGCACAAAAGTGTACATACTTGGTCAGTCTATCAACAATCACCATGATGGCACTCTTTCCTTCAGGCTTCAGTAACCTTGTGATGAAATCCATGGAAACCTCCTCCAAGCACTGAATTGGGATGGGTAATGGTTGTAAAAGACTTGGGGTCTTAATTGTTTCCAGCTTATTTTGTTGGCAAACCAAACATTATGCCACAAACCTTTGAAAATCCTTCTTGACTCTATGGTAGGTTTTCAAAAATCCCAAGTGCCCTCCTACTGGAGAGGTGTGCAATTCCAATAATACCTTTTGTTTGAGTTGGTTACATAAATATAAGTTATCTTTGTACCATAGTGAATCATTTTTCCATGTAAATGTATCTGATGCACTGGAATCCTGCTGCAACTTTTAAATGAGAGTCCACACTTTTTCATCATTCTTCCATTCATCCCTTGCTTCTATTATCCAATCGGGTTGGACGATCGAGATAGCACATAGAAAGGCTTCAACATCTTCATCCTTTCTTGAGATTTCATCTACCACAACATTTTTCTTCCCCTTTTTATAGACGATTTCAAAATCATAACCCAATATCTTGGTTACCCATTTTTGTTGTTCTTCTGAAGATAGTCTTTGTTCCAAGAAGTATTTAAGACTATCATGATATGTTTTGACCTTGAAGTGCCTACCTATTAGGTAAGGATAACATTTCTTCAATGCATGTATTATTTCCATCATTTCCTTCTCATAAATGCATTTGTGTAAGTCCTTTCCCTTGAGTGGTCGACTTTCAAAATCCAGGGGCCTTTCTTCTTGCATTAGGACAACACCAATTCCATTTCCCGAGGCATCACATTCCACAATAAAGGTTTTTGTGAAGTCTAGAGTGGTCAATACATGAGCTTTTCACATCACCTCTTTAAGTTGTTCAAAATCTTTAGTTGCCTCTGGATTCCATGAAAATGCATCCTTCTTAGTTAGTGTCGTTAAAGGTGTTGCTATTCTTCCATAGTGTCGAACAAACTTGCGGTAGTAACCTGTCAAACCCAAAAATCCTCTAAGATTCATCAATATTTTGGGAATCGTCCAGTCCATCATGGCCTTAATCTTGTTAGGGTCTACCTTGACACCTTCATGAGATACAATATGACCCAAATACTCTACCTCCTTCACTCCAAAGAAACATTTGGATGGTTTGTCATATAGTTGTTTCTCCTTTAGTAGTTGTAGCACCTTGTCAACATGTCTCACATGATCCTCCAAAGACTTACTATAGATTAGTATATCATCAAAAAATACTAACACAAATTTTCAAAGGAAGGGCTTGAAAATGGAATTCATCAACCCTTCGAATGTGGAAGGTGCATTTGTAAGGCCAAAAGGCATGACCAAAAATTCATAATGACCTTCATGAGTTTGGAATGTTGTTTTTGGGATATCTTCTTCCTTCATTCTAATCTGATGATACCTTCAATGGAGATCCAACTTTGTGAAATAGATTTCTCCATGTAGTTTATCTAACAATTCATCAATGATGGGAATGGGAAACTTATCTTTAATAGTGATCTTGTTGACCTCTCTATAATCTGGAAACATACACCATGATCTATCTTTCTTGAATACCATTACCACTAGTGCAGAGTAAGAACTTTGGCTAGGTCTGATAATGCCAGCCTCTAATATTTCTTCAACCATGTTCTCAATTTCACTCTTTTGGGTGTAAGGGTATCTGTATGGCCTGATGTTAGGAGTAACACTCCCAGGAATTAGGTGAATTTCATGACCATGATTTCGAGTGGGTGGAAGACCTTTGGGAATATGTTGAAATACTTTGGAATGCTTATCGATGATCCCTTGGAGATCTTGAGGAATAGATGGCTTAGATGTTTGAACATATAGTGAGCATAGTTGTGCAATAATGCCTTGATGCCCCTTTTTCAATAATTTTGTCATGCCATTAGAGCTTATCACCTTACCGGATTTCCATGTGATACCTCTTAACTCAATTTATTTTCCTTCCAATGAAAACTTCATGAAAAGTTCTTGAAAATTAAAAGCCATTGTTCCTAATGATTGTAACCATTGGATTCCTAGTACAACATCTGCACCACCCATGGGTATAGAAATCATTGGACTATTCATTACATATTCCGCCATAGTAAGATTGATCTTATTTCATTTTCTTGAGCAATTGATAGTTCCTCCATCTGCAATCATTACTTGAAACTCTAGTGCTGGATATACAAAGAAATTGAGAGCTTTGGCTAATTTATAGTGAATGAAATTATGAGTACTACCAGAATCAGTTAGGACTATTACCTTTTTCTTTCTGATGTATGCTTCGATCTTTAAGGTTTGAAGAGTGCTAATTCCGGCCAATGCATTACACGATATTGTGGGAGTCAACTCTTCAGATGAAATTGCTTCTACATTTTCATCTTGATATGGTTCTTGTTCTTGTTCTTCTTCCTCTTCACAATCTATGTAGAATAATTTGTTCTCACCACACTTATGTCCCTTATTGTACTTCCTATCACAATTAAAGCATAAACCTTTTTCTTTTCTTTCCTCCAATTGTCGAGGTGTCAACCTTGTAGGTTGAGGTGTTTTAAAAGAAGGAGCATTTTTCTCTCTATAGATGTTAGGATTGGTCCTTCTAGTAGCCATAGCCATATTTTTACTTTCAACATTTCTTGCCACCTTAAATGCATTATCCAATGATTTGGGTTCCCAAAGGTGAAACTCATGTTGAATGTTATCCTTTAAAGTTCCTATGAATACATCAATCAAGTGTTCATTTGGAATATCTATTACCTTTATATTCAATCTTTGGAAGTTCTCAATGTGCTCGGTAACTGAACCCTTTCGATTGAGATTTATCAATTGGCTAAATAAGGTATTTCTCCTTGTATCCTCATAGTGTGCTATCATTTCTTCCCTGAAAATTGTCCAAGTGACGAGTGATTTGCGAGAAAAAAGCCATCGATACCATACAAATTGATTGGGTTCTAAATATAAAGAAGCAATTTGTACATTTTGTGTGTGTGGCACATTATGTAGATCAAATAATTGCTCCATCTGAAGTATCCATGTGATTGGGTCCTTGCCATCAAAATTCCTCATATCGATCTTAGGAACGTGGTTGGTATTCAACCCAAAGTTGGAGTTTCTCCATTCTTGATTCACCTTCCTTGTGTCCTCATCATGAATTTCATGGGATGCATTTTCACTTTCAGGTGTCTTTTCTGTTATGAAATTTTTCAATACTTCCATGATCACCTCTTTTAAACCATCCATCTTTGCCTCCAACTTAGCTTCCATCTCCTGTAGTTCATCTTTTGTTACTATCTTCTTTTGTAAATCATTTATGTCCCTACACATTTCTTCACCTTCATCAAGAGTCCAAGTAGGATTGTCTGGAGGCTTATTTGGTGTAGAAGTTCCCTTTTTGGGTGGCATGTTGTCCAAGTATCACTTTTGAACCTTGATTTTGAGGTGGTTCTGCTAGACAATATTTCTTCTGCTATATCTCCCAAGTTTTGGCCCTTTTGGGTATGAAACTTTATTTTATGTAGTTATTTGATATTTCTTCTCTTCAATGCCATAGGTCTGATCAAAATTGGATGTGCCAAGTGGAATTTAAGGTAACTTCCCCACAACTTTCTGATTTTTGGCCTTTCCGGGAGATATCACTTGTATAGCGTGCCCCACACAAAATAATTGATACAAAATTCTGAAACTCGTACTAGAAATACTATAGACTTTCCACTATCCAATGAAACTAGTCCCACTCAATTTGGATACTCTAGGAAGAAGTTATGATTTTTTTACCTGGAACACCTTCTTGACACTAGTCAATAAGTCTAGTTAGATACCCTATCTTCCGCAGGGTGTATCTACAAATGTAAGATGACCCAGAAGATGAAATTTTTACCACAAATACCTTACTAATTTCTGTGAATATCCTCTATATTTCAGGGTTTGAAACATTACATAAAGATATTTATAGAAACAATTCCGCAATGACTCATTTCAGGATGATTCCAGAACCCTATATTTCACAGGCTGTATCTCCGAAATTATAAGGTCTCGAGAGCTTAAATTTTAACCCAATGTATCTTGATCGATCTACTAATTATCCTCCAAGTCGTTCCTTCTGAAACGTTGTAGAAAAATGTTATAGCGAAAATTCCAAGGTGTCTCATATGTAGCAATGAAACCCCAATACCTTGAGCTCTAATACCATATGTTAAGAACCAAATATCAATATCGCATAGAAAAACCTCAGAATAAGTACTCAACGCCTTGAAAAAGAGATAATTTCAGATAATAAGCCTCTTCGAGGGGGGAACCTCATTTTACCCCACATAAATGTTCAAGTACAAGATGATTCCAAATGAAAATGTCTCCTTGGTATATATAGGAGACTAGGAGGTATAATTGCAACTAATGGAATAAAGCCGACATAAATAAAATAACATTACTAATGTAATATGCCCCAATTAAGGGGTAACGAGCCAATATTAGGGCTTAACATATTTCTGATATATCTCTTGTATATTGTTGTATCTCTTTCAATATATCTTTATGTTTCTGTGTTAAATCTCCACTCTCATTTTGTGCCAAAAATAATTTGGATCACACCTGAGGAAAACAACATCATAATTTTTTCTGCATAGAATTACCTATATCAGTTGATATTGGTAGGATTTTAGCCTTACATCCCTTTTCTTCTTTGGGTCCAAATAATGTGGAGATGATCCATGAGTTAGTTAATATTTCATTTCGTAAAACTAGGGATCTTAACTGACTGGGATGTAGCATACTTCATTTTCAAATAGGTCGGAGTCTTGATAGAGAGCATGTTCATGAGATTCAACGTAAGGGAATTTTGCATCTAATTTTCATATCCCTTGTCCTTTAACAATATTTTTAGGTTTGATGTCCATGTCATATTCTTGTAGAGTTGTAATCCAATTTGGTCTCTTTTCTACCAGATCCTTTTGTACTAGGAGGTTCCTAACAACTAGGTAAGGAACAATAACCTTAGTTTCATATTTGAGTAAGAATGGCCGAAAGTGTATGACATATTTGAACACCACATATGCTTGTTTATAAACTCCAGGAGAATTCATCTCAACTCTTTGTAGGCCTGAACTCATAAAATCCACAAGAAACTCATCTCCTTTTGATTTCTTCTGCGTTAAAACTGTTGTAAAGGCGGTATGGGAGGAAAATGTGTAGAGGATGAAATCTCGATCAAAATATGGACTCAAAATTGTTGGATCTTGATTAATATCTTCTTTGATTTTGTTGGAAGACTATGTTTCTTTATATCCCCAATTGAATTGACCATTCTTCTTTATCATATCTTGTAGGGGTTTTACTGTCTCGACAAAACTAGGTATGAATCATCTGACAAAAATTATCTTTCCGAGGAATGACTACATAGATTTTTTATTGTGAGGGGGAGGGATCTTAGAAATCACTTCAGTCCTGTCAGTTTCAATATGCATACCATGTTTAGATATGCTAAAATCGAGAAGTTTTCCTTCATCCACAAAAAAAATGTATTTCTTGGGGTTCAGAGATATGGTGTATTTCCTACATCGATTAAATACCTTATTCCAATGAGATATATGATCCTCTTTATTCTTCAAGAATATTGCCACGTCATCTAGGTACACTACCAGACATTCTCCCAGGAGACCTCTAAAGGAAATGTCCATGGATCGTTGAAATGTGGTTCCAACGTTTATTAATCTGAAAGGCATATTTCTATAGGCATATGTTCCCCATTTGGTTCTGAAATCTATTTTAAGCTAGTCTTCACGAGCTACTAAGACTTGATTATATCCTGAGAATCCATATAGAAGGGAGAGCATTTCCGATCCGAACACACATTTCAGAATTTGTTCCATGGGAGGTACATGGTGGTTATCTTTTTTTGAGGCTTTGTTTACATTTCTAAAATCAACACAAACCTGGATATCCCAATTTTGTTTTCTTATCGACACTAAGTTTGATATCCACTATGTATGCCTTACTGGAAAAATTATTCTAGCCGTCAACAATTTATTTATCTCTTCTTTAACTCGAGGTTCAATACTGGGGTGCATATTCCTCATCTTCTGTTAGAAAGGTTTAGTTTGGGATTTCATGGGAATGACATGTTGTATAATATTTCTATCATATGTCTTGAGGTATTCATACGTCCAGGATAAAATGTCCTTATATTCTTTGAATAACTTGATGTATTCTTGCCTTTCTTTAGGAGAACAATTTTTTCCCAGGTGAACATTCTAAGGAGAAAAATCTAATCCGAGGTTTACAGTTTCAAACTGTAGGTATGAGCTGTTGGTCTTGTAGTCTGTGACCTTCTTGAATTTGTCTTGAAGAGCGTAGAGATTTTCTAACCTAAACACACTCCTCAGAATATTTTTGGATGGGCATGTTGCTTTTGTTTCTTCAGTATCATCATTATTATCAGTATTCATCAACATGTCATGTCGGCCTTAATTTATGATAGAATCCTTGAAGGTATCTTTGAGGTTTATAAAATCCATGAGTTGTTGGTCATCTTCAAAGACCCTCCAACTTACAATATTGTTTTGAATTGATGGCCTATACAAAATTTCAACAGAGAAGGATTTAGGCATCAATCTGTCTGAGGGTATTAATCTAGATGCCACATTTTCCAACAAATCAAGGTCATAATTTAATGACCAGGGAACAATGTTAATATTGAAAGCAGTGAAAGATTTAATTAGCTCCCAGGCCTTAGACTGATAAGTTTTTAAGTGACTTGAAAGGAAATGAATAGTGTTTTGTACCTGTCTGACGATGATTTCAAAGTCACCAAATACCTTGATGTTTTATTCTTTCAAGTTAGTTACCTTCCGAAGTCCCTGTGTAAGGGCCTCATATTTGGAAGTGTTGTTGGTGCAAGGAAATTTCAGTCTGCATGCAATTAAATTTTTAGTGAATTTTGTTTCTTTTAGTATACAACTCGCTCCTGCACCTTCTAAATATCTTGATCCATCGAAGAATAGCATCCACATATCAGGATCACCTTTCTTTATTTCAACTGGTATTTTTGAACTTTAAGGTTTTTTTGTTTTCAAAAGGTTAGTAAAGTCAGTGTGTTTTTCTAACTTATCTCTAAAACCTACGTTAGTCTATACATCTGGGGGATTGTTGGTTTGATCAACTATATCGCAGTTGGACTCAATAATCTGGGTGCAGTGAAGGATTTTATATTTAGTGTCAGATTCCACGAGTGTTGATGGTTCGACTATGAATTTCCCAAAAAACTTCTCAAAAGAATAATTCCCAAGAATGGAATGTTTGAACATCACCAGTTCATTCAGATCGTTAAAATCAATAACTACGTGTTTCATGTAACTTTCTCTGTCAATCCTAATTTGGTTCATTTTACCATTGAAAGGGATCCATAGATGGGACCAGTCGGTAGTGAAGTAATCATTCAACATAGATGACCAATCTAGACTTAAGAGCATTCCATAGTTATTAGGAATTTCCACTACTATTATATCTATGTTTTGATGAAATTTTAGGTTAGCAGAAATCCTAATCAAAACTTTTTTCAATTCTCCAACCACCTTAACTTTAATTTTGTCTAACTAGATAATTTGAATGTTAGATGGTTCAGGTTTGATGTTAAGATTCTCATATACTTTAAGGGGAATGACATTATATGAATCTCTTGATTCCACCATGCAATTATCAACATTCCTATTGAATACTTCAAAAGTGATCAGAAAAGGAGGAGTGTTGGACCTGGATCTTTGACTTGTTAAGGATGCATTATTCACAACCTGACTTTTGGATGGAGTATTATTATTAGGATAAGTTACCTTTGTGATTACCTTTTTGGTTCCCAATTTTGATTCATGAAATCTAGGAAAAGTTTTACCTTGCAACATTCTGATGAACTTTTCTTGGATTTATGGAATCTTCATGAGTTAAAACAAAGAAATATTGGATTTTTTTTTCTTTAGATCTTCTAAAAAATCATATTCCAATTTGGCAAAGGGTGTAGGCGAAGTATTTGATTTCGTTGTTTGATCTATTGTTTTGGGATTGGAGGAAGTATTCTTAGACAAATTAGGGGTAGTATTGGTTGAAAGAGAAGGTTGTTTGGGAGTAGTGGAAGTGGGAGAAACATAATTCAGGATATCGGGGGTGTTATCGAGAATATTCTTACTGACACTCCTAGTGGTTACGATGTTTTGTGAGACGTGTACTTCTTCAAATTCTTCTTGATATTCTCCAAAAGACATGTCCCCAAAACCATTTAACTGTTTTTCAACTGGCTCTTCAGAATCCTAAGTTTTTTCTTGTTGTTCCTGACCTCCATTGACCTCATCAGTGTTTTCAGCCATATTCTTTGTTGCCCAGGTTTGAAGGGCCTGAAGAATATCTTCCATATTGATTCCTTCCATCTCAGAGGGGGATGATTTGTTGGTTCAGGGAATGTTACTATATTTCTTAGGTGGGAACTTAAAAGACCCTTTCTAATTAGAATATCCCTCTCCATTACTTATTTTCAAGTCAACAAAGTCGTTGGATAGTTTTTTTATGATTCTTTGAAGAGATTCCATATCCATTTGCTAGCGGGAAAAACCCCCCTATGGCTACACCAGGGTTTACAATGTAGGAAGATAAATAACCATTTAAAAGTATCCTACTTCTCTAAATACCCAAAACATATCCTAGAATCATACACAAAAGGAAAATTGAGAAGGATTAGGTAACTGTACCTCATACTCCACATTCGGTGATGATCCTCTCGCGCTTGATAGCTTTGCTGGCTACAAACCTCCTCCCAAGGATGAACTACATTCAATGACAGATAAACAGAAAGATACCAACAGGTGTTTCATATATAATTAAGGGTTATATGTTAAAATAAAAACATAAATCAAATGCAAACATTCAACACATCATGTTTTGGGACAGGAAAAGTACTTCTTTTATTGATAATACAATGATCATTTACAACCAAAGTCGGATACTTCTCAATGAAATTGGTCCAAGATCCTCTTCACCAAGATCCAAGTGCACCTCTATATATATTTCTCTTCTCAAGCTTCTTCTTAGGAAATGAAATGGGTTCTGATGGAGGAAAAAGGGCAAAATTGGGAATGTTGAGGCAATTCTCATAAAACGACTACAAATGCTTGGGCCAAGGAGGGGATGTGAAACGAGCATAGTTTCACTATTATTATTTCTATATGTGGAATGAGACCCCAAAACCTCCTTTTATATGACAAAATGATGGTTATTCGGTTGGGTCACTGGCTATAGGCAGTGGATTAGTTGGGAAACTACCCAATAGCCCGTAATCTCAACGAATTCCTTGCAACTTTTTAATTTTTGCATCTTTTGAAAGTATACGTGGGTTGTAGTGGTGCATTATGCATACATACACGAGTTGTAGTGGTGTAAAAGGTGTATGTATGCCGACAGTAGTGGAGCAGGGCACATACATCTTCAAAATTTTGGTTTTTTAGAAGAGCAACTCAATGATGGCTTGGAAAAAATGTAAGTAAGAGGGCCAAATTCCAGGAATGCAAATGTGGAGAAATTTAGGGTTATAATAGATGTACCCTAATGTGTGAGGTCATAAGAGCATATGATGGACGAAATACATTACAAAATATTCTCCAATGTACAAAACGAGTGAGCCCGGGACCAAAGTTTGGGAGGTGCCATCTACAAAAATAACAATTGTCTCTCTGAGGAAGGAATACCCATGCTCAGGATGAAATAAATCATGGATTCCAATCAAATACACTACATATACATGTTATATAACTATATAAAGTGTAGCCATAAGAAATACACAACATATCTACATCTCAAAATCAAAGATATACAAGTATAATATCCATCTTCAACAAGCCAATAACGTCTAATGGCTAGAGATGAGGTCTTCAGAGCTCGAGAAACAACTTCAAGATATTCAAAACTTGGGTAGGAGTGCAATGTTATTGTACAACTTCACTACCCAGAGGTCTTCGACGACTCGTCAGGAAAAGACAAGAAGATATTGATGATCAGGCAGAGAACTTCATTGATTTCGAACAAGGACTTGATTGGACTTTTTGGATGGTTGGTCATGAGGTCAAGAGAAAAAATACATAAAGGTCGACTCAAGATGGGTGAAACTTCCCTTGGACAATAGAATGAAATATGATCAGACTCAGGCAGCATGACATTGACATAAGTTCATGATGCAAGAGGAAACACAAACTCTCCATATGTTTGGAAGACTAACCAAAAAGAGGAGGAAACAACTCTATGTACAGAGAAAAACTTCCTAACTTTATATTATATCCCAAATATTGACGAACAAACATAAGGATTTTATTTATGCAAGGGTGACTCATTGTGCTACCAAAAAAGAATATATATTTCACGTCCCCTTTTTTTGGGTTTAATTTTTTTTTTTTGTCTTTTTCAATTTTTTAAAGAGCTTGAAAAAGATTAAAAGAATGCTACGTTACAAAGGAGGAACGAGTGTCACAATCATACTAGTTCCAAGCTCAAGGAACACACTAATTCTCAAGTAAAGGAGACATGTGTAGGAAAAGGACACTCGGGGAAAATTCCTCCATGGGTCAAGGTGTGAAGTCGCAGAGGAAAAGTGATACAAGGCTTGTGTAAAAGGCATGCTTCAAAGGTTCATTTGAGAGTAACATGGGGCTGGAATTAGGCCAAATATGCAGAGATGCAAATGTGATTAGCAAGACACAATGAAACCTCCTTCAATGTGATTTTTAACAAGCCCATAGAAGGTAATCTCAGTAGTTTTTCATTTTTAGAGAGTCTAAAAAAATGTAAAAGAAGACTCCGCTGGGGTACATTTTTTGAAAATAGTATAGTCGGTTCGCAAAAGGGGTAAACTAGCACCAAAAAGATGTATATTCAATTTTTTTTTAATGAGTGTGATAAAGACAAGATCTCTCGGAAATATTTTCAATTTTAAAGAGTCTGAAAAGAGCTTAACTATGGACTCACAACCTTTTTCTGGATTTAGTCCCCTTAGCCCGAAAAAGTATAAAATTTACTGAGGAGAAATCTCCCAGCGAGATGAATCTCCTGAGGTGTATCTTTTTCCTCTATAATCTATAGGCCGAAAAAAGGGGTAAACTCATGCCAGTAGATGTTCTTCTAGACCAATTTAACGAGTGTGAAGGAACAAGGTCACCCGACAATCTTTTCGATTTTAGGGAGTCTGAAAAGAGCTTAACTATGGACTCTGTGGGGGTTCCTTTTTCATAAATTTAGTCCCTCTGGAACAAAAAAGGGTTAAACTTATACCTGAGAATACTCTTCTAGTGAATCAAATCTCCTAAAGTATACTTTTTTTCGTAAAATTGACCATTCGGACCAAAAAAGGGGTAAACTACCATCGGACAGACATGCCTTCAACTTTTAGTTTGGCGAGTGTGAAGGACAAGAAGATTGGTAAGAAATGTTTTCATGTTTTAGAGAGTCTGAAAACGGCTTAAAGAAGACTCCAAGAGGTTACTTTTCTCAATTAATCCGGACAAGATTGAAAACATAAATGTAGTCTCGTCGGATGTTGCTTTCGGATCTCAAAGAGAGCTTGAAAGTAAACAAAGCATGCTCATTTTTGGGAGTCTCGAGTGTGAGGCCAAGAGAAATGGTGCATCAGAAAAATGAGGCTCAATATCATAATCATGACAGGACTAACAAGGAATCCCAAGCCTAAAGTCATTAGAGACAACATGGATGCCAAAAAGTAACAAGGATCTATCTAGAGAATCCATGTAAGGGTAGGCTCTACCACCTAATCACGACACTTATAAAAAAACAAAGATGGTTCTGTGTCGCACTTCGGTGGGATCGATCCTATGGAAAAGTGAAAAAGACAACGAGATGCAAAAAGTGGAGGTGGAATCCTAACTTATATGCAAAAAGTTGGAAAAAAACAACTTTTACTAAAGGACCTTTAAAAGTGACCCATCCCCCGAAAAACGTTACCAAACCTAAAATCAAAGTGCATATTAACCTCCAATAAGAAACTCAAGAACCAAATTAAATGATATACAAGCCAGAAAAAACGACAAAAGGGTTCAAAAAAAGTGGCAAAAAGGGCCAAAAAAAGTCTATAAATAAAAGCTAACAACTCATTTTCACCATTACAATTTGAAAATTAACCAAAAGGTAAAAAAGACCCCTTTGCTAAAAGAGTTGATTCTAGGAGCTTCATAGGACGAAACGAACTTCCTCTCAGGCCAAGTATAAACTCATCCCTCTTGCATTTAAATACTTCAATTATGCATAGTTTTTATCTTTTTGGAGGACGTTCCCTCCTAAAAAACGGAGGCCCTACGTGTACACGGGTTTTCCAAGGACAACCCGCATATGTACATAGGAAGAGAATAGTCTTCCAGCGTACATACATGATTGTGTCTAAGACATCCCACGTACACCCTCAAAAGCATGGAAAAAATAAAAAATGCAAGAGCTAACTCCCCCTTGAACTTGTCATGTAACATGATGTATGTCCATTGGAGGGAGAGGGAACATGAGGAGATCGATATCTTGGTCGATGAGGACCCTGTTATCATTGCCGCATTAAAAAAATGTGGTCTATGGAAGTTCTACCAGTGTCCTCTTAGGAGGGCACAACCCAGGCTACTGAATGCCCTGGTGGATTACTGGCACCCAGACGCAGAGGTTTTCATGATTGAGGGGAAGTAGTTGACTCCAACAATCGAGGATATTTATTTCTTGACTGGCCTCTTGAGGAGAGGGGAACCAGTCAACCTTCACACATTTCCTCTTGGGCCATTCAACATCGTCGAATACATCGGGATGCACTGTGAGGTAGGCACTTCAAAAGTAGGTTCTCAAGTGCCCATCAACAAGATCACCAACCTGTCACTGAAGGTGATCCTATTGCTCATTGGGAGGATCAAAGAATCTGCGAATGTCCACCAGGCTTCCCGGGCACACATGTATTCTATTATTCAATGCCTTGAAGCACATATTTTTGACTGGAGCACGACCATTATTAATTGCATGAAGAGGAATCTTACATATTGTCGTGAGCGTAGAAACATGAACTTCGGGTTTGGTACTATTATGTCCTCATTCTTCTTTGATATGGTACCCAACCTGAGTTCGAGAGAGACATTGCAGGGTCATGTAGCCTCCTTCCCTGCGGTGTGTAGATGGGCAACATTTCTATCACGACATGGGGGAGGAAGGACCCTAGAGTCATTCTATGACACATTCTTTGATTGGTGAGAACAATAGATTATAGCTATAGAGGACTACCCCTACACTAGAATCAACTTTAATATAGATCCATACATGCCCGTACCTCCTGAAGAGGAGTGAGGAGAGATAGGTGCGTGTGTTTTTAAATTTATTTAATTTTTTTGTTTCTTTTATATATTTAATTTTTATGTGCATCAAATTATCTGATAACTATGTATCTATTATGTACAAAGGTGGGACCTGTGCGCCCAATAGACTTCTCAAGGACTAGGCGATGTCCTCGACTAGAGGTAGTACTAGCAACAACCGACGGACTAGCAACCATAGGGGGACCTCCAACTGGAGAGGCTGAGAGAGTTTTGAGATGGGTGGAGAGGAACCTCATCACGCTCACTCATGCAGTTCCCATGGATGATATTGAGGATCCCTTGTAATCTATGCAACCTCATGTAGTTGGGGTGCCACAGACTTGGGTCCAACTATTCTGGTGTTTGGAAAACATCGTTGTTCACTACGGCAAGGCCAATAGGCCCCAATCTTAGATATGATGGAATTATTATGTGTCGAGAGAACTCTTTTTGTATAATTTTTTAGGGCATAAGCCCTGTGATGTATACCAGATTATTATTTTTGAGGCGTTCACACCCACCTATGTACTCTGACACTTTTCGATATATATATATATATATATATATACATTTTTTATGTCTTATAGATGACATCTTTTACAAATGTATGTACATGTGTATGTGTGTGCTTCTTTTTATGTGTGTGAAAACATGCCAATCTAATAATTGATTAGCTAGAGTATCTGTCATTTGATTTAATCTCCTAGGAACATGGATATACATAATGTAATCAAAGAAACGTTGTAAGAGACATACCCTAAGGAATCGTCAGTGTAAATTAAGATCATAAATGCGGTAAACCCCATTTAACTGGGACACAACTAGCTGAGCATCTAAGTAGACCCGGAGGTGAGAGATACCATGTGAAAAAGCATCACGAAGCAACTCTATCACTGCGTTGTACTCGGTGACATTGTTTGTGGTGTCACCTAGACATATACCTTCAGAAGATAGCAACTGGCCTTGAGGCGTGAAAATCACCCAAGCTACGGAAGCAAGCCTCTGAGTGTGTCAGCTAGCGCCATCCGCGAACCCAAAGAGCACCTCTGATTCACTTGACATTTGCCAAAGTGAAAAATATGACATAAATAACGACACATCCATAAAACAAAAAGACAAAAAATAACTGTATAAGAACTATACATATGTACAAGAAGTCACCTAGGCGACCATCGTAAGAGTAATACTTCTTGAGGTAAATCCCATTTCTAGGCTCCGCCAAAGAATTTCCCTGAAATTAAACCAGACGATAAGCACCCTTATTTAGGACCTCTTTCACAATGAAATGTCAGAACCACATGGGTTTGAAATTCCCTGCCCCTAGGCAATCCTTATCTTGGTCGTAGACCAGGACAAGGTCACCTTCGGAGAAAATCTGAGGAAGAATAGACCGATCATATTGACACTTGAATCGTTTCTTGTGAGCCTCATTGGCCGAGGCTGCATCATGGCATTTCTCATCGAGCTATTCGAGATATAATAGGGATTCCTCAAGCGTTAAAGTGTCTGGAAATAACTCTACTGCAAACTTTAAATATAGGATATGGTAGTCTATAGGCAATAGTGCTTCCATCCCACAAACGATTTGAAAAGGTGAGAAACCGGTGGCAGTCTTTACAGACATTCGATAGGCCCATAACGTCGAGTACAACATCAAATGCCAATTTGACTTGGCATAATTGATCATTCGTTGTAGAATAGTCTTGAGGGACTTATTCACAACTTCCACCTAACCATTCACTTATGGGTAGTAGCGTGATGAATGCTCCTACCTGAACCCAAGATTTGATGTTAACTTGGACATCATTTTGTTCCAGAAGTGACTACCATGGTCAGTGAAAATCTCCTTCGGGATGTTGAACCTTGCTACTATCTAGTTAAAAATGAAGAGAGTTGTTGTTTTGCCATCATTGTTAAACATTAGCATAGCCTCGACCCACTTTATGAAGTAGTCTACTGCTACGATGATATAACGATGCCCCTGTATGAATCTGGGTGGAATGTAGTAAAATCAATCGCCCACTTGGTAAAAGGACCAACAACAATGACGGAAAACATGGGAGCAGGATGTGCCCTCATCTTCCGAGAGAAGATCTAACATGAGTGGAACTTCTTGACCGACTCGAAGAAATGTTCGATTAACGTAGGCCAAAAGTAACCAACTCGTAGAATATTTTGGGCTATTTCCAACCTAGAAAAATGACCACCACATTCTCTGGTGTGGCAGTCATTAAGAGTGAGTTTCTCTTCTCCGTGAATGAGGCACCGACGAATAATGAAATCTACACCTTGACTATACAAAGTGTCATCGAGTATGAGATAGTTTCATGCCTGATGGCATATTCTTCGGTGCTCATCGCTAGAAGTAGAGGCAGGGCACTTCAAAGTCTAGAGACAGACTAGTATAGCTCCATACCAGGGGTCTGAAGATGCAATCAGAAAAATATCTCCTTTAATAGGTGATTCTTCAGGTGTGACATCACCAGATTCAATCGGAAGTTCCGAAATAAGTTCCGCAAAGACCAGTGACTTTTTGGATTTCGTGGAAACAAAATCCAAGTCAAATTCCTAGAGGATAACAATCCATCTACTAATATTTCCTCCACTGATGTTCCATGTAAACATATATTGAAATGGATTCACAATGGTAATGATGGTGGTCTTGCAAAGTAGGATATAATGACAGTATTGTTGGACAACATCCACTGCTGCCAACGCAAATTTTTCAACATGGGAGTAGTTGAGTTATGGTCCAACCACGCCTTAGCTTAGGTAATAAATCACATGCTCCTCGAGAAGATCTTCCTCCTGAACCAAGACCATACCGATGGTCGACTCTGCGATGACCAAGTAAAATAATAAATCTTTATTATAATTGGGAGGCCAGAGCAGATGGGTAGACGTAAGGGCGCATTTCAATGCTTCAAAATAGCATTGAGTGGCTTTGTCCCAATAGAAAGGCCCCCCCTTTTTCAGTAAACGCATGAACCCTTTAGTGATCTCGGCATAGTTTGCGATAAAACGCCGAAGAAAGTTCGCTTTCCCCTGTAAGCTCTGAAGATGGGGAACTGTGCACGGGGGAGGAAACTAAACTATTGCCTCAACCTTCAGAGGATCAACCATGATCCCTATTGTCAAAACTATGAAACCTAAAAGACGACCCTACATCACACAAAAAAATAACTTCTTAGGATTCAAGCGAATCCGATAGTAGCGACATCGTTCGAAGATTAGACGAAGGTGTGCGGGATGATAAACTCTCTTACGAGATCGTGACGCTATATCATCGAGATAAGCCTCGACTATATGTCTAATATCATGGAAAGAAAAAGACATGGCCCACTGAAAAGTGGCTCTGGCATTCTTTAAGCCAAAAGGAATCTCATGATAAGAAAATGTTCCCCATGGACAGATAAAAGTTGTTTTACGATGGTATTTGGGCTTGATCTGAATCTGGTTATATCTCAAAAAACCGTCCATGAATGAAAAGACCTCATAGCCTACACATTCATCGAAAATCTGATCAATGAGATGGGTGGGGAAATTATCCTTTGGACAGGTCTTATTCAAGTCATGGAAGTCCATGCACAGTTTCATCGTACCCTATTTTTTGTTGACCGGAACAGGATTTGACACCCATTCCATCAACTATACGGGGTAGATGAAACCGAATTTAAGAGGTTTTTCTACTTCAACC
The DNA here is from genome assembly GCA_009831015.1 of Picea engelmannii. Classification (NCBI taxonomy): domain Eukaryota; kingdom Viridiplantae; phylum Streptophyta; class Pinopsida; order Pinales; family Pinaceae; genus Picea; species Picea engelmannii. The sequence goes on from ML776778.1 coordinate 773,074, forward strand.
TTAATAGATGTTTCTTTCTGAGGATTCACCAGACGAAGATTCTGTTGAACCGACTTTGCATCTGGATAAGTCATTATCTCATTTTCGATGATTCTTGGATCAATTCCTGGCATTTCCTCATAATACTAGGCAAAAACGTCGTAGAATTCCTTAAATAAATATGTATAGATTTGAATCTCCTCAGGGGAGCAGTCTCTTCTGAAGAAATTTTTTTCCATGACACTAGGGGTTCTGGAGATATCTATAGGTATTGTTTCAGTGATACTTTCCATATTACCCTCAGTGTAAGTTGCATGCATAGCCATAGGATTAATAGGAAAAGACCTGTCTCTAGTCATAGTCAACAAGAATTCACCTACCTCTATTCTTCTTAACTCCAGGAGAAAATAATATCTATGATGGAGATCATCCTAGGGTCTGTCTAGACCATTCAATGCCTCAATAATTGCCTCATCTAAGGGCAAGACCAAGTCTAAATAATATGTAGTGGCGAGGTAACCTTGAGGCCAAATAGGCTCGAGAACTGGATCTAACTCCTGTGTGGGAGTAATATCGGGGTCGGTCGAAGATTGATGGACAATACTGTACACAAATTATATCACTGACAAGGGAATGGCCATGATAGGATACCCTATCCCTTCCATCAAGGCTGATGGGGAAGGAAGAGTCCATAGATCATGAAAGTAATTCATTCGAAATGACGACACTTGAAAATTTTCAGCCCTAGGATGGTCTGGGGAAGCCGATATAAACTTGACATTTCCATAAGGAGGTAAGTAATCGAAATTACCCATCAAATGTGGGCACAAAACAACCCCCACATTGACGACGTCGAGCTGAGATTTATCAATAATCGGGACCGTGGATGCTCCCGATGAAGGGTCAGGACTGGAGAAGGACAACTGGTCAATGGTCACGATTCGACCCTTGTGTGGAAACAATAAGACCCGAAAAACTATGGCAACAACTGCATGCATTTCATAGGTCCAACTCCTTCCTAACAAAAGTTTGTAGCCGAGAGGTGCATAGACCACTTCAACTTCGAGGCACACAGTCTTCCCTCCTAACTGCACAGGGAAAGAAGGGATGATTCCATGTGGTCTGAAAGAACGATCGTCGAAAGCAATAAGTAGAGTAGGTGTCAGAGACAAAATGGGTTGTTCAATGGTCTTCCAACATGCCAATGACATCATGAAAGTCGAGGCACCCTCATAAACCACTGTGTGGAAAATAGTTTGGGTAAAACATTTTGTGGGGTAAGCCACTACTATACAAAACACAACATGGTATGGGAGATGAGGTTTCAAGTCATTCGTATCGAGAATGATCGTTCCTAGATTACAAGTCTCTACAGATCCCAAGGTGGATAACAGATCCTTTCTCTATGAAGGGAAGCTCTAAAGGACTTCCAAAGAAGACATCATGCAAGGAGTTTGTGACAAATCCTCCACGACAGAGTAGTTCTAGGAGTCCCTCTCATTCAAATTATGAGAAGCTTTATTGAAAACCCCTTTCAGGATGCATTTCATTGTTTCTCCCATTTTATTTTCAATATGGAGAGGAACAAATGGGTTTACGACTTCTTTACCCTTTTCGACATATTTCAACATTCCATAATCATGCACCCTGGTCGCTATATAAGTGTCACCTTTCATCATGTAAAAGTTTGCGGCCGAGGGATTACTAGAAGACACGGGGGGTCCCTAACTACCCCCATTCATGCTTGAAGAGGCTTGAGTCACATTTTTCCCATGTGGAAATGGGTTTGTTAACACAATAGGTTGTTGTTGCACCAATAAATTCTAGGCCTCCGTAAGTCGAGGGCATAGGTGAGTCGAATGGTCCTCCATGCAAAGGTTACATGGATACTTCGAATTTCTCTTCTTTGTTTTCCCCCCACTAGCATTGTTGTTGGGTTTATTATCCCCCTTACCCTTCTTGTTTATTTTATTTTTCTTCCCTTCAGGCTGTTGGTTGGCCTTCGGGTTCGTCCACTGCACACTGTGTACGTCTAATGTTTGGGTGTTGGGAACAGCTGAAACGAAGGTCTGGTTGTTCGTTTTCTGCTGTATCGATAATTATTTCAATTGATTTGACATTTGATTAGTGTAATTTTCTTGTGTTGAACCAGCTATACCATCGGCATGTGGTCCAAACTTTTGTCTGGCCTTGTCAAGGATGGACAGTGGCGCATCTGGAAAAATATCATAGAGTAAGACAGACTGAGAGTATATCAGTTTGAGTTGTTGCACTCTCATTATCGCCTCCTCCTCTAAAATAACTCTCAAAGTTGCAATGTCCTTGGATAACTGAGGTACCAAAGACTTTAGGAACCACTCCAACAGGAAATCTGGTGGGACCTGTACCTTGATCAATCTCTTCCAACACCGCCATTCTTGGATGTGATCTGAGATATGATCGGCCTTAGTCTACTCAAAGATGGCCAACAATTTTGTGTCGGCATCGTATCTCACGGGTAGTCGGATATGGTTCAGGAAAACCATCGCCAAATTGCTAAATTAAGAATATCTTGAACGGTCAAGCTCGATGTACCATTTCACAACACCCCCGATAAGAGTGCATTGAAAAAGGCGCAACTGTATGGAGTCATCTCGTAGGGAGTTTGACGAGCACCATATGTGTAAATTTTTTACGTGATTACCTAGATCTTCCCCAGGCTTACCTTTGAATTTCGAAATATCTGAGGGAAACTTAGTGATGGCTTGGAAAAAAATGCAAGTAAGAGGTCCAAATGCTAGGTATTCATATGTGGAGCAATTTAGGATTATAACACCATCGAATCAAAGGGTTTTTTACATTCACTAGATTTAGTTGCAGATATTTTACTCTTACCTTTATCTTTAGATGGTTCTGAATTGGAACTACCCTTTAAACTTAACAATTTTTTCTCAAATTTAAGGGCCTCCTAGAAAGATTCTTCTAGAGTATCCTTTTCAGAATTTTGTACATACATGGCCATGGACACGGGTAAACCAGATGTATAAAATTCAATTGTGACATATTCAACAGGTTTTGAGTCCATCGGGATTCGTTTTAACGAAGTGAGGAACCGTTGATTGTAATCAGTAACTAATTCCTTGGCATCCATATTGACTCTTGATAGTTCTATGACCTGGGTGGTTGCTGTCTTATTTTCCCCAAAATTTTGGAGGAAGGAGTTTTCAAAAGTCCTCTAATTTGGAATGGAATCTTCTTCTAGAGAGAAATACCATGTACATTCTTTATCTTCTAAACTAAGAGGAAACATATGACATATGACGTATTTGTGGAGAATTATTTGAAGCTTAATAGACAACAATAATTTCTTAATATGGTTCTCCATTGAATCCTTTTTTGGGGGGTCAAATTTAGGCAGGAATTTCTCATGGTGTTTGGGCATATCATTTTGAACTCCAGGTAAGAAAACCAAATCAACAAACAACCAAGGCCGATAAGGGGGAGGATTTTGGTTTTCATTTTCTCAATCCATGTTTAGCGGATGATATACAAAGACCTGATAGGGGTTATATTTGAATTCACTCTCAGACCTGGCCCATTCTTTGGAATTGTCCTTCGACTCATTTCTCGGGGTGTGAGGGGGGGGATTCAGTAGGTTAGGGTGGTATACTTCCTGCCCCATCAATGATTATATGATATTCAATATTAAATTTTGATGCCTCAGGGAAATCATACGTTTCTTCAAGAACGTGATATTTAGGAGTCGCAACCAAATGTTTTTCTTGATAGGAGTATGGGTTAGAGAAATAGGGATCTGTATGATGGATATTTTCGTAATTTTTAGGCAGAGAGAAGTTTAAGAGAAACTTTCTGGTTTGTCTACTACATTGTCTAGTCAGTGCTTGATTGGTTCGTTTAGTCGAATTCCTGACTAAAGACTCGATATCCAAGATAATTAAGCTATGATATTGAGGAGACGAGAAATATGTTTCGGGATGAGAGGGAACGCGGTGAGTGATGACCTAAGCTAGAGTGTTCACCATATATTCTAAAGGGAAGAAATTATATTTAGAGTAAATTTGATGGGAATCAGTCGTGGAGGAAAAGATTACTTGTGGGGCAGATCAAGAAGAATTTAAATTTCTATTTGTAGCCATTCAACTTTGTGGCCCTCCTTCTAGCACCCTTTATGTTGACAGGCCAAAATGACCCATTCAATCAATTAATGGAAAACCTCTAGTGACGGGTCCCAAATAGGCCCATTCTCATTTGACCAAATTTTGGCATGGTTACCAACTAACTAAAATACTAACAAAATTCTAACTAAATACTAACTAAAACATGAATTAAAATTAATGAGAAAAAATGAGTAAGCACAACTAACTAAGATTAGACTAAGAAATATGATTATTATTCTCACATGCAATCTATAAAATAATGTTATTTAAATGAGCATATCCTAATTAGGAGAAAACTAACAAAATAAATGAATATAATTAATAATGTGCATAACTTGAGTAGAATAAATTTGTGACACAAGTGGTACATGAATTTGATTGCATAATCTGTTAGAACCAAAGAATTAATAAACTAAGCGACATTATATTGTTACTGTACTCATCCTAAAAAACCATGATAACTATAAAATGAAAACATTAATTTATAAGTAATTTGTCAACTAATATTCACAGGCTACAAATAAAGAGATGCATAAATAGAGAAATCTCATTCACACATATCAATACCATAATCTTCCAATTTAGAATGTCTCTTGGATTCAAATTAACTTGCAGCAAAAATATTGTCTTGCTAGATTCAAAAACTAAAATCCCTTTCAAATGGGAAGCGCTCCCTTTAAATAGTGAGGGGAGAATATTTACAGTTGTTTTTCATGGTAATTATAGAAATTTGAGTTGTTTCATAAAAATGACTCTTCATTTTCTAGAAAAGATTAAATTATTAGAAAGAAAAAAACATCTGGAAAGAAATGAGAAATTTTGTAATCATGATGTGGTATGCTCTTGTTGGTGGTCTTGGTGTTCCTTCCAAGTGGAGTAGTCGTTAAAAATTCTCTCGAGATTGCTCGATTTCAATCTCGAGAACTGATTCTCCATTACAGACTTTTGTGGCCACTTCTTGATGTAAATTCTCAACCGTGACGTTTACAAAGGATTGGATCTTATGGGTGATCTAGGTAGGAAAAACATATGTTATTCAAATGATTTTTCATTAAAAATCATCAAATCATGAATTCTTGTCTAATTGGCCTTCTTTAAATATTCCGCCTCATCTACCCTAGTGTTGACATAAGTTGTTTCATCTATTGATTGTAATGGTTGTATCCCTACCTCTGTGATGATATCATTACCATTTTCCACAGTTGTGCACATGTTTCAAGAACCACCCCTTGGGTGGAACGAAAATTCAAGAAGAGAGGTTTGTTGGTGTCAAACAACATTCGGTGCCTGAGTATTTCTCTTTTCGAGTAAACTAGCAGGGAGGTAGGTGTAGGTTGTAGCCTGTCTTACCAATTTACCATATCCTCAAAATCCTCGCTAGCTTTCTGATACCTTCCTTGAGTCTGAATCAGAGTATTCTGTAGATTTATTTTTTATTTCTGCTCTACTCATATGTCTATCAATAAACCAAGGAGTTCATTCTTTACCTTAGATAGAACTTCATTGAAAACTAGTGCTTGTGCTTTGATGGACTCCACGGTACCTGTCGAGGTGCTAGTATTTTCTAGAGCAACACTAATTTTATGTTTTTATACTTCCAAATCATCCCTATGGGTGTCCTATAGGATTTCCATCCTCTTTTCAAATTCTTCATTCAAGTGGTCTCATTGTTCCTGTAGGGAACCATTTACATTACCTGAGTTTAGAGTTTTATTTGCGTTGAAAGATTCCTGGACGTCTATGTTGAAATGGTCTTTTACGTATTTCAACTATGTTTCTAGCTCTATTACTCGGGTCCTGGAAATTTTCAAGGAATTAGTTACCTCTAGAGCATAGGAGGCATTTAATCCTGCAAAGGCGTTGAGCATTGAAGCCGATTGGAATGTGTTCTCTTCACGATCAGGGCCCACATTCCATAGAAAAATCCTTAATCCATGTGACTTTGACTTGGAGTCTTCTCCTCTTTTTCGTTTCACTGATCTCTTCTCGATACTTCTAGTTCTGTTGTTGAAATAATAGTCTCCCATGGCAACTACAGATCCTTCAAAATTGAGAGTTGGAGAAGAGAGGAAGAAATCCCCTGTTATGAATCTTATGGGGGTATACTCTAAAGGAGGTATATTCATAATGCCTAGGGTTGGTGTCGATCGGATACTTGGGGTCTGGTTTAAATTCTTCTTTAAAAAATCATCCTCTTTTCTCTTTGATTCAGCCTCATCGGCCAATCACTTCACCTCTGCTTCTTCAACCAGTTTCCTAGATTGTGCTTCATTAGATGGCCTCTTGGCTTCCTCATCCTCTAACAATTTTTTAGATTCTTCTTATTTCTTATTTTGCGGAGCTACCTGATTTTTCGCGCGCTCACGTTCCATCCTGATATTTTTCATAGTCTTCCTTCTTTGATAATCCTGCTCATCTGGGATCCTTTTTTGCTCAAAGTGATTTTATTTTTGGGTCTTCTCCTGTTCTTTGGTGTTGTTGATATCTTTCTCTTTCTTACACAAATTTTGGAATTGAGATAAAGTTTCCATCTTGAATTATTCTTGTTTGAGATCAAGTTCTCTCTTTTCCACATCGTCAGGAAGCTAGTGAAATACTTCATCGTACAAGAGTACTCCTTTAAATTTATCCTCTTCAAAATAAAAAATGTGAATATTTGGATGAGTGAGGCTAACAGATATAACATGACCGATAGAAATCTCATGATGATCGTGGCCTTTAGTCTCACCCAAGCACAGGATTAACTCATGTAAGGTCTCAACTTCCTTCCTTGCATGTTGAGTGTTGGATATGGAGTAACTTCCAATGTGGAGAGGGAATATTGGCCACAATATTTTACTGTTGGTTTGCAACAGTTTGGTGACTCTAGACCCCATTGCTTGGTATGCTATTTCCCTCATTAGTAGTCAGTCCGGGACAAAATAAGGCAAGAGATGTGGGGCCCATGTAGTCCCGTAAAGTCTGATGAATGAATAGTACTTGTAGAAAAACTAATCATTGACCCCTTTAACCCCATTTTTTGCCTCAAAGGATATCCTATGTCCGGGGAAGCTAAAAATGATAGAGTGTAGAGGGGCAAGGAATAAATTACAAATCTCATAAAAAAGTTGTTTGAAATTTACGCTCCATAATTGGGAGCAATAAACATGAATGGGGGGTTATCTTCAGTCTCAATTCCATCCCAACTCGGGAAAATGTACTGAGGAACAAATGGAATCTATCATATAAGATGAAATATAAAAATATGGCTTCTTCGTACCTAGAAGATTCTTTGCGTGTATACATACATACGTTAAAGGCTAGGATATCCGCCCAATTGAATATATATCTCATTCTCACGATGGTGTGTGCCAAAGGTAACCAATCAATTTGGAAGTGTGTAATTTTTTCTTCCTCATATAAACAACAAAGCATGGCCACCAAAAACTTGTAATGAGTTTTAAGCCTGTGGGTGGGGACCAATTTCTGACCTTGGTTAAGGGTTTCATCCTCGTCCACCCACCAATGTTTAATTTTTTTTTCCGGTCCCTTGCTAGCCTGGGCGAATCCTTTTAGGAAAGGTTCATTTAGCGAGCAAGTAAGAGCGGGAAGGTGATATCTGGTGCTAATATCCTTTGGTCTGAGGGAAGAAAATTGGGTCCCTTACTTGCTTATGATTTTTTCCATGGAAGCATAAAATTTCTTGAGACACCAATGTGTTGACTCATTGTATGGGAATAGATGAGGCCTAGAAACTATTGATATTATGGTAGCTGTGGGAGGTATTTACCTCCACGTGTAAACCCGACGAGAATAGAATACTCCGGAAAGAAAGAAGAAACCCTAATGAGTTGGCTAGTAACCCTAGAATACATGTTGGCTCAAGAAGATAATTTATATTAGGTTATTAGCCTCCAAGAGAAGAAGTCGGCCAAAATAATTAATATGTACTGAACAGACAGATACCCAGAATGAGAAGTTGACCCAAGCAGTTAGCCAGAATTAGTATAAATATAGGAGGCTAGTTCTTGTTCTGGCAGGTAGTCTCAGAATTACAGAGCAACAACTTGTGTGCACTGCAGTGCCCAGTCTTGTGCGTAGGTTTGAGGAGATCTTCCATTGCAGTTGTTGCAACTAGAAGATCACGTTTGTCTTGGACTATCTCTTGCTTATGGTTTGGACTATCTGATCAACTCTTGTTGATGCGCTATCCTTGGGGAAAGGTGCGCTACCCTTTGTTTGGTTATCTAGCCTAGGGTTTACTTCTGGAATGATTCTTTGTCAAGGTTAAGGTGCTTGGAGGGTGGCTTCGGCCTATGGTTGGGTGAAAATAGTGATATTGTCAATGGTAAAATGAGAAAATCCATTATATTTTAACAGGTTATGGGCCCACACCTTCTTCATTCAGTCTAACCGCTGGAAGGAAACATAGCCGTAAGAATATTAATCTCGTTGAATAACTGCCGCTAGGTTTTCTAGCAGGAGCATTCACCATAACACTACTGTTAGGGTTACTAGTAGGTGCAGTTGCAGAAACCCTAATCCTCTTGTTGAGGAACCTTAAATGAAGGGATTGACCTAGTCTCTAGATAGATTAGTGCACCCTATCCTAGCGCATCTCCTGGTACTCTAAAAAATCCAAGATGTGAAGTTTGAGCTTTTGGTCAAATCTAGGGTTGACCAAGTCAAAGAAGCCATGAATTACTCTATAAAGTCAGAGAACAAGTTAGATGGAGCTTCTAACTTCAGAGCATGGAAGACAAGGATTGATCTCATCCTTTCTAAGAATAAAGTGATGGATTGTTGGTTGTGGAGCCTGATTATCTTCCTGATTCAGAGGTCCTTGCTTTGAGTCGTGTTTATACCCCATGAAGAATTTACACCCCATAAGTATGTACACTCTTCCACGTGGGGGAGTGCATAGGGGGGGTACCCCCTCTGCAGGGTCTGGGGGCGAAGCCCTCGAAGGAAAAATTGCCTTGTAAATGTATATTATAATTTCATTGTAAATTTGGACCATTCATTATAAGGTCGCAGATCTAATGGTAGAAATTATGTTAGGGTTTTTTTCCCTAGAAGGAAACCCTTTGTTATGAGCGAAATGTATTGCGACTATGCACTATGGCGAGTATTGTATTCTGAGAGAGGAGATTGTGAGAGAAATAAGTAGAAGTTACAGCGAGTTTTGCTTTAGGTTGTGTCCCTTCATTTGCTGTATAATAATAAAAGAAGGACTTGGAAATTTCTTTGGTCGACGTAGGCCACACTGGGTGATCCACGTAAATCTGTGTCTCTATTGTATTGTGTATCTTCTGTGTTTTGTTTCTGCATTTGTTTTATTTTATTTCTCCATGGTCCTGTTTTTCTAATAGTTGGTGTTAGAGCCAGGTTAACTCATAGGAAAAGAGGGTTCTGGTTCGAGTGGGAGCAATGTCGGAAGATGGAAAGTTTAGGGTCGAGAAATTTAATGGCCAAAATGACCAGTTATGGAAGATGCAGATGGAAGATTATTTATATCAGAAGGATCTATTCCTACCATTGGGCAGAGTAGAAAAGAAGCCAATGGCCATGAAGGATGAAGAATGGGAGAATATTGACAGAAAGTCTCTAGGAATGATACAGCTGAGCTTGGCAGCGTCGGTGGATTTCAATATTTTGAAAGAAAAAACAATGAAGGATCTGATGGACACATTGGATAAACTATATGAAAAACCCTCGGCATCTAATAAGGTATTTATAATGAAGATATTATTTAATATGAATATGTCAGAAGGTGGGTCTGTTGTAGATCATTTAATTGAATTTAATATGGTTACTAATTAACTAAGTTCTGTAAAAGTGGACTTTGATGATGAGGTTAGGGCTCTTCTAATCTTGTTCTCATTTCCAAAAAGATGGAATGGCTTGGTCATGGCTGGAAGTAACTCTATCTCTGGTTCAAATACTTAAAAATTTGATGATGTTGTTGGTGTTATCCTTAGTGAGGAAATTTGATGGAAAAGCACAAGTGAGACATCAGGTAATGCATTGAACATGAAGAACAGGGGAAGACAAAAGGATAGAGGAAAGGGCTCAGGGAACCATGGGAATTATAGGAAGGGCATATCCAAATCTATACTTGGAAAGATAGAGTGTTGGAATTGTGGGAAGAAAGGACATCTAAAGAAAGACTGTAGAGCTCCAAAGAAACAAAGAGATGGACAGCATGAGAGAAATCAGGAAGCAAATGTAACAGGTGATGTGTTACAAGATGCTTTGATTATTTCTATAGATAATATTTCTGATTCTTGGGTAGTAGATTTAGGGGCTTCATTTCATGCCACGCCCCATAGGAAACATTTTCTAGATTATGTTCAAGGTGATTTTGGACAGGTTCATTTGGGTGATGATGCACCATGAAAAATTGTTGGAATGGGAAAGGTAAAAATAAAGCAACACAATGGAAACCAATGGTCGTTGAAAGAGGTAAGATATGTTCCATATTTAAGGAAAAATCTAATGTCAACAGGGAAGTTGGCAAGTGAAGGTTGTGTATCCATATTTATAGATAAGACGTGGAAGGTCATCAAAGGATCATTGGTGATAGCAAAAGGAGAGAAGTTAGGTACATTGTATTTATGTAATGGTAATACTGACTCTTTTATCTCTTTAGCTTCTATAGGAGTGGATACAACATTGTGGCATCATAGGCTAGGAAACATGAGTGAGAAGGGTATGGAAATAATTCACAAAAGAAATTTGTTTCCAGATCTTAAACAAATTGATTTGGACTTCTGTGAGCATTGTGTTTATGGAAAACATAAGAGAGTCAGATTTCTCAGAGTCAGAAAAGAAAAGAAGAATGAAAAGTTAGAGCTTGTGCATACACATGTATGAGGACTAGATCAGGTATCATCTCTTGGTGGATCTCTTTATTATGTTACTTTTATTGATGATGCAACTAGAAAAAATTGGGTTTATTGCATTCGACAAAAATATGATGTTTTTGATACTTTTAAGAAATGGAAAGCTTTAGTTGAGAATGAGACAGGAAATTTTTTTAAGTGTCTCAGATCAGATAATGGAGGTGAATATTGCAGCAAGGAGTTTGATGATTAATGTTCATACCATGGGATTCATAGAGAGAAGACAGTTCCAAGAACACCACAATAAAATGGTGTGTCGGAAAGGATGAATAGGACAATCATGGAGCATGCAAGGAGTATGAGATTGCATGTCGGTTTTCCCTTACAGTTCTGGGAAGATGTTGTAGATCTATTTACTTAATAAATAGAGGACCTTCAAGCTCTTTGGATGGTAGAATTCCAGAGGAGGAATGGAAAGGAAAAAAGGTAAAATATTCTTTTTTGAAAACTTTCGGTTGTGAAGCATTTGTGCATATTGCTAAAGAAAATAGAACAAAGCTTGAGTCTAAATCCAAGAAGTGTACCTTTATTGGATACGATGTTAATGATTTTGGTTATCGATTATGGGATTATTAAAATAACAAAATCATTAGGAGTAGAGATGTCATATTCAATGAGAAGTTCATGTACAGATATCAGTTGTAGGGAAAGAAACATGAAGAAGAAAAACAAGAATACACAGTTCTTGATGAGATCATTGAAAAAGAAATTCCAAAGGAACCTGAAAATCAAAATGTACAACAACAAGAGCAGCAGGTACCTCAAACACCTGCAAGTGTTGTTTGAATATCTACTAGGTTAAGTGTACCCCCTGAACGATACATTCCTTCATTGTATTATTTATTGTTGACTGATTCTGGTGAACTAGAATGTTATGAAGAGGCAATGTAGATAGACACCAAAAATAAGTGGGAGCAAGACATGAAAGAGGAAATGGATTCCTTGGCAAATAACCAGACTTGGGACTTGGTTCAGTTGCCTGCAAGAAAAAGAGCATTGCAGAATAAATGGGTTTACAAATTGAAGGAAGAATATGAAAGAGAAAAGTGGTACAAGGCTAGACTTGTTCTAAAGGGGTTTGCACAAAAGAAAGGTATAGATTTTGATGAAATATTTTCTCCTGTCGTTAAAATGACTTCAATTAAGACTATTTTAAGTCTTGTGGTAGTAGAATATTTGCATCTTGAACAGTTAGATGTAAAAACATATTTTCTCCATGGGGATTTGGAGGAACATATTTATATGCAGTAGCCACAGGGGTATGAAGTCAAAGGGAAGGAGAATTTGGTATGCAGGTTGAAGAAGAGCTTGTATGGCCTAAAGAAATATCCAAGGCAATGGTATTTGAAGTTTGACAGGTTTATGACAGAACAGGGTTATAGTAGATGTTATTCTGATCATTGTTTTTATTTTAAAAGGCTAGAAAATGGAAGCTATATTATCTTGCTATTGTATGTAGATGACATGCTTGTTGCGGGGTCTAATATGTAGGATATAAATATTCTCAATAAGAAATTAGCCAATTCATTTGCGATGAAGGATTTGGGTGCTGCAAAGAAAATCCTTGGCATGAGAATAACAAGAGACAAAAAAAATCACAAATTGACATTGTCTCAGGGTGAGTACATAGAGAAGGTGTTGGAGAGGTTTAGAATGTAGAATGAAAAACCAATTAGTACACATTTGGACAGCCATTTCAAATTAACTAAGGAAATGTGTCCCAAGACACATGAGGAGATATAATACATGTCCAGGGTCCCTTATTCATCAGCAGTTGGAAGCTTGATGTATGCAATGGCTTGCACAAGACTAGATATTGCACATGCAGTGAGAGTTGTGAGCAGGTATATGAACAATCCAGGTAAAGAACATTGGGGAGAAGTAAAGTGGATTATCAGGTATTTGAGAGGTACTGCTACTCATGCATTATGATTTGGAGGTTTAGACACTTTTCTACAGGGATATGTTGATTCAGATATGGCAGGTGATAAAGACAACAAGAGGAGCACCACAGGGTATATTTTTACTATAGGTGGAACATCAATAAGTTGGATTTCGAAACTACAAAAGGTTGTTTTACTTTCAACAATAGAGGCAGAGTATGTTTCTGCTACAAAGGCTAGTAAAGAGATGATTTGGTTACAAAGGTTTATGGAGGAATTGGGAAAGAAGCATGAGAATAGACGGTTGTACTGTGACAATGAGAGTGCAATTCATCTTGCAAAGAAATCAACCTTCCATTTGAATACTAATCATATATAGTTGAGGTACCACTTCATACGATCCGCCTTGGAAGATGGACATTTGAAGTTGGAAAAGATACACACTAACCAGAATCTTGCAGACATGTTAACAAAGGGAGTAACCAGAGAGAAACTGAGTTCCTTCTCAGTTTCAGTTGGTCTTCAAGAATGAAGATGAAGATGAGAAATTTTCTAGGTCCAAGAAGGTTCAGAGTCCAACATATACAACAACGGTGGAGTTGTTGAGATCAGTCTCCAAGTGGGAGATTGTTGGTTGTGGAGCCTGATTATCTTCCTAATTCAGAGGTCCTTGCTTTCAGTCGTTCTTATACCCCATGAAGACTTTATACCCTAGAAGTATGTACACTCTTCCACATGGGGGAGTGTAGAGGGGGGGTTACCCCCTCTGCGAGGGTTCGGGGGCGAATCCCTCAAAGGAAAAATTGCCTTGTAAATTTATATTGTAATTTTATTGTAAATCTGGACCGTTCATTATAAGGTCACATATCTAACGGTAGAAATTATGTTAGGTTTTTTTTCCCTAGAAGGAAACCCTCTATTATGAGGGAAATGTATTGCAACTATGCACTATGGAGAGTATTGTATTCTGAGAGAGGATATGTGAGAGAAAGAAGAAGAAGTTACAATGGGTTTTGCTGTAGGTTGTATCCCTTCATTTGTTGGATAATAATTAAGGAAGGACCTAGCAATTACTCTGGTGGACGTACCCCACACTGGGTGAACCACGTAAATCTGTGTCTCTATTGTATTGTGTATCTTCTATGTTTTGTTTCCACGGTTGTTTTATTTTATTTCTCCGTGGTCCTATTTTTCTAACATGGATATCATGAAAGGAAAGATCGTGAAACGAGAGTTTGAAGAAGGGAAAGAGAAGGAACCTTAGAACCTTGCAGCTATGGAGAAGTTCAAAGATGGTGACATCAATGCCATGCGTATCATAGTGGATTCTATAAAATACCACTTGATACCCTACATATCCCATCTCGACTCATCAAAGAAGATGTATGATTCCCTAACAAACCTCTTCTCAGTTAGAAACATTGGACAAGTAATGAGTTTGAAGAATGAGCTCCGTGACATGAAGATGAATGATGATGAAAACATAACATCATACTTTGTGTGAATCTCTCAGTTAAGAGATCAACTAAAATCTATTTAAGAGATTATTTCAGAGAAGGAATTGGTAAACATAGTACTCAATGGTCTTACCAAGACATGGGATGAATTTGTCGCAAGCATGAACACAAGGAAGGAGTATCCTACATTTTAAGAACTTTGGACTTGTTGTGCTCAAGAAGAATCCAATATAAATGCAAAAGAGAAACCCCAAAGGAAGTACGATGATCAAGCCTTCACAACAAGATTCAAGAATTTCAGGAACAAAAGGAAGTATGGTTCAAGGAGGAAGCCAAATAAAGAGAAAGACATTTCAGAAGTACAATGATTCAACTGTCGAAAGTATGGTCACTACAAGAATCATTGTCCCGAGCTAAAGAAAAGGAAGGATAAACACAAAGCATCAGTTGCTGAAGAAAAGAAACCCACAAAAAAAACTAAGCAGTATGAAAGAGACTTCTTCTTCTGAAGGTAACAATACTCTTCTTAGTTCTTGTACATATCTTGTTTGCATAAGTCTCTGTACATATCTTGTATATCTATCTCTTAAAAGATAATATGTTCCAATAATAACTATGTCTATGTAAGAACAACAAGATAAGGATTGTAATCATTATACAAGCAAGATAATACACATGAAAGGATGAAATACATCAAACAAATCATCTGGAAGCTATTACAAGATAAGCCAGAATCAGAATCAATCATGAAGAGACTTAGAAGAAGCAAAGACAGAAAGAAGTCATCAATCAAGAGGAAATTGGAGAAAGACTTTTGATGTTTTGCAGAAGACAATAAAACGAAAGCGTGGACTCTGTTAGACGGAGGGAGATGATTATATATTGCAGAAGAAAATAAATATGCAGATGGAAGCGTGGACTCTTTTAGATGGAGGGAGCCGATTATATGCACTCATACATGAAGCAAGGATTAGGAGGGAGCTAATCCTATTATCCTTTGAAGATGATGAAGTATATATCCATGGTAGCAAACATGAAAAGCAATGCGTGTTCAGTTCGACCTTAGAATAAGTCTTCTTCGAAGAGAAGCCTTAAAGTATCCCTAGTTGTCCATTTACATCCGTGATCCTATGATTAAATGAAAAAGTGGAATATTTAGGGCCTGGAATCTATAAGAAACTCCATGGAACCAAGAGCTAAATAAAAACATGATGAATAACATGAAGATTCCAAGAAATAAAAAGAAGCCAGAAGAACCAGTCATTGTATCGAGAATCACAAGATTACCAGCCTGATATGAACTCACTAAAAAAAATCAAGCAGAGGAACTAAAATTCATGATGAATAACAATGTATGGAAGACTTATGAATGAAAGCATTGCGAGATCTAGAACTAGAGGTTATCCCATATGGAGGGAGAACACTATGATGATTACTTGTTCTAGTAAACCAGACATATCTCTACATGATTCATTATATCATCTGCAACATCCATGATTTGGAATTCTACATCAGATAAATGCAAAGATTGTTCTCCAGAGAAATTGAACAAAGAGCATATGAAAAGAAACCTCAAGACTTTGAAGCATACCAGAAAGATACCCTTGTATGCAGATAGAAGAAGATAACTTGGTGGAGAACCTCGAGTGCACAGCAGAAGCGTGGTGAATATTTTATATAACAAATTTAGTGTATCAAGATGATTACTCAATAGATCAGATCTCATGATGACAGAAGAAGTGCCACATGGATATGTTCCAGTGTTCCAAATAATGATATACTTTATTGATCAGAGCTACATGAAGCCTTCATAGAAAAACCAGTGTTCCAAACTGAAGTACATTTGAAATCAGGCATCACATTATTCGTAATGAAGTCCAGAAAGGAGAAAGTGGTTCTCCAATACATATCTCCACAGATAAGCAAATAAGAAAACATTTTGGTAAATCTTATATTCAAGGTGAAAGAGTTTGCGTACTCAAGTTGGAGCTTGTGGAGACGACTTCCTTATTGAAAAAGGAAGAGATGACTCTCAGGTTGGGAGGGAGCACTAATATGTATTGATTTATGGACAGTCATTTTTTAGTTCAAAAATGGTCCGGGATGAACAGTTTCCTTTCCAGTTTGGAAAGTGGATTGAGATTTCTGATAGACAAGAATTTTCTAGTTCAGAAAATGGTTTAGATTGCTAATGTACTATAGACAATTACTTCCCATTGTGGTTAACATGGGGAGTTCTCTAGGGAAGTATCTATTCTTTAGGGTTACTCAAGAAGACTGGCCCGCCTCATTGGACAATGATTTCTCATTGTGGTTAACATGAGGAATGGTCTGTTTTGGAGGTTGGTACATGACAGTCTTTTCCTCTTGTGGTTAATAGGGGAAATGGTCTGGACAATCATTCCTTAGGGTGTATTCATTCTCTCCAGGCTACACTTTGTTTAGTGCTGGAGGAATGGCCCAGGGTGGGGAATGATCCGGGTTCAATAATCAGGGACAGACATTCCTTAGGGTAGACTCATTCTCTCCAGGTTACATTTTTTTTAGTTTCGGAGGAATGGTCCAGGCTCAACAATCAGGACAATTATATTTCCTTTCTTGAGAAGAATAGTCTAGATAGATCATCATTGATGTCTTGCCTTTTGAGGGCAGATGCTCTTCCGAGATCTCACATATGTGAGTGGAATAATGGCCCATATGATTCAGTTTATATCATAACATTGTTTCTGTGCAGGTTGATATAAGATGATTGTTATGAAGATTGTATTACAGTAGATATATACTACTGTGGTCGATGTGTTCCACTGTTTGATCAAGTACTTGTGTGTTACATGGTGTGATAGTGTACCACTAGATTGTAGTTATGTACTACTATGGATAGACACGGTTTTGTTCCATTTTATTCCGATTGCCTTGAAGACTATCAACAGTATTGGAAATGATTATAAGCTAGATGGATGATCAAAGAACAAAGATTTTCCAGATGGAAAATGGTTCAAAACATTTACTCTTCTAGGACATATGTCCAGATTAGAATAATGGCTCCTGTATCACTCTGTGGTGTGAGTGACTTATCCAGCATCATGTCTAACTACTTAGATGGAGTATGGTTTCGAGAGATGATACGGCTCATGATACTGATGGTGATGATGGTGCTCATGATCTAGTCATGAGATAGTCTATGTTGATGCTACCGGGTGAATGGTATGTTCATGCTCAAGACCATTACCTATAATAACTCCATAGCAAGGAGGGAGTGTTGATATTATGGTATCTGCGGGAGGTATTTACCTCCATGTCTAAACCTAATGAGAATAGAATACTCTGGAAAGCAAGAAGAAACCCTAATGAGTTGGATGATAACCCTAGAAGACATGTTGACTCAAGAGGATAATTTATATTAGGTTATTAGCCTCCTAGAGAAGAAGTCGGCCAGAAGAATTAATATATACTGAACAGACAAATACCAAAAATGAGAAGTCGGCCCAGGCAGTTAGCCGGAATTAGTATAAATACAGGAGGCCATTTCTCATTCTAGTAGGCAGTCTCAGAATTGCAGAGCTGCAACTTGTGCACATTGCAGTGCCCAATCTTGTGCGCAGGTTTGAGGAGAGCTACCATTGTAGCTGCTACAGCTAGTATATCACGTTTGTATTGGACTATCTCTTCGTTATATTTTGGACTATTTGATCAACTCTTGTTGATGAGCTATCCTTTGGGAAAGGTGCACTACCCTTTGTTTGGCTATCTAGCCTAGGGTTTTCTTCCAGAATGATTCTCTATCAAGGTTAAGGTGCTCAGAGGGTGTATTCGGCCTATGGTTGGGTGACGATAGTGATATTGTCAATGGTAAAACAAGCACATCCATTATATTCTAATAGAAAATACTCGGTGAATACCTCTTTTCAGGATATTCTGATACACCTATAAAACTTCACTGTCTTGAGTAAAATCTGCGGAGTCGGATATTCTGCAAATCTCTTCAAATCAAGGGAAATGCTCCTCACCAATATGAGGAATTGTGTCAGTCACAAGAGTTTTGACCGGACAAGATGATGATTTGAGGCCTATGACACCTTGGAAGTACATCAAGCTCCTAGATATTTTGGGGTTCTGGAACACCATGACGAATGACCAAATTAATCTGCAATAACAAGTTAAAAGGAATATCATTTTATCTTAAGAATAACACATTATCTGTAATAATAAAAAACTTGTTAAGTGATAGAAAACAAAGGTTATTGATAAACAAGCAATTGCAGGTAACGGAGAAGGAAGACTCAAAAAGTGAGGGAGTCTAGGAAAAAATCAAACTTCGCAAACTGAGTTTCGAAAACTTATGGTGCAAGTTGTTTTTTGAACGAGTGTTTTTTATAACTCGTAATGCACATCCATCTAACAAGAGTATGCCATAACTCAGGTGTATATGCAGATCTTGTCAAATATGATCTTAACTTCTCCCATTAATTCACGTCATTTCCATAATTAAATATTATTAAGTAGGATAGGTGCATTAATTAAAACATTGGGGGAAGTGCTAAACCAAATCTTCGAATGAGACCAGTATCAGGGTCGAGCTTTTGAAGTATGAAAGATCATTTTTTTTTGAACTCCGAAGGGAAAGGTATCAAAGGTATATTCCCTTGCATGTGGACCAATGGGTAGGCATGGAACATCAATCAATGAATAGTGATACAAAAAGAGGTGGGACCCATCAAGGTGTTGTCATCAGGGTAAATCAAGATGAGGGTGAAACTAAAACCCGAGGGGAAGGTATCGACAATGTATTTTATTTTTATTTTTTAGAAATGTTCACCAAACTCCATGCTTTACAGGATTTACGGAATTGGTTGTCATAGGTTTGAATCATATGGAAAATTTTGAGCTCCGACGACAATGGTATCGAAGAATATTCTTTCGACCTAGGAAAAACTGCAGGACATGCACGAGAAGGGTCAAGAGGCCACCGAAGTTTTATTTATAGAATGTGATAAGATAATGATTAAAATGGATCTCGATGAGGATGGTATCGATGGTAAGATTCCTTTGATTCCTTAGAAACACTTTTACGTCTTGAAAGAAGTAAAAACAACTTATTGGAGATACGGAAAAACATACAGTCAACAATCCAATATTTGGAAGCCACTTGGGGGGTGGCTGTTTGACAGATCATCACGAACTTTGGGACTCCATGAGAGAGAAAAAAGTAAGATCTGAAGTGATCAAAGTGCGAAGATCATAGTCTAAAATAACACGTTAAAAAAGGACTCCAATGAACGTGATTCTGAAACAAATTTGAGTTGAGCTTGGGTTGCCATAAAGAAGTAAGAATGCAGGTATTGTAGGGTAGAATATAGGTGCAAAAACAAAGGTTAAATTTTTTTATTTTATATTTTGGGGCCCCATAAAATTTATAAATATGGGGGGGTTGTTTTTAAATGACCCACAACAAGTGGGAAGAAGAAGTTGCAATTCATTAATTAAATTGTAAAATGGTTGTAACAAGAAATAATGAGTTGAACCTAAAAGTTAAGAAGTCCCTAAATGGTTTCAACAACAAGTTACAAGTAATTAATTAAAGGGTAAAACAATTGTAGCAAGAAACAATGAATTGACCCTAAAATTAGAAAAAAGGGTAAAACAATCATGAATTAAAGGGTAAAACATTTGTAACAAGAAATAACGAGTTAACTCTAAAATCAGGAAATGGGTAACACGGTCACAAGTTAGCCCCAAAATAATTCACTTGAAAAGTATAAATACACATAAAGAGTCTCTCATTAATACACACAATTTCATTGAATATCTATCTAGTGAACACTTGATCTATTGGAAAATATGAGGTAGAAAGGTTGAGGTAAAGAAAAGGGGATGCTTTTTCTAGGTTGCAACAAGGTATGATGATGCAACAAGGTTGTTAAAATATCTAAGGTATGTCTATATACATGAATTTGATTTTATATCTTGATTCTATGAAACATGCTTGAGGCATGTCTTGGGGATGTTTTTCATATGCTTGAGGAATATTTTGGATGTATTGGCACATGGTTGAGGTATATTCTAGATACTTGGGTGCACGGTTTGAGGCATGTATTGGCATATTGTTTGAGGAATATATTTGATGTTTTAGCACATAATAGAGGAGCATTTTGTTGGCATGTTTAAAGGAAGAATGTGTTTGTCATTGATGGAAAGAACAACAATGAACCAAACCTCAAGAGCATGGAAGATGAGAAAGCTCAGAAGAGATAGTAGTTTCCAGAAGTACAGACAAGGTCCAAGAGACAGACTCACAGGAGGAGCAAATTAGAAAACCTTCTAAATCAGATACATCAGAAGTGCAGGAGGAAGAGAGAAAGTGGTCGTTGGATCACCAATCCAAAGGAACAACAACCATCAGATTGATTTAAGTGGAAATATAGGATAAGCGAGGGTTGAGATCTAAGATCTTGATCACCTAAATTTCCGTCAGCTGTCAGATCGAGATAAATGGAAGGATAGGATAAGAAAAGATGGAGAGCCATTTGATTTAATCCAAGGAAAATATGCATCACAGATAGATCGAGCCATTGATATAAGATCTTGATCAACAAACAACATTCGTTTCAGGTCTAAAGATGCGAGGAGGTTACACTTCGGAGAAATCACTTTGAGAGTTTCAGTTTGAGATCTGAAATCCCCAAAGTCCAGAAAGTTGGAGAGGTAGAGTAAACATCAGTCATCAGATCATTTTAAAGTGGAATGACATGATAAGATAGAAAAGAGAAATCACAGAAAGATCAAGTTGTCAATCTAAGAACATGATCAACAAACAACATTTATTTCAGGTCTAAAAGTTGCAAGGAGGTTACTGTTCGGGGATTCTCACTTCAGAAGAATTGGCGACTTGAAAAGTCGAAATACCCGAAGTCCCGAAGGTCGAAGTCCCGAAGTGAATGAGGATCCATGTCAGCAAGGACATGTGGTGCAATCAGACAATGACAAGTGTCAAGTTGATTTGACATTTCAGGTACGTGAAAATCACTAATATGAGTGACACATGGCAGCTACCAGGCTCATGAAACATCATCAAGTGATGTAAGTAAGTGACATCACTCTGGGATTTTTAATTCAGGAGCTTTACCACTAGCACTTTCCCAAAGTGGTTTGGGGTCATCCATTGTCGTGCGTGATCCACAACTTCAGAAGTTTGTGGATGGGGAGAACGTGAAAATTACCAAAGACAAATCTCGACCGTTGATAGTCAAGGGGAGTGCATGTCAGCTGATCTTAGATTTCAGAGAAATATCACTTCAAGGATTTCTATTTGAGACTTGAAAATTCTGAGGTCCGGAGATGCGAAAGGATTGTGACCGTTGATCTGAAAGGGACACGCGTCAATGGATTTGCAGCTCTAGGAAAAAGAAAAGGAAGGTTGAAAGGTTGGAAAGTTGATATTTCTGAACCCTGAATACCCAAAGGGATTGTGATCGTTGATTCGAGAAGACCATGTGTCGTTAGATCGTGGACTATGGGTGAAATTCTCTGAGAGCAAGAGGAGTTTGAGAATCGAGACTCCTGAAGCCCGAAAGGCGAAATCTATCTCGTCCGTTGGTTTGGAGGGCCACATGTCACTTGGTCGTTGAGACTAAGGATCGCACATGGACAGAAAAAAGAAGGAAGGAAAATACAATAGATCAGAGCCATTGATAGAGGGAATCTTTCAAAGACCATAAGATCGACGATCAGGCCTGATTGCGGGATAATAAGTTTCTCGAAAGTTAATTTTCTGAGGGCAGACCGCAATTGAAACCACAGTAATGGAGAAGGGGTACATGGTAGCTGGAGGTAGATTGCGGGGAGAAAAAATTCAATCCCAAACCACTGTTCGACGCACCCAAATCATTCTCTTATGCAAGGACGTAGCTCGAGGTCAAATGTGATAGGGGGCTAACGAGAAGAGATATCACGCTTGCAATCACGTGGTCATGTGAAGTTAAATCGCCCAAGGTCATATCGAAAAATAGGGAACTAGTGCTCTCTAGAACAACAACATGAAGTGCCTTTTGAATAGGTGTATGGTCACCACTAGTGGTCACATGAAGGAAGGGACCTAGAAGCCAAAGAAGCCAAAAAAATGACTGGTTGTAGCTGCCAAAGAAGATGAAGAATTTCGACTGATAGATAAGAAAAAGATTCTCAGGATAACTGCTAGAGAATCCAAAGAACCTTGAATAATGGCCAGAGAAGATGAAGAGTTCACATGATGATTAGGAAGACATCTCGATGTGTGAAAGACATGCATAACAGAGAAGAGAACGAGTGTTTTTCGGATTGTGATGCATGTGGGTAGGACGAGACATAGTGCATAATCTGAAGGGGAGATTTATGCCACGGGGAAGAGTATGGAGAGGAAGCACAAAGCATAAAAGGCATAATAGAAGCTGAACATTAGGTGTTGTCAAGTGTAGGAGGAAAAAGAGGAGAACATAGAAGCTAAACGATGCATAAGAAAAGAAGAGTATAGAAGCAAAACAAGAGCACAGAAGTGGAAGAAGGCAAAGGAGACATGGAGTTGTAATAGACCATATCAGAGACAGAGCAAGTAAGTAAAGTTTTTGTAAGATTCAATAAGGGTGGTAGGGTGGTGCTAGGGAGGATTGCAGTCCTCTAAATTCTAGTTGATGCTAGAAGATATTCTAGGAGTTGGTGTTTCCATCTAGTGGGTGCTAGAGAAACCTGGGACTTGGTGCTAGAGAAATCTGAGAGTTGGTGCTCTCTGCAAGTTGTAGCTTGCTATCGGATGTTTTTGCCTCATATTTGAGTTGGATCTCAAAGACTGTGACGTACATGAAATTTGGAGCTTGATTGACATCTTAAGAAGAAGAGGTTTTCACCCTTTATGGGTTTCCTTAGGAAAATCAGTGTGTCCGTGTGATTGATCACTGTATATCTATGCATGTTAAGTTATCATCAACACATTAAATAATGATCTAGAAAGAATAAAAAAGGGAAAAAATTTCAAGCTTATATACATAACTGATTCACCCCCCCCCCCTCTCAGTTATATTTCCAACAATTGGTATCACAGTTGGTGCCTTTAATCAAAGGTAGATCCATAAGCTTGAAAATGACTAGTCATGATGGAATTTTAACTAATAGACCCCCTTTGTTTGATGGAACAAACTTTTCCTTCTGGAAAATAAGGATGAGAACACATTTAATGTCTTTGGGTGTTGATGATTGGGATGTCGTTGAAATGGGATATGTGAAGCCTGTAGTATTGGCCTCAAAAGATGATAAGCTTGAGTTTAGCTTTAATGAAAAAGCAATGAATGTCATCCTCAATGGACTTGATGAAGCCGAGTTTTTTAAAGTCATGCACTGTGATTCAAAAAACATTATGTGGGACAAGCTGATAAGTAGTTATGAAGGTAATGAAAATGTGAAAGACACAACATGTTAGACTCATAGATTGAAATTCAAGCAATTAAAGATGGATGAAGAAGAAACTATTAGTAAGTACTTCTTACTTATAGAAGAACTTGTCAACACTATGAAAGGCCTAGGTGAGATGATAGATGAATATTTTCTAGTATAGAAAATATTAAGATCTCTTCCTGGTCGATTTAAATCAAAGGTCTCTACTATAGAGGAAATAGAGGATCTCAAAACGTTGACAATAGATCAACTTCTTGGAACCCTAACTCCTTATGAAATGAGAATTACCAAAGGCAAATCCACTACAAGAGAGGCATCTTTTAAAGTAGATAAAAACACAGACTCCGATGTAGATGAGATTGAAGCAAATTTTGTGAGAAGACTGAAGAAAGGATCAGGCAAATACAAAGGTCAACTGCCCTTCAAATTTTTCAACTGTGGTAAGATAGGTCATTTTTCATCTAAGTGTCCTCACAAAATAAAGGATCAGACATATGATGATGAAGAGAAGCACAAACAAAAGAAGGTCTATAAAGAGAATAATTTTAAGAAGAAAAGCCTTTGTGTGAACAATGATGATGATCCCTCAGATGATGAAAGCAGTGACTCTTCTATTGAAGATAAAATAAATGATATCATGATAATAGCTTTAGAAGATCTAAACACTGAAGATACAAGAATTGAGTTCATTGATTGTGAAGCAGTAGTATATATTGAAGGAGAAATTGTCAGTGCCATGGAAGATATTGATAGACTCAGAGAAAAGAAAAGAAAAGAAAAACAGTTACTGCTCAGGTATGAGAAAACATGCAAGGAACCATCTGAAGAAATTAATATGTTGAAGGTTAAATTAGAAGAATATAATAAGATTGAATACATCCTCAAACAACAATTGAAGGAAGCTAAAACAAAAGGTGAAAAATTGGAAGATGAAGTAGTGATTGTCAGAAAATATATAGAGAAATCTCAGGCCTTATATCATCAGAATCTGAAAAGTATTAAATCCTCAAAAGGATTAGCCTCCATTCTGAATCAGAAAAGGAATTAAAAGTTGAAAATTGGTTTGGGTTATGAAGAGGGATCAAGTAGTGGTCAACCAAGCAACAAAGAATCCACAAAGTTTGTCAAATATACAACCATTGACAACAACAAACCTGTAGAAACAAAGGAAGAGAATCAGTTGCCAAGGAGGAGTGAAGGAAAAACTACCAGAACTGAATCTATAGAACAAATAAATAATACACCCTTTGCTCAAGGAAATCATCAGCATGGAATAAATCAACATGATCAAAGAAGACAACCATTTTTCAGGTACAAAGATTTTTTCTATGGATATTGTTTTTACTACTCTAACTTTGGCCAAAAAGTTGTAAAGTGTTCTTTAAGATTTCGACATGAGAAATCAAGACAACCAAGGAATAAATACCTGCCACAAAAAAGAATGAGATAGCCAAGTAACAAACAACCACAGACTACAAATCATGTGATGGATGGGAAAAATACGCAGATTAAGCATAACAATCATTATGATCCTTTATTCAATGAACCAGAATGTTACATCTTCCATAATTATGGATATAAAGTTGTAAACTGTCGCTTAAAGAACTATAAGCCTGATTCAAATCACAAAGATGAAAACGTAAAGGTTTGGAAGAAGGATGAAGATAACAAGTGTGGATTGGTGTTGTCAGCTCAAAGACAAAAAGACCCCTGGTATATTGACAACGGATGCTCCAGTCATATGACAAGTGACAAAAGTAAGTTCCTATTAGTCAACAAAAATAAATCATGGAGTGTGACCTTTGGAAATGATGCTCCAGGAAAGATCAAAGGTAAAGGTCTAGTAAGCTTAAGTAATGGAATAAGCAAAGCTCAAGATGTATTATTTGTTGATGGTTTAATGAATAATCTTCTTAGTGTCAGTCAGATATGTGACAGAGGATGTGAGTTCACTTTCACTGCCAAGAATTGTAAAATAAAGGCAGTAAACACATGAGAGTTGCTTGCAAGAGGGGTTAGAACCGAAAATATGTATATGTTCTGAAGGAAGATAAGGAGAAATGTCATTTAAGAAAATTTGATAAAATTTGGTTATGGAATATAAGGCTTGGAAACCTAAATTTTGATCATATTTTCAAACTGAATAATGAAGGTGTTGTGAAAGACCTTCCAAAAATATCTAATCTTAATAACTCTATATGTGAATCATTCCAAATGGGGAAGCTGACTCATGCTTAATTCAAATCAAAGAGTTTCACATCTTCAAAGAAACCACTTCAAATTGTTCATATGGATCTGTGAGGACCATCGCAAAAGGAAGGTACAAGAGGTGAACGTTACTTTATGCTAGTCATTGATGACTTGTCCAGAATTACGTGGGTTGCCTTTCTGAGAGAAAAATATGATGTGTTTGAGAAGTTCAAAAAGTTTAAGGCGTTAGCTGAGAATTAGACAGGAAGGAAGTTAAAGGAAACTCACTTAGACAGGGGAGAAAAGTTTATGTCAGGAGACTTCAAATAATTATGTGACAAACATGGAATTAAAAGAGAATATACTATTCCAGGTACTCCTCAACAAAATGGAGTTGTAGAATGGAAAAATAGATTAGTTCAGCAGATGAAAAGGTCTATGATGAGTGAAAGGGACATTTCACAAACCTTCTGGGTGGAGCTTGTTCACACGACTATTCATATTCTAAACAAAGAGCATCTAAGGATGAACAATGATAAAACTCCATATGAGTTGTGGTTTGATCAACCTTCATCAATCAAGCACTTCAAAGTATTTGGAAGTAAATGATACATCAAGAATAATGATGATCATCTGGGAAAATTTGATAGTAGAGTTGATGAAGGTATCTTCTTAGGATGTGAAACAAACAGTAAAGGATACAAATGCTTTAACAAAATAATGCATAAATTAGTAGATTGTATTTATGTTTGAATTGATGAAGAAGCTCATGTAAATTATCAACAGAGAATAAGCACTAAGCCAAATGAAAAATATGATGATAATAATGAAAATGAAGAACAAAAAATCTCAAAGTCACAAGAAGATGATGAATCAGGTGGAGAAGAGACACCAGACCACAAGATTTAGGACATCAATCAACATCAAATCCTTCCTCTAGAATTACTCAAAAGAATCATCTTGAAAGTCAGATAATTGGTGAGAAAGACAAAGGTGTACAAACTAGGAGAAGGATAATCAAAGACACCGAGAAATCACATATAGCCTTGATTTCCATGGTGGAACCCAAGAACTTTAATGAAGCTGGTAAATACGTAAATTGGTTAAAATCAATGAATGAGGAACTGGACCAGATTGAAAAGAATGACACTTGGGAACTCGTTCCTAAACCAAAAAATAAAAATGTAATAGGATCAAAATGGGTCTACAAAAATAAGATGAATGAGAAAGGAAATATTGTAAGAAATAAGGCTAGATTGGTTTGCAAAGGATATGCTCAAATATAAGGACTGGATTTTGATGAAACATTTGCGCCCGTCGCATGATTAGAAGATATTAGAATGTTTCGTTCCTATGCTTGTCATAAACAACTTAAATTCTATCAAATGGATGTCAAGTCAGCTTTTCTAAATGGAGATCTAAAAGAAGAAGTCTATATGGAACAACCAGAGGGTTTCCAACTATAAGATAACCCTGACTTTGTCTACAAGCTGAAGAAATCCTTATATGGGTTGAAACAAGCTCCTCGTGCCTAGTATTACAGACTGGATAAGTATCTTCAAGGCAAAGGGTTCAAGAGAGGAACAATTGACAACAATATATATATCAAAATAGAGGGTAATGATTTGCTCATTGTGTTGGTCTATGTAGATGACATCATCTTTGGAAGCAATAATGCTTCATTGGTATAATGCTTTGCTTCTACCATGTAATATGATTTTGAAATGTCTATGATAGGGGAGCTGCCAATTTTTCTTGGTCTGCAAATTACTCATAGGTTTGAAGGACTATTTCTTTCTCAAGAGAAATGGTGAAAAGGTTTCAAATGGAAGATTCTACACCTATGAGTGCACCTATGGTCACTTGATGCAAGTTTAGCAAGGATGATGACTCACCTAATGTTGATTAGAGTTTATATAGGTCTATGATAGGGATCCTATTGTACATCACAACATCCCATCCAGACATAATGCATGTTGTTGGAATGGTAGGTAGGTATCAGGATGCACCTAAACAGAGTCATTTGTTAGCTGTCAAAAGAATATTTAGATACTTGAAAGGAACAATGAAGTATGTCCTATGGTATCCTAGGCATCATAATTTTCAATTATCAGTCTATTCAAATGTTGATTGGGATAACTACGTGGATGAAAGGAAAAGCACGAGTGGAGGTGCATTTTTCTTAGAACATTCTCTTGTAGCATGGTTGAGAAAGAAGCAAGGTTCAATTTCCTTATCGACTACAAAAGATGAATACATTGTAGCTGCTACTTGTTGTACCCAAGTATTATGGATGATTCAGACACTTGAAGACTTGGAGGTAAAGTATAATGCACTGATCCCAATTCATTGTGATAATACTAGTGCCATTAGTGTGTCCAAGAATCATGTATTTCACTCCAAGACAAAGCATATACCCAACAAGTATCACTTCTTGAGGGAACAAGTAACCAACACTGTTGTTTCTTTGCATTATATTCCATCCAAATATCAGATTGTTGATATCTTCACTAAATTGCTTGCAAAATCTTAGTTTGAGTATCTATGCTAGAAGTTGGGCGTGAACTTGTTATCAAGTTAAAATAATCTATCTGATCAGGGGGATAATTATGCTAGTATATATGATCAGGGGGAGCACAGAGTTACTCTCTATTTTCTTTGACATTGATGTCAAAGGGAGAGAAAAAGGTGTTGTCTATATGCTACAGTTGGATGTCTAAGCAAAATAGTGCAACCTTTCAGGATTTCCATCAATGCCAAAGGGGGGGATTTTTGGCATGTTTACATGAAGATTGTGCTTGTCATTGATGGAAAGAACAACATCGAACCAAACCTCGAGAGTGCAGAAGATGATAAATCTTAGAAGAGATAGTGGTTTCTAGAAGTACAAATAAGGTCCAAGAGATGAACTCACAGGAAGAGAAACTTAGAAAACCTTATAAGTCGGAGAGATCAGAAGCTCAGGAGGAAGATAAATAGTGGTCGTTGGATCACTGATCCAGAGGACCAATGATCATCAAAATAATTTAAGTGGAAGGAAAGGATAAGAAAGGGTTGAGATATGAGATCTCAATCTCCCAAATTTTTCGTCAGTCGTCGGATCGAGATAAATGGAAGGATAGGATAAGTAAATATGGAGAGCTGTTGGATTTAATCCAAGGCAAAGATGCATCAAAGATAGATCTAGTTGTTGATCTAATATCTTGATCAATGGACAAAATTCATTTCGGGTCTAAATATGTGAGGAGGTTACGCTCTGGATAAATCACTTCGAGAGTTTCAGTTTGAGATATGAAATCCCCAAAGTCCGGAGAGCCGGAGAGTCAGAGTAAACGTCAGCCGTCAGATCATTTTAAAGTGGAAGGATGGGATAATATAGAAAATCAACATCATAGAAAGATTGATCCATCAATCTAAGAACATGATTGATGAACAACATTTAGTTCAGGTCTAAAATTTGCGAGGAGGTTAGTGTTCGGGGATTCTCACTTCAGAAGAATTGACAACTTGAAAAGTCAAAATACCCAAAGTCCCAAAGTGAATGAGGATCCACGTCAGCAAGACTACATCAACAAGGACACGTGGTGCAATCAGATAATTAAAAGTGTCAAGTTGAGTCGGAATTTTAGGTACGTGAAAATCACTAATCTGAGTGACACATGGAAGATACTAGGCTCATGACACGTCATCAAGTGATGTAAGTAAGTGACGTCACTCCGATATTTTTACTTCGAGATCTCTACCACCAACAGTTTCCCAAAGTCCCAAAGTCCTGACGTGGTTTGGGGCCGTCCATCGTCGAGGAGGACAGGTGGCGTGTGATCCAAAACTTCAAAAGTTTGTGGATGGGGAGAAAATGAAAATCGCCGAAGACAAATATTGACCATTGATCATCAAGGGGAGTACGCGTTAGCTGATATGAGATTTCAGAGAAATCTAACTTCAAGGATTTCCAGTTGAGACTTGAAAATTATGAAGTCCAGAGACGTGAAAGGATCATGACCGTTGATCCGAAAGGGACACGCGTCAGTGGATTGTCAGCTACAGGAAAAAGCAAAGGAAGGTTGAAAGGTTGGAAAGTTGAGATTTCCAAACACTGAATAACCAAAGGGATTGTGACCGTTGATTCAAGAATACCACGCATTGTTAGATCGTGGAATCCAATTGAAATTCTTTGGGAGTAAGCAGAGTTTTAGAATCAAGACTCCCAAATCCCAAAAGGAGAAATTGATCTCATCCATTGGTTTGGAGGGACACATGTCACTTGGTCATTGAGACTAACAATCGCACGTGGATGGAGGAAAGAAGGAAGGAAAATATAATAGATCGAAGCTGTTGATCGAGGGAATCTATCAGAGATTGCGAGATCGATGTTCACGCCTGATTGCGAGATCAAAAGTTACTCGGAAGTTGATTTTCTAAGGGCATGCCGCAATTGAAACCATGGTATGGGAGAAGGGGTACATGGCAGATGGATGTAGATTTCAGAGAGAAATATGGTTAATCCCAAACCACTTTTGGACTCTCCCACAATCATTCCCTTACACAATGAAGTATCCCAAGGTCACATGCGACAAGGGGCTAACGAGAAGAGAGCTTGTGCTTGCAATCACGTGGTCATGTGAAGTTAAATTGCCCAAGGTCATATCAGAAAATAGGGAGCTAGTGCTCGCTAGAACAAGAATGCGAAGCACATTTTGAATAGGCGTATGGTCACCACTAGAGGTCACATGAAGGAAAGGACTTAGAAGCCAAAGAATCCAAAAAAATGTTTGGTTGTAACTGCCGAAGAAGACAAAGAATTTTGACTGACAGAGAAGCAAAAGATTCTCAGGATAACTGCCATAGAAGCCAAAGAACCTTGAATAATGACCAGATAAGATGAAGAGTTTGCATGATGATCAGGCAGATGTCTCGATGTGTGAAAGACATACATAATAGAGAACATACCCAGTGTTTTTCAGAGTTTTATGCATGTGGGTAGGATGAGACACAATGCACAATATGAAGGGGAGATCCATGGCACAAGAAAGAAGATGCAAAGGTAGCACAGAACATAAAAGGTAGAAGAGAAGCTGAACATCAGGTGGTGTCGAGCGCAAGAGGAAAAAGAGCAGAGCATAGAAGTTGAATGATGCAGAAGCAGAGAAGAGAATAGAAGAAGAACAAGAGCATAGAAGCGGAAGAAGGAAGAGGAGACATGGAGTTGTAATAAGCCATATCAGAGACAAATAAAGTAAGTAAAGTTTTTGTAAGATTCAATCAGGGTGGTAGGGTGGTCCTAGGGAGGATTTCGGTCCTCTAAATTATATTTGGTGCTATAATATATTCTG
This sequence comes from Picea engelmannii, assembly GCA_009831015.1. Classification (NCBI taxonomy): domain Eukaryota; kingdom Viridiplantae; phylum Streptophyta; class Pinopsida; order Pinales; family Pinaceae; genus Picea; species Picea engelmannii. Next base: position 804,377 of record ML776778.1, read on the forward strand.
GGAGTTGGTGCTTCCATCTAGTGGGTTCTAGAGAAACCTGGGAGTTGTTGCTTCAATCTAGACGGTGCGAGAGAAATCTGAGAGTTGGTGCTCTCTGCAAGTTGTATCTTGCTATCAAAGGTTGTAGCCTCATATTTGAGTTGGAGCTCAAAGGCTGTGATGTACATGAAAGTTGGAGCTTGATTGACATCCTAAGAAGAAGATGTTTTCACCCTTTATGGGTTTCCTCAGGAAAATCGGTGTCTCTATGTATTATGTGTGATTGGTCATTGTATATCTATGCATGTTAAGTTATCAACAACACATTAAATAATAATCTAGAAATAATCAAAAAGGGAAAAAGTTTCAATCTTATATACATAACTGATTCACCCCCCCTCTCAGTTATATTTCCAACATATTTTTGGTACATTGTTAGATTCACATCTTGGTTAATTTCTTCATATGAGTTGGAGACATTCTTGGTGATCTTGGAATGAGATATATATGTTTATGCGTTTGATCCCAATGATAGAGGTAATGATAGGTTGATTTATCAATGACAGTTTCATTGACAGTTTGAGTCTACCTTTATCTTTTAGGGAGGTAGGATGGAGAAAGGAAAATGGGTCATATATTCCTCCTTCCGGTTGGAGCTGTAGAACACAGGGAGTTGGAGCTTCCTTTGGGTTGGAGCCTCCTTCTAGTTGTAGCTGGAGAATTTAGGGAGTTGTATATTCCTTCAGGTTGGAGCCTCCTTCTAGTTGGTGCTGGAGAATTTGGAAGTTGGTGCTTCCTATGAATGTGATATTTTGATATATAAGAAAGAATTATATGTTTTTCTCCCATTTGGGTTTCCACATAAAATACAAGTGGACTGTGTATCTGTGGTTATGATGTGATGTATTTTTTATAGTTATATGTTTATGATATTTTAATTACAATCATATGTGGATGGAATTATTGACCAGTTAATGTTGTGATTGAAATTGGTAAAAAGGGCTCAATATTGATTCACCCCCCTCTTAGTATTCCAACGCTAATGTTCTCTCTTATCTAGATTCACATGATCTCAATTTTGATTTGATGTGTCTAACTGACTGAACACCTAGTTATTTGGAATATGCATATATGCTTTGTTTCAATTTTTATGCCTAGGTGTGGAACCATGACATGTGTGAAATCCTGAGTAGTGATGGAACCTTGACTCAAGTGGAACTAGGCCTATTTTTTTCCTATGTTTTATAGATGATTTGTGTAGTTATTTGTTTTATTTGTATTTGTATTTTTTATTATTTTATTATTTTTATTTATTCATTTATTTTCATTTTTAATTTTTCCATGGTTTTACAAAACTATACATGGTTTTGATTTGCCATCATTTCCCAAAATTTCCCATGGTTTTCCCAAACCTACCATTGGTTTTTGAGTTACATGGGAAAATCACTTTTAATTTGTAATTCATTTTACAGGGGTAAAATTACTATTACATGGGGAAAATATTTTTACTTAGGGAAATTACTTCTTATGTTGTACATTTTTCCCTAAATCCCTAATGTATATTTAATATGTATATTTTTATTATTTTTCCCATGTCCTGGTGAAATTAGATATACTTTAACTTTAATTTTTTGTCATTATATGTGTGTCTTTGTTTTTTTATTTTTTATTTTCTTTTCCTAATTCATTTTAATTTTAATTTTATTTTAATTTTAATTTTTTCCCAAAGTCCTAGGGTAATGTATTTCATTATTTTTAAGTGAGGACATTTCATTTGTGAATTTAATTTAATTTCATTATTTCATTATTTTTTTTAGTTTTGTACAAAATATTATATTTATTTTTTATTATAATAATTTTATTATTATTATTATTATTATTATTATTATTATTATTATTATCGAGATAAAAGCCAATGGATGTACATGAAATTTTCACCATTCTGCGATCCCGCAAACCTGTAACCCTTGTACCCTCACCAACCTGCAACAAATTGTATTATTGTATTATTTTAATGGGCACTTACCTTTCTGGGTTTTCTCATGCAGGAGTTTCAGGTAACTCTCGTACCTTCACCAACATGAAAAACATTATTTTGTTTTATAATTTTAATGGGATCTTACCTTTGTGGGGTGTGAGGGAGGGAGAGAGAGAGAGAGGTAAATATAGGGGGGGAGATAGATGGAAAGAGGGAGAGAGAGAGAGAGAGAGAGATGGGGACACACAAAAAAGTGACACTAGTACATTTGGGTCAAATTACGATAATGTGTTCAACGCAATTTCCACTTTATATTGTTTGGAGAACGGAAAATATCGGACCCCCTCAAATGTCGTTTCACATGATGTCGCTTTTCCGACAACATAGATATCGTCTCTATTGCAACGTTTCATGCAGACACGTTTCATCTTAGATTTGACTGTCCAAACCCCATATAGTCGTCGCTACAGTGACGTCCTAGGCATCAGAATTCTGAAGTCCCATTTCGTCGGTCTCTCTACATGTTTGCATTGGGAGTGACATCTCTAGGTGTCGTAAGACTGACATAGTAAATGGTGGAAATAGCGACGGTACAAGGTATCATCTTCGACGTGGTTGCTATGGGAGAGACACTCCAGGACGTCATATGACCGATGTACTCAGTGGTGGAAATAGTGACGGTAAGACTCCAAGACATCGTAAGACCGACATCAGCAGAGGTGGCAAGAGTGACGTTAATGGAGGTGGAAAGAGCGACATCTTAGAGGTGGCAAGAGAGATGTATTGGAGGTGGAAAGAGCGTCGTTAAGAGGTATCAGCTCTGACATGGTTTCTATGGGAGCGACACTCCAAGACGTCGCAATAGCCACTGTGTTGTAGGTATTTTTAAAAGAATGCAATATCAATAGTGAGAAGGACATGTACATTAACCTTTGATAATATACTAGCCATATCAATATTTATATCTATACCATCGGTCTTAGGAAAGGTTGGTTGAGGAGGAGGACTAACTTCCAATGGTAAATGGGGTCTTGTCTAATGAGGCTTAGGATCACTAGGATATGTCTCGGGTGTGTTATCACACAAACTCGCAATTGTTGAGATAAAGTCTGAAAGATAAGGTGCAATCATGCGTAACTTAGATGGAAGGCCCCTGTCACCTCACCAACCCTCTTTCACTTCAAGCAAACTTTCCTCTAACTGAAGGGAGTTTCCCTCAATTAATATTGTGAGGACATAGGGAAAGGAATCTCAATGTGGAGAGTGAAGTCCAAGAAAAATGTGTTTGGGTAGCTTTAGAGTATTGAAGAAAGTACTTGGAGGTCTCAATATCAATGTATTTTCATTGGGCATATGGAGTTAATGTAGCGCTTCAATGGAGACTAAGGGAAAAATAAGACTTGAAAGTCTATCATAGGATTATGACCTCATAAGCCTAGTCACCCTCCTAGGAGAGAAAACCCTAGACTTTATCCCCTCATAAACACTAGGTATTGCCTTATCCCTTCAAGAGCTACTAGCACAAGATCTAGAAAAATATGTTTTAAACCCTAGGGGGATAGTCACTTCTAACCCCTAGAACTAAAATCTAGCCAAGAAAATCCTTAAAGGGATAGCCACTCCTAACCATTAAGGAAAACCTCAAATGCTTCAATGAGTTAAGATGGATAAAACAAGGGAAGGGGATGATCACTCTCAATCCTTACTTAGGGTTTCAAGATTGTTTAAGGAGACAAAGTTAACATGCAACTATTACTCTAATAGTGAATTCACCAAGATATCACAAGAAACATCACATGCAATGTAATGAAAATGCTTAAGAAAAGGCACATAGCATTAAGAAAACCCATTTTCACGAAACATCCACCAAAAAAAAAAAAAAAACATCCACTAGATCAATCTCCAAAAAATGTGCCTAAGTATAATACAAGATGATTCAAAATATATTTCTCAAATGAGGGTAAAATAGGGGCTTTGGTGCAACATCTATCCTCCAAAGGCCCTTCAATGCTCTCTTTTCTGCTCAAAATTAGCTATACAATCTTCAACTGTTCTTTAAGTGGGCTAGGGTTTCCTTCACCAAGCGTGTAATAAAGACCCAACATATTCCTTCACATGTGGGCATGTGGGCTTCAAAATTAGATAACATCGTATCATAACCAAGAGACCACAATACCATCCAAGGAATTACCTTCTTTACCAGTTAAGAAAATAAATAACCATTATCCATTTACACATGGGCGTAAAAGATTCAACACAAGCACATAACCTTCCTCAAGGGGTTGGCCCTAAATTTCTCTTCCAATTCAAAATTAGAACTTGAATTTGAACCAAACTTAGGTAATCATTAAAGTTCATCCCAACATTCAAATTTTATGTTTCTTTTCCCTTCTTTAGGTAAGCCCTCTAAGCATCTAAAGGGTCATTGTCACATGAATATATATATGACAATCCTGATCATTTTCCTTTGAAAGTATATTCAAAACAAAGCTTTGATTTATGGGATAAAATATCTCTGTGAGACTTTGATTCCATGAGAAGTCAGTAACTATTTGCTCAAGTCTTTGGGCCAAAAGTGTCATTTAATTTTGAGCAGGTTCAACATTATGTAAAGTTTTAGGCTTGGTAAATTTTTGAGAAGCTAGAAGGTTCTCTTCAATATTAAAAGCATGCTCTTGTGCTTCTACAAGGATATTTGGGGACTTATCCCTTAACATAAATCCAAATTTCCCCTCAAAGGATTTTGTGTATTGAATAAGGACGATGACACCATCCTTTAAGCTAATGTCCTCAGGAATTTGATTGAGTAAATTTTCAAATCTTGTGTCAAATTATTTTATCGATTCATTTTCCTTATTCATTTCATTAAATTACACTAATAATAACCGAGAATATCTCTTTGTGTCCCACCTCTTCATAAAGGTATCATGAATGGATTCCCAAGTTTTGATACTCTTATCAAGAAGGTTATTATACCATTTTCTAGCATCTTCAACTCGAGAAGTAGCAAAAAGTTTCATAACCACATCTTCATCATCATTATTAAGAGGACAAATTTGAAAGCATGTATAGAAGTTATCTATATGATCTTCAATAGTGATGAAATTATTACTAGAGAATTTAGGCAACCATTTATTAAAATTTTGAGGCATAGTATGCAGGTACCCTTGGATTTCAAACATATATAAAGGTTTAAAGGCATTGGTAACCCAAGGTCGTTGAGCCATTGGAGATAAATAAAGTCTTCCTCCAAATAAATATCTTAATACAGGGGAATTATGAGGATGCATTATCGTATAGACCTCCTCCTCTTAGGGTATTTGTAGAACATTCCATAATTCATCCTCTTGTTGTTATACCATGAAACAAGGCTGAATATTGCTGCCAGAGATGTGTCCTTTATTCTGTCATAAGATGCTAAAAATGGTTCTATTGAAAACTCATTTGAATTCCACGTATAGTATGGGAGAGATCCCCTCTTGAAGACTGATATATGTATGAAACTGGTCTCAAAAGAGCACTAATTTATAGCCTGTATGTTATGTAAATTATAATGGTAAACAACACTAAACCATGCCTGAAAAGATATCACTTCAAAAGAATACTAGTGCTTCTACAAAACCACTCCAAGGGTAAGTGAATCTGTCCAATAAAATATTTCAAATGATGAAGATAACCCCTCTGTTCTGATGGAACTAAGATACATGAACAACAAAATAAATGAGAGGTTTGAGTACTAGCTGAAAAGGTTATATGCTACAAGTAGCCTTCAAAACAACTCCCCAATATCAATCTCCAAGGATAACCACCATCAAACTATATTCCAAGCAAGGGATAAGTGGAGAACTCCTCATAGATCATGAATAAATAACAATAAGTGCCAAAACCATGCCAAATCAACCATGAAACCCTAGGGTGCTCCATCACAAGCTAAAGAAGTATGCTTGAAATCCATGTAGCAAGAAGGTGAGGACTCCACATGAAACCTTAGTCCATATGTAAGTTGTTAGAAGAGATGTATGTAATCAAACAATTCTTAATTGAACATGTGTTCAAAGACACTGAAGATGGACAATTATTGGAGACTATTATGGAAGTTGAAGATGATAAAGATAGAAGGACATGGAAAAAATATGGCAGACAGTCTGAAGAAAAAAGGAAATTGCAGATTGCAAAATAAGTAATAGAAAAGAGGCATGAAGATATCCTTATGTCAGGATCAAACAAGGGCATATATACAGTGCAAACACTTGAGGTAATGGGATTATCTCTTCAATTTTTATTCGGTGATTATGAACCTGTATTGATAGTTAATGGGCAGGAAATTGTCTTGAAAGGACATAAAGGAGCACTAATGGAAAGGAATCTTAGTAACGGTTACATTATGGAAGATGGTAGAACAAAGATTCATAAGGAGAATTCAGTTCAAGGAGGTTCAACTAGTCTAGTAAAGACTATGAAGTGGAAAGGAAAAGAGGATAGTCAAGAACCTAAGGATAAGTTGGCAAAGGTTGATGTACAACAGAAAATTGAAGATACGTTTATTTGTACAAATTGAAAAAAGAGAAATGGTAGATGTGATCAACAAACTAAAAAGAGACAGACAATCTCAGAAGGTGAAGTCAAAGATGCTTTAGTGAACTATTCATTTGTATTAAGCAGAAAAGAGGTTTAATGGAATGTGATATTCATGGTGGTAACATCAATTTTTACTGTTGTAAAAGGGACTTTACAGTTGAATGGAAACTCTGTTATATATGGTGATTTTGTTTCCTGTATAGAAACAAAGAGAAATTTAGCTTCTAAAATGAGAAGTTGGCATATTTTTATTGAAAAGCATGAGGAATGGAAAAAGTAACTTAGTGGCTTACGGATTTGTAAGAAAAAAAAGGGAAGAATGAAAAGAAACATGCAAGGAAGGAAGGCCAAAGAGAATAACAAAGAACATAATTTAGAAATTAGACAACATTCAAAACAATGTGAAGACAAAGAAGACTTTTCCAAGACAATACAACATGAAGGAGGATATGACAAGATTGACATGTCATATGCACATCAAAAGGATGAAAAATAAGAGAAACATTTGAGTAAAGTTAACGAGAAAAGAGATGAGAAATATAATATGTTTTATGAATTTTTATTAACTATTGAATGTGTTTTTTAGGGTGAAAGACAAATTGTTCTTGGAGATATATTTTCTTGTGCAAATATAGAGGAGTATGGGAGTTCTAGAAATGCAGACAATCAATTTTCCTTATTAAAGTAGCCCATGGTTATATGGTTTGGGAAGTAGCTCATGGTTATAGGGTTTGGGAAGTAGCCCAAGAGATAATTCCATATTATATTGAACTAAGTCTAAGTTTTATTATTATAATTTTGAAACCCGAGGAGGATTAAAAACTAAGATTTTGAGGATTGATTTGGAACCTTACATAGTTAAAGTGTTTAAGAAAAGGATACTTGGTGATCCTTGTGGATGAAGAAGAATTCGGTCCTTATTGGGCATCAGACTCTATGAATGGTTGGTGCTACAATTCATGTTGTGCAATGCACTGGCTACTTTAGTGTGCGCAATGAATAATGTCTTATGCAATTTCATTGATTCTTTTTCCATAGTGTACTTGGATGACAATCTTGTGTTTAGTGAAACTCTTGGGATGAACAAATGTTGCATTTGTAGCAAGTGCTTGAAACTCTAAAACAAAATCAACTTTTGATGAATTAGAATAAAGAGAATAACCATGGTGATTGAGTTGGGTTTTATTCCTAGCATAACTTACATTTCATTGAAGAATGTTGTGATTTCATGGGAATGGTGAGTCTAGGAATAAACAACATTGTTTTCATTCCATGGATATGCTTACCTTTTTCCATAGATAATAAATATGCACATGTAGACAGAACACCAACCATCATGATTGAGTTGGATTTTATGCCTAGGACTTATGTTTTGTTGAAGAATATCAAGGCTTCATGGCGACCTAATGATTGCATTCCAATCAAAGAATGAGCTCGATTTTCAATAACACTTTGTCGAGCATTTTTTATAGTGTAGTCGCATGGGCCTTAACCAAACATACATGTGGGAGCTTACATAACAACATTATGTTACTTGGGTTGGATTTTATGCCCTCGAACCAAATTGGCCACATGTCCTTGAATGGCTCGAGGAGACGAGTTGAAACTATCGATAAAACTCAAACTGGCACTCAGATGCACAAACCGTTAGTTTCATTGGATCGGAAGCACCATGTTTTAGCTATTGGGGCTCCTACACTATCATTCCATCAACCGGAAAATAATTTGTTGGAGTATCTCCAACACTAGGATTTTGGTCAATGAGGCATAGTGCAATTTTTGAAGAGGAGGTCAATTTTAAAGAAAACTGTGTCAGATGTTTTTGGCTAGTGTAGTCACGTGGGCCTTGGCCAAATAGACTTGTGGGAGCTTACAAATGTTTTTTATGCTATTCGGTTTGGATTTTATGCCCCCGGACCAAATTGACCACATGTCCCTAAATGGCTTGAGGAGGCGAGTTGCAACTCATGATAAAACTCAAACCAGGAATCAGATGAATGAACCGTCGGTTGCATTGGATTACGAGAACTGAGTTTTAGCTAGTGGGGCCCCTACGCTATCATTTTGTCGACCGAAAAACCATTTGTTGGAGTATCTTCAACACTAGGGTTTTGGTCAATGAGGCATAGTGCGATTTTTGAAGATGAGCTTGATTTTCAAGAACACTCTATCGAGCATTTTTTTTTAGTGTAGTCCCATGGGACATGGCCAAACATACATGTGGGAGCTTACAGAAAAACATTATGATGCTCGGTTTGGATTTTATGCCCTTGGACCAAAATGGCCACATGTCCTTGAATGGATTGAGGAGGAGAGTTGCAACTATCGATAAAACTCAAAAAGGGATGCAGATGCATGAATCATCATTTTCATTGGATCCAGAGAACTAGGTTTAAGCTATTTGGGCTCCTACGCTATCATTCCATCGATCAAAAAACAATTTGTTGGAGTATCTCCAACACTAGGATTTTGGTCAATGAGGCATAGTGCAATTTCTGAAGAGGAGGTCGATTTTAAAGAACATTGTGTATGGCCTCTTTGGATAGTGTAGTCACATAGGACTTGGCCAAATAGACTTGTGGGAGCTTACGAAAGTTTTTTATGCTACTCGGTTTGGATTTTATGCCCCCGGACCAAATTGAGCACATGTCCCTAAATGGCTTGAAAAGGCGAGTTGAAACTCATGATAAAAATCAAACCAGGACTCAGATGCATGAACCGTTAGTTGCATTAGATTAGGAGCACTGAGTTTCATCTAGTGGGGCCCCTACACTATCATTTCATTGACCGAAAAACCATTTTTTGGAGTATCTCCGGCACTAGGGTTTTGGTCAATGAGGCATAGTGCAATTTCTGAAGATGAACTCGATTTTCAAGAACACTCTGTCGAGAATTTTTTTCTAGTGTAGTTGCATAGGCCTTGGCCAAACATACATGTGGGAGATTACAGAACAACATTATGCACTCAGTTTGGATTTTATGCCCTTAGACCAAATTGGCCACATGTCCATGAATGGCTTGAGGAGGCGAGTTGCAAATATCGATAAAAATCAAACCAAGACTCGGATGCACGAATTGTTAGTTTCATTGGATATAGAGCACTAGGTTTCAGATATTGGGCCTCCTACGCTATCATTCCATTGACCGAAAAACAATTTGTTAGAGTATCTCCAACACTAGGATTCTAGTCAATGAGGCATAGTGCAATTTTTGAAGAGGATGATGATTTTAAAGAACACTGTGTCGGGTGTTTTTTGCTAGTATAGTCATGTGGTCCTTGGCCAAATAGACTTGTGGGAGCTTACAAAAGTCTATTATGATACTCGGTTTGAATTTTATGCCCCCAGACCAAATTGACCACATGTCCCTAAATGGCTTGAAGAGGGGAGTTGAAACTAGCGATAAAACTCAAACTGGGAATCAGGTGCACAAACCGTCAATCACATTGAATTAAGAGAATTAAGTTTCAGCCAGTGGGGCCCCTATGCTATCATTTTTTCGACCGAAAAACTATTTTTTTGAGTATCTCTGGCACTAGAGTTTTGGTCAATGAGGCATAGTGCAATTTCTGAAGATCAACTCAATTTTCAAGAACACTCCGTTGAGCATTTTTTTCTAGTGTAGTCGCATGGGACTTTGCCAAACATACATGTGGGAGCTTACATAACAAAATTATGATGCTTAGTTTGGATTTTATGCCCTCAACCAAATTGGCCACATGTCATTGAATGGCTTGAGGAGGCAAGCTGCAACTATCGATAAAAATCAATTTGGGACTCATATGCACGAACCGTCAGTTGCATTGGACCCAGAGTACTAGGTATCAGCTATTGGGGCACTACACTATCATTCCATCGACCGAAAAACAATTTGTTGGAGTATCTCCAACACTAGGATTTTGGTCAATGAGGCGTAGTGCAATTTCTGAAGAGGAGGTTGATTTTAAAGAACACTGTGTCGGGTGTTTTTGGATAGTGTATTCATGTGGGACTTGGAAAAATAGGCTTGTGGGAGCTTACGAAAGTCTGTTATGCTACTCGGTTTGTATTTTATGCCCTATGATCAAATTGAGCACATGTCCCTAAATGGCTTGAGGAGGTGAGTTGCAACTCGTGATAAGACTCAAAACAAGACTCATATGCATGAACCATCAATTGCATTGGATTAAGAGAACTGAGTTAAAGCTAGTGGGTCCCCTACGCTATCATTCCATCGACCTAAAAACCATTTGTTGGAGTATCTCCGACACTAGGGTTTTGGTCAATGAGGCATAGTGAAATTTCTGAAGATGAGCTCGATTTTCAAGAACACTCTGTCGAGCATTTTTTTCTAGTGTATTCGCATGGGCCTTCTCCAAATATACATGCGGGAGCTTACATAACAACATTATGTTTCTCGGTTTGGATTTTATGCCCTCAAACCAAATTGGCCACATGTCCTTGAATGGCTTGAGGAGGCGAATTGCAACTATCGATAAAACTCAAACCGAGACTCGGATGCATGAACCGTCAATTGCATTGGATCTGAAGCACTAGGTTTCATCTATTGGGGCTCCTACACTATCATTCCATCGACCAGAAAACAATTTTTTGGAGTATCTCCAACACTAGGATTTTGTTCAATGAGGCATAATGCAATTTCCGAAGAGGAGGTCGACTGTAAAGAACACTGTGTCGAGTGTTTGTGGCTAGTGTAGTCATGTGGGACTTGGCCAAATAGACTTGCGGAAGATTACAAAATTCTGTTATGCTACTGAGTTTGGATTTTATGCCCCTAGACCAAATTGACCACATGTCCCTAAATGGCTTGAGGAGGCGACTTGTGACTTGCGATAAAACTAAAAATGGGACTCAGATGCATGAACCATTAGTGCATTGGATTAAACAAACTGAGTTTCATCTAGTGGGGTCCCTACTCTATGATTCCGCCAACCAAAAAAACATTTCTTGGAGTATCCTCGGAACTAGGGTTTTGGTCAATGAGGCATAGTGTAATTTCTCAAGATGAGCTCGATTTTCAAGAACACTCTGTTGGGCATTTGTTTCTAGTGTATTCGTATGGGCTTTGGCAAAACATACATGAGGGATCTTACAAAACAACATTATGTTGCTCGGTTTGGATTTTATGCCCTCAGAACAAATTGGCCACATGTCCTTGAATGGCTTGAGGAGGTGAGTTGCAACTATAGATAAAAATCAAATGAGGACTCGGATGCACGAACCGTTAGTTTCATTGGATCCAGAGCACCACGTTTAAGCTATTGGGGCTCCTAGGCTATCATTCCATCGACCAAAAAACATTTTTTTGGAGTATCTCCAACACTAGGATTTTGGTCAATGAGGCATAGTGCAATTTATGAAGAGGAGGTCGATTTTAAACAACATTGTGTCGGGTGTTTTTGGCTAGTGTAGTCACGTGGGCCTTGGGAAAATAGACTTGCAGGAGCTTACATAAGTATGTTATGCTACTTGGTTTTGATTTTATGCCCTAGAACAAATTGACCACATGTCCCTAAATGACTTGAGGAGGCGATTTGTAACTCACGATAAAACTCAAATCGAGACTCGGATGAACGAACCGTTAGTTGCATTGGATTAAGAGAACTAATTTTCAGCGAGTGGGGCCCCTATGCTATCATTCCAACGACCGAAAAACCATTTGTTTGAGTACCTCTGGCACTAGGGTTTTTCTCAATGAGGCATAGTGCAATTTCTGAAGATGAGCTCGATTTTCAAGAACACTCTGCTGAGTATTTTTTTCTAGTGTAGTCACATGGGCCTTGGCCAAACATACATGCGAGAGCTTACATAAGAACATTATGCTGCTCAGTTTGGATTTTATTCCTTGGGACCAAATTGGCCAGATGTCCTTGGATGGCTTGAGGATGCGAGTTGCAACTATCGATAAAACTCAAACCAGGACTCGGATGCACGAACTGTTAGTTGCATCAGATACAGATCACTAGGTTTCAACTATTGGGGCTCCTACGCTATCATTCCATCGACCAGAAAACAATTTGTTGGAGTATCTCCAACACTAGGATTTTGGTCAATGAGGCATAGTGCAATTTCTGAAGAGGAGGTTGATTTTAAAGAACATTGTGTTGGGTCTTTTTGGGTAGTGTAGTCATGTGGGCCTTTTCCAAATAGAATTGTGATAGCTTACAAAAGTCTTTTATACTACTCGGTTTGGATTTTATGCCCTCGAACAAAATTGACCACATGTCCCTAAATGGCTTGAGGAGGCGAGTTGCAACTCGCGATAAAACTAAAATCGAGACTCAGATGCATGAACCGTTAGTTGCATTGGGGCCCCTAAGATATCATTTCCTCGACCTAAAATCCATTTGTTGGAGTATCTCTAGAAATTGCGTTGATGAAACCTTGGGAAGAGGACCAAGAAGCCAATTATATCGAGTCATACAAGGATATTGGGATAATGTTGAGCCCAAACCACAAGGAGAATTGTTGAATGGATCACCATTGTTGATACACCAAAACTAAGACACTAAAATATAAAAGTGGTAGATAGAAAACTATGAATCAAAATCCAAATAATGTTGGTCAATCAAATCCATTTCTCGAGATAAGTTTCAATCACACTTCTCAGTTCATGTGGTACCTTCTATATATGAGAAAAAAAATAAACATAATATGACTCTAATAACCACGATATTTAAGTCGACCTCAACCAAACCATTATGATTCAAGGAAAGAGAATCCCCATCGATGCATATCGATGAGGTATCTAAGATAGTGGGAGAGCACGGTCAATTATAGAGCTTGGTACAGTCATTCACAAGATAAGCTATGAGATGGTGGGATACACATGCATCCCCACTATATACATGGATTTTCATGACTAAATACTTCACCAAACATTTCAAGGGGAAGAAGCTATCAACCACAACAAATATTCCCAACTTTAAACTAGGATTTGATCCTCTCACCCATGTCAAAGACTTTGAGAGAGAATGGAGAAAAAATTGGTACAAGGAAAAAAGGTTTGGCCTCACTTGTTTTCTAATACATTGGATGATCTCCCTTATCAATGGTATAAAATAGAAGAATCACATAAAGAAACCTTCACCTAGAAGGACCTCATAGAAAACGTCATCAAAGATTTTTCTTTTAGCCCTGCAGAAACCAACTTGACTAACGCAATCAAAGAAATAAGATATTGCATTAAACAACAAGGCACCAAAATAAAATGGACAAAAGGGAAAGCACGTGTTGACATAGGGTCTAACTTGACTTGTAATTTCATAGCATTCCATAATTAAAGGATTCATACTGCATGTCGAATTGACATGGAAAATGAAATTTTTCTTAGAAAAACATCCAGATCGAGAATTGACCATTGAGAGATAGCCAAACAAGTAAAATATGTATTGAAGTTGTTAAAGCATGATAACCATTAATCCTCATACCAAGTCAAATTCCCACCTGCTTAGAATGAATTCCATCAAGAAGAGTGTAAATTAGATGAATCTAAGCCACCAAAATGGATGGATGTAGAAATAAACTTCAAAGAAGTCGACATATAAAATGGTGGTTGACCAAAAATGGCTCGCATTGGTGACTACTGAACTAAGAAGAAAACCATGAGGATATTTGACCTTCTAAAGGAGTATCGATATGTCTTTTCCAGGGACTATAAGGATTTCAAAAGGTTGGTTAAATAAATGGGTGAAATGAAAATCTAGCTAATACCAGGAGAAAAAACCATAAAGAAGCGACCATACAAATTGTCCCACATATATAAAGAAATTTTTCAAAAATAGATCTAACATATGTTATCAGTTGAAATCATATACCCTATATATGTTGCCAAACATATTGAAAAATACAATGTCAATGCTAAATTTAGCACTACAACTATTGCCATTATGGCATGCCGTCTAAAATCCAATGCAATTTCTGATGCACACACCTTAAGGAAGCTAATTTTGGCATTGAATTTGTTGCTAAAATTATGAAAATTACACTTTTAAACTAAAATTGGCACTAAATCTCCAAAAAGGAAGAAAAATATGATCCTAAATACAAAATGATGTTTTGTGTCAACTTTAGCGCAAGAAATGCCACTCAATGAAAACAAAATACACTAAAAAGGATGCTAAAGTTAGAACTAATCACATTCCTTATATTTCTTCTCTAAACCTCACTAAAAAAAACATATTTTCCCAAGAGTCACTCATAAATTTATTTGTTGGTAAAGGCCAACGGTCTTCCTTCTTGCATGAGAATTGTTCTTATGCCTTTTCTCGAGGAATCACAATATGGCCTAAATATTACACTTCTAATACACAAAAGGTACATTTGGACCTTTTGAGAAATAATTTATGATGATAAAGTAGTTGTAAGACCTAATCCACATGGGTAACATGGGCTTAGCAAGTTTTATTGTAGATTACGATGTCATAAAAAAAGACAAGGACAAAATTATGTACAAAGGGTTTAAAGATGTGGTTCATGAGACTTTGTAAGGTGGACAATGCATTGGAAAGGACAAAGGGAATCACCAAGAACTCATAATGGCATTCATGAGTGAAAAAATAAATTTTAGGAATATCAACTTCCTTCATACGAATTTGGTGATAGCCAGGATGGAGATAAAGTTTGGTAAAAAATTGAGCACCTTTAAGTTCATCCAAAAGATCATGAACGACTGGAATGGGAAATTTATCCTTGACAATTATCTTGTTGAAAGGGTGAAAGTAAAGACACATATTCCAAGTGCCTTGTTTTTTTAGTACCATGACAACTAGTGATGAATAAGGACCGGTACTAGGGTGGATAACACCTACAACTAACAATTCTTGAAAAATATTTTTAATTTAATATTTTTAGCGAATGGGTGGTGATAAGGGTAGAAATTGGGTGGGGGAATATTAGGTATGAGTGGAATAGAATGATCATGTGCACCACGAGAGGGTGTAATTCCTTGGGGGGTTTCAAAGAATGATTGGTGTTTGGATAAGACTAACTGCATGTCAGGAGGGATGGGTTGGGAAGGGGTCTCAAAGGCTTTAATGTCATGGAACTGGGAAACAATACCCACATTTCCATTTTTAAGGAGTTTTCACATGCAGTGTAAGTTGATGATATTTGGAGATCCTACTATGATTCCTTGGAAAGTGTCAGAAAACCTTGCTTTCAATTAGGATAATGAACTTACAATGCTTGATGTAGCCAATTAATTTAAGGGTTCAAAGAGTAGAAATACTAGTCAAGGCATGTAGGGAGATTTGGGGCTCCACATCTAGTTGATCAGAGGGAAGTTTCATCAAATAGTTTAGGAAAAGGTTCTTGAGGGATAACATCACTATCATATTCTGAAATATGCTTGGAAGTGGCCATAAATATTTTTTACTCCTTCCATTTTTGCCCAAGAAAATATTTTTCATCAAAATTATAGTAGATACATTTAAGTTAATGTTTTTCCATTTCAACACGAGTTAATTTATGGATATTGAGAGAAGGAGAGGGAAGAGAGGGGTTGGTGGTTTGAGGATTGGGAATAAAGGATTATTTTTTTTTCCTATCTACCACTTTTATATTTTAGTGTCTTAGTTTTGGTGTATCGACAATGGTGATCCATGCAACAATTCTCATTGTGGGTTGGGCTCAAAATTATCCCAATCTCCTTGTATGAATCGATATAATTGGCCTCTTGGTCCTCTTCCTAAGGTTTCGTCGATGCAATTTCTGGATATACTCCAACAAATGGATTTTAAAATTGACCACATGTCCCTAAATGGCTTGAGGAGGCTAGTTGCAACTCGTGATAAAACTCAAACCGAGACTCAGATGCATGAACCGTCAGTTGCATTGGATTAAGAGCACTGAGTTTCAGCTTGTGGGGCCCCTATGCTATCATTCTGTTGATCGAAAAACCATTTTTTGGAGTATCTTCGGCACTAGGGTTTTGGTCAATGAGTCATACTGCAATTTTTGAAGATGAGATCGATTTTCAAGAACACTCTATCGAGCATTTTTTCTAGTGTAGTCACATGTGCCTTGGCCAAACATACATGTGAGAGCTTATGGAACAACATTATGCTGCTAGGTTTAGATTTTATGCCCTCAGACCAAATTGGCCACATGTCCTTGAATGGCTTGAGGAGGAGAGTTGCAACTATCGATAAAACTCAAACCAAGACTTGGATGCATGAACCATCAATTGCATTGGATCTGGAGCACCAAGTTTCAAGTATTGGGGCTCCTACACCATCATTCCATCGACCAGAAAACAATTTGTTGGAGTATCTCCAACACTAGGATTTTGGTCAATGAGGCATAGTGCAATTTCTGAAGAGGAGGTCAATTTTAAAGAACACTGTGTCAGGTATATTTGGCTATTGTAGTCACGTAGGCCTTGGACAAATAGACTTGCGAGAGCTTACGAAATTTTGTTATGCTACTCGGTTTGGATTTTATGCCCCATGACCAAATTGACCACATGTCCCTAAATAGCTTGGCAAAGCGAGTCGCAACTCGTGATAAAAATCAAACCGAGACTCATATGCACAAACCGTTAGTTGCATTGGATTAAGATCACTGAGTTTGAGCTAGTGGGGCCCCTAATTTATCATTTCGTCGATCGAAAAGGCATTTTTTGGAGTATCTTTGTCACTAGGGTTTTGGTCTATGAGGCATAGTGCAATTTTTGAAGATGAGCTCGATTTTCAAGAACACCCTGGCATGCATTTTTTGCTAGTGTAGTCGCATGGGCCTTGGCCAAACATACATGTGGGAGCTTACAAAAGAAAATTATGCTGGTCGGTTTGGATTTTATGCCCTCGGACCAAATTGGCTACATGTCCTTGAATGGCTTGAGGAGGCAAGTTGCAACTATTGATAAAACTCAAACCTGGACTGGTATTCAAGAACTGTCAGTTGCATTGGATCTGGAGCACTAGGTTTTAGCTATTGGGGCTCCTACGTTATCATTCCATCCACCAGAAAACAATATGTTGGAGTATCTCCAACACTATGATTTTGGTCAATGAGGCATAGTGCAATTTCAGAAGAGGAGGTCGGTTTTAAAGAACATTGTGTCAGGTGTTTTTGGATAGTGTAGTCATGTGGACCTTGGCTAAATAGACTTGCAGGAAAATTATAATTAGAATTAGGGAAAAATAGAAACAAATAATGCATTTTTTTTTTTGGTTCACAAGATCAACATATATGATAAAAGAAATAAACAGATCTAAATTAAAATAACTATAATTGATGCCTATATAAACTTATATGTTGAAAGGATAAATCACACCTAATCTGATGAAGTGGTCGACAGTACTGTTGAAATGGTTGTCCACACATGTTACTTGCCAAAATCATTCAACCTCCATAAATATCTAAAAAATCAATACAAGTAATATTTGTAGTGCATTATTTAATCTACAATGCATTTTTACGAGAGTGTCAGAACATACCTAAATGAGATCCTCTTGGTTTGAAGAATAATTTATTGGATCCATGCGTCTAATATTTGATCAAACTGCCTCCCTTGATTTGAAGTAGAAGCAACGAAGTCAACATTGACTTTGTTGTTGCACTGTTGGATCGAGGGAGGTTTGATCCAAGATTAAATGACTCCAATAAATTATTCTCTACTGAATAGGGCCAACCACGTGAAGGTGGAAGCTCTTATGACCCCTCGCCCCCCTCACATCACTCTTAATTCCCCAATACCCAACATATAAATCTATTGAAATATTTATAACAAAAACAAACATATATACATGCCAATATTCACAATTGTTTACAATGAAATAAAATGTTTCCTTGATCCATTTGGAGTGAGAAGAATATGGTGAAAATATATTTTATATTAAATAATTGTTAAACTATTCATGTACATCATCATTTATTACTTTTATCTGACCTCTTCTTCTTAGCTCTATAGTTCCTAATCATTTCATCAATATCTATGTCTTCGTTCTCTGGGTGCTCTTCAAAATCTGATTGTGATTGCATCCTATCACGCAGATCATGCCTAGTCGCAGGGTACTCACGGTGTAATGGAGGCCACTGTGATGAGGCATCACCTACAAAAGAAAAAAATACAAATTTTAAATGGCTAGTTTTTAAATATCATTGAACTAGTTCAACAATATTAAAAAAACACCTATATGTCATTATTTACCTAGTGCACTGGTCGACACCATTGGAATGGTTTCCCCTGCATGCTCCTCTTCAACTATACAAGACTCAAGTACAAAATTCTCTTCCATTGAGACCACAAACTTTATAAGGAAAATCATAAATGTATAAGTAAAAAAAATTATACGTACAAAATGTATAACTACAAAATTACTAAGTATATGATTAAAATACATCTATATTACCATCATGTGCTAGCTCGGTCGTAGCACCATTGTGGGGCTACGCCCCCGTGGAAAATTGGGACTGAATGGGATCAGAACCAACTTTTGGTTGCAAACTGTTATCAATGCACTGCTCTCCAATACTAGTGTGTTCGTTGACATTGTTTCTCCCCTCATTAAAACAAAGTTGTAAATATTAATAATATCAACCATGACTGTATTCTTTTAATAATAAATGTTAATGTGGATTGAATTTTATTTACCTTATCTTGCAAAGTGGTTCTTGGTATCTGCCCCAAGATTTTTCGGTGTTCAACTACCTCTTTATATCTGTACTTGTAACCAAGCTTGAGGTCTTCCTCTGTGGTTTAAGTACCAAACTCATCACCTTGCATTGCATAAGAGAATGCATTTTTTATGTTATTCGTCGCAATTACCTAAACGTTTTAAGGCGATACAAA
The DNA here is from genome assembly GCA_009831015.1 of Picea engelmannii. Taxonomy (NCBI): domain Eukaryota; kingdom Viridiplantae; phylum Streptophyta; class Pinopsida; order Pinales; family Pinaceae; genus Picea; species Picea engelmannii. The sequence goes on from ML776778.1 coordinate 823,707, forward strand.
TAAGATATTAGGTACTTACAATTCATGACTGCAACTTCAAGTAGCCGTCCTAGCCTAGCCTGTGCTGGCCACATTTGGCAAGCCTTTCTTTTGTGGCCTTTGACATGTCATTCAACCTATCATCAAAAGTTTCAAGTATGTTAATATATACCACAATTTTATTTACATCTAAAAAAATTTGAAGGTATTTAATTGAAATTGTAATTTACCTTCTGGGATCAAGGGGTGTTTTTCCTTCATCTGTCAATTTCTTCTCTTTTGCGTCCTCAATGAGGGCCTTCCACTCCCTCTCTGGAATCATCAGAGGACGCTCGTACCTATCATTTTGTTTCAAGTGCTTCCTATATGTTTCTCGCATATATTTTAAATATTGTCCAGCTGCGGCAATGTCCAAGGTCTTATTAAAAGTATCTACACCAAAAAGGCTTTCTAGATAATCCATCAATTCTTTTTTGAGGTTGGAATTATGGGAATTCTACCTCTTCCGTATGGTGGGCCCCAAAATTAGAAAAGCCTTATTCTCCAAGGACCTGTAAAAATCATTGTTCCCTACATGAAAAATGATTATATGATTATTAATTTAAAAATAATAATTTAGATGATTTATATTTGTCTACATAGAGAACATGAAAAAAAAAAAAATTTAAAAATTACCTGGGACTTTAACCTGATTTAATGGAAGTCCTTCCTCGTTGACCATAAAATTTCCCTTAAGGGTCCCTGTGTTGGTCACATGCCTTTCCTTAGGAAAAATAACCATATAGTTTGTCAAATCCTCGACTTCATCTCCATCACCACCTCTAGATCCTACCTGTGTGGCCACTTCCTTGGTGGGTGTGTCGTGGCTCCCACCTAATGGTGTGGAAGGTGGAGATATGATTAGATTATTCCTGAAAACTATATGAGGGCCTGCGTTGGGACCTTTTGGCATCTGTGCAATGCCACTACTACTGATACCATGGATGTCGATGTCAGCAGGATCCAAAAATCTCTATATAAGAAAGAAAACATTTTTTCGTTTATATACTGAAAAAGTTAAAAATCAAGATTTCATAATTGATCTTATGACATAAAAATAAAACCACTTGAAATTATGGTTATTACCTTATATGTATTAAGCCTTGTCATAACTTCTCTGATCCTTTCTTCAACATTAGGAGTTTGATCTAGAATATCTAACAAGTGAGCCAGATCCTTGTTTCCTTTATTGATCTTTTTTCTTATTAAAACCATAGGGTCGTGGGAGTCATACAAATCCATTTAGTCGAGTGAATCATCATCAACATCATGTCCCACCGACTACATATTTGAAAAAATAAATGATAATTCAGTTATGTAAACAAATAAAATAATTGATCGCCACAGAAATAAAATGCACATTAAATGCAATTCGAAAATTGTTGTTTATTTGCCTCTTCTGAGGTCGCTTTTGATTTACCGTGATCATCCTGCCACATTAAAGTAAAATTAGAACCGCAATCATTATCATGAGAAATAAATTCAAATGTATGAGAAATTCAAATGTTGATAACAAAAATAGGACACACTGAGTACTAAACAGACCAAAGCTCTCCAAATGGATTAAAACCATAAAGAACATAATGAAAATCATAAAATATGAGTCATTGTTTATAGGTTGGGTAAATTAGTATACGTACTAACCCCATAATAGAAACATATGTATCTATTCTATTCAAATTGTAATCAATCAATAACTCTCCCCTTGCAGCTATTGATTTTATTGCACATATGAATACATGGTTTCCTTCACGCCCCTCAAATATGCAATTGGGTCGCTTATTTGTGGTTGTGGTTCATGTACTATTTATAAACCCTACAATATTCCCCGTTTATTTTGGCCTTCTGTCAATGTAGATAGTTTCTCCTTTATTTTTATCATTGTCTTTTAGTTGTATATAATTTGCAGCCAAGCCATATCTTTGCATACTTTTTGTATATTGGACTATTCGTATCCAATATTTGTAGATATAACAGGGTCCGACATACTCCATCAATTCAGTTAATCCTTCATATAAAAACCTTTATGCCATCCATGGAAAATAGACCCAAACCATGTAATGACGATGGAGCAATCTGGTATATCCTTTCATTGACACAAAAATCAATGTTTATTTCAAGAATATCCTTGGGTACCCATTGTTTAACTATGTTTTTGTACCTCAAGGGAACCTCAATGTCGTCTATTCTCTCATTATCATAAGAACATGATACCCCTTTTGCCAGAAAAAAATCCATGCATCTATGGAATTGTCTTATGATCTTCTCACCTCTAGTTGATATCTGCATGTTAGACCTACTAGATGTCTCACTTTCCTCTATTCTACATGAACTTCCCTCACTCAATGAAGATATATCTGACAAATACCTATTTTATTGTACATCCTATAAAACCATTAATGATAGAAACAATTAGTTAATCAAGATGTAACACTAGTTCATTACTAGTATCTTATTAGTATCACAGTAAGCTCATAATGATTACCATAGTGTTAATCTTTCACAATTGTATTATGCGCTATTACTATTGGTATACTATCTGGGCATTATAGGGGCATGTTTGGAGTCAAATGACATCAACACCAAGAAATACAAAGCATTTGGAGATATTTTTATTTTCTTACAAATTCATGTTCTATGACTCTCCCTGTCTAGTTTTTTCCATATTTTTGAGATTTGGACTTGAAATGGTTAAAGTGGGATAATGGGAACTCATATCATCTATTGTTTCCAGTGAAAAATTGACCCAAACTCGATAGAAACTATGTAAAAAAATAGGATTCCACTTCTATGTTGGGAATATTTCTCATGTAACTTTACCCTAAGAGTTTTTGAACAATTTAAAGACAACCCAAATCATGGTATTTCTGAAAAAAATGATTCCTAAATGTAAAGTACATTGTTAAGTAATTAGTGGAGACCGACGAAATCATGGTATTTCTGAAAAGACAACCCAAATCATGGTATTTATGAAAACACAAGTAAAGTACATTGTTAAGTAATTAGTGGACACCGACGAAATGGGACATCGGTGATCAATAAACATTCGATGATGTGAGCATTAGTAGGATATGGAACCTCATTTTATCTTGGGTCAAGATGAAAATAATTTAATTTGAGAAGTCTTAATGAAAATTTCAGTCAGTGAATCAACTTACATCAATGTCTTATTTGAGGCTATCTTAGCTTCCTTTTTGGAGGACTTATTTGTGCTTTTGGAGGTTGCATTCATGGTTGAAGTAGTGCCCCTTTCTTAGGGTTTATTTATTTTTTCTTGGTATGTTATCTCATGTGGAGAAGTTCACCTTTCTTAACTGTTTTTTTCTTTGAGTTGGAGGGTATTCATGCCCTCATCCATTTTTCCCTTTTCCACTCACGATTGGTGTGTGAGCTGATTTAAGACCAGATAGGGCACCTTTTGTGATGAAATTTGTGGATGAGTGTGAGCATATACTTGGATGAAATTTGTGGATGAGAGGTTACTATATAATATGGAAGTAATGACCAACAATAGCCCAAAGTATTGTCACTTCCTTTCCACCCTATACAGGAGCGACTTGTTACTTTATTACCATTGAATTATTTTGAGCTTATTTATGATCTTGAAAATATTTTAAAGCAAATTGATGCAGGAAGTAAACAAATGACCCAATTAATGCAGTCTCTCCTTTCCCTAGGTTTCACATGGTCTCTTATTTCCCTCGGTCTGTAGTGACTGTAGTCTCTCATTTTCCTCAGTTTCACACTATCCCAATTTCATGCAGTCTCTCCTTTCCCTAGGTTTCACACGATCTCTTATTTCCCTCGGTCTATAGTGCTCACAGTCAGGTCTGGGTTTTTGTTTTTGTTGTCTTGAATTTTCATTTGGGAATTTGGTTATGTGTGTGTGTATTATGTTATATGTATGTTATATACAATAGTTATTTATATGTATAAATATTAAATATTAAATATATATATAATATTTAATCAAATATCACTATGTTGATCTATATTATCTCTTTTGTCTTTTTTGTCTCTATGTTTCTTTATTTGTTTGAGTTTCTACAATGCACTATGCTCAATGCATTTAAGTGGCATAACTTTGTAATCCCTTCAATATGCTTCCACTAGTCTCATCCTGTTACATTAGTTGAGATCCTTTTTACAAAAGTTCACCATCCATTGCAACTCTTCATCGTCACTAAAATGGTTCTATGCACGGTGCAACATAAGTTTTAGTTCTATCCATTCTTCTCATAGTTGAATGGAATACACTCCTAGGGTCACTAATTCCATACCAGGTTACAATTCATTGGTATAGCGACGAAAAAAGTTCAAGTTAGCTTTGAGGGAGTGTTTTAGTTCTTTCCATTTTTCTCATAGTTGAAGGGACTACATGTTAGAATATAGAATATTGTGTGCTCATTTTACCATTGACGATACCCTCGTCACCAACCATAGGTCGAAGCCACCCTCCGAGCACCTTAACCTTGACTAACAATTACTCCGGAAGCAAACCCTAGGCTAGATAGCCAAACAAGGTATAGTGCATCTTCCTCCAAGGATAGTGCACCAACAATAGTTGATCAGATAGTCCAAACCCTAGAAAAGAGATAGTCTAAGACAATACTGAAACTGGTTGTTGTAGCAACTACACCTGCAGCTCTCCTCCACACGTGCGCACCAAACTAGGAACTACAGTGCGCACTAGTTGCTCTCTACAATTCTGAGATGTGTCAAATGAGAACTGGTGCCCTGTATTTATAGTGGTTCTAGCAGATTTGTTGGGGATGAATTCTCCTTCTGGGTACATGTATGTTTAGTATATTATTATTATTTCTGGTCGACTTCCTCTCTTGAAGGCTAATAACCTAATATAAATTATCTTCTTGAGCCGACAAGACTTCTAGGGTTATTAGCCAACTCATTAGGGTTTTCTCTTTCTTTCCAGAGTCTTATATTCTCGTCAAGTTTACACGTGGAGGTAAATACCTCCCACAACTACCATAAAATTAACACTCCCTCCTAGCTAGGGAGGTATTACAGATAATGGTCTTGAGCACAAAAAACATACCATTTACCCAGTAGCATCAACATAGTCATTTAGACTATCTCGTGACTAGATCATGAGCATCACCATCACCATCAGTTGCATCATCTCTCAAAACCATACTTCATCTGAGTAATCAGACATGATGATGGATAAGTCACTCACACCATAGAGTGACACAAGAGTCATTCTTATAATGCTTGGAACTATTTTCCATCTGGAAAATCTCTATTCATCATTCGTCCGGATGATGATTATCTCCAATAAACTGTTGATAGTCTTCAAGGCAATTAGAACAAAAATAAAACACAACTGTGTCTATCCATAGTAGTACATAACTACAATCCAGTGGTACACTACCACACCACGTAACACACAAGTACTTGATCAACAACGTATAGTCATGAACAATGGAACATATCCACCACAGTAGTCTTCATCTACTGTCATATAACAAACATCTGATAACAACCTGCACAGAAACATTGTTATGATATAAACTGAATCATCTGGGCCAATCTTTCACTCACATCTCTGAGCTCTGAAAGAATATCTTCCTCAGAGTAGAATAATGAGATATCTGGACTATTCTTCTCAAGCAAGGAAGAATAATTGTCATTTTTTATGAACCTAGACCATTCCCCACCCTTGGCCATTCTTCCTACACTAATCAAAGTGCACCCTGGAGATAATGTATAACCCTAAGGAATGATGAGCCTAGACCATTCCCCACCCTGGGCCATTCCTCCTACACTAATCAAAGTACACCTTGGAGAAAATGTATAAACCCTAAGGAATGACTGTCTGAACCATTTCCTCTATTAACCACAAGAGGAAAAGACTATCCTACATCAACCTCCAAAATGGACCATTCCTCATGTTAACCACAATGAGAAATCGATGTCTGGTGAGGCGGGCCAGTCTTATTGAGTAACCCTCAAGAAGAGAGACTACACTAGACCATTCCCCATGTTAACCACAATGGGAAGTCATTGTCTATGATACATCAACAATCAGAATACTTCCCATGTTAACCACAATGGGAAGTGTCTGTTCGTCAGAAATCTCAATCCACTTTCCGAACATGAAAGCATTTGTCCAAGATGGACTATTTTTCAATCTTGAAAATGAATGTCTTCAATAATGTTTTCATTTCTCCCTCCTAACTTGGAGAGTCATTTATTCCTTTTTCAACAAGAAGGAAGTTGTTTCCACGAGCTCTAGCTTGAGTACACAAACTCTTTCATCTTGGATAGAAGCTTTACCAAAATGTTTGCTTATCTGCTCATCTATGGAGATATGTATTGGAGAATCGTTTTCTCCTTTCTGGACTTCATCATGGATAATGTAATGCTTGTTTTCAAATGTACTTTAGTCTAGAACACTGTGAAGGCTTCATGTAGATCTGAACAATAGAGTATATCATAGTTGGAAATATGGAACATATACAACTGGCATTTCTTCTATCATCATGAGATCTGATCTACTGAGTAGTCATCTTGATGTTATAGGAAATCTTCACCACAATTCTGCTGTGCACTGGAGGTTCTCCACCAAGTCATCTTCTTTTATCTTCATATAAAAGTGTCTTTCTGGTGTGCCTCAGAGTCTTGATATTGCTCTTCATACACTTTTTATTCAATTTATCTGGAAAACATTCTTTGCATTCATCTAATGTAGAACTCAAACTCATGGATGTTGTGGATGATATAATGACTCATGTAGTGATATGTCTGGTGTACTGGAACAAGTACTCATCATAGTATTCTCCCTCCATCTAGGAGAACCTCTGGTTCTAGATCTTGCAATTCTTTCATTCATAAATCTTCCATACACTGTTCTTCATCATGAATTTCAATTCTTCTGTTTGATTGCTTTTAGTGAGTTCATATCAGGCTGGTAATCTTGTGATTCTTGATACAATGAATGGTTGTTCTGGTTCCTCTTTCTTTGATATTATTCTTCATGTTTTTCGCTCTTTGGTCCATGGAGTTTCTTATAGATTCCATGCCCTAGAGATTCCACTTCTTCCTTTCATCATAGGATCACGGATCTGGATGGACAACCAGGAATACTTTAAGGATTCTCTTCGAAGAATTCTTCTTCTGTGGTTGAACTGAACATGTACTATCTTTCATGGCTGCTACCATGGATATATATATCATCATCTTCAATGAATCATAGCATTAGCTCCCTCCTAATCCTTGCTTCATGTATAAGTGCATATAATCGGCTCCCTCCATCTAACAGAGTCCATGCTTCCATCTGCATCCTTATTGTCTTTTGCAATGTATAATTGGCTCTCAGAGTCCATGTTTTCATCTGCATCCTTATTGTCTTCTGCAATGTATAATTATCTCTCTTGTCTAACAGAGTCCATGCTTCCATCTGTTTGTTTTCTACAAAACGTCATAAGTCCTTTTCCAATTTCCTCTCGATTGTTGACTTCTTTCTGTCTTTGCTTCTTCTAAGTCTCTTCATGATTGATTCGGCTTATCTTGCAATAGCTTCCACATTATTTGTATTTCATTCTTTCATGTGTATTATCTAATGATATCTCTTTTCATCTTGTTTGTTCTTCCATAGGTATAGTTCTTCTTGGAACACATTATCTTCCAAGAGATAGATATACAAGATATGTACAGAGATGACGAAAACAAGGTATGTACAGAGACGATGCAAACAAGATATGTACAGAGACAATGCAAACAAGAAATAACAAGAGTGTTGTTACCTTTTAGAAGAAGAAGTCTCTTCCATCTTGCTTAGTCTTCTTTGTAGGTTCATTTTCTTCGGCAATTGATGCTTCATGTTTCTCCTTCCTTTTCTTTAGCTCAGGACAATGATTCTTGTAGTGACCATACTTTCAACAGTTGAAGCATTGTACTTCTTAAATGTCTTTCTCTTGATTTGGCTTCCTCCTTGAACCAAACTTACTTTTGTTCCTGAAGTTCTTGAATCTTGCTGTGAAATCTTGATCGCCGTACTTCTTTTGGGGTTTCTCTTTTGCATTGATCCTTGATTCTTCTTGAGCACAACAAGTCCAAAGTTCTTCAAATGTCGGATACTCCTTCCTTGTGTTCATTCTTGTGGAAAATGCATCCCACGTCTTGGGAAGACCATTGAGTACTATGTTCACCAATTCATTCTCTGAAGTGATCTCTTCAATAGCTTGTAGTTGGTCTCTTAACTAGGAGATCCTTACAAAGTATGATGTTATATTGTCATCCTCATTCATCTTCATGTCACAAAGCTCATTCTTCAGACTCATAACTTGTCCGATGTTTCTGACTGAGAAGAGATTTGTTAGGGCATCATTCATCTTCTTCGATGAGTCAAGATGGGAGATGTAGGGTATCAAGTGGTATTTTATAGAATCCACTATGATACTCATGGCATTAATGTCAACATATTTGAACTTCTCCATAGCTACAACGTTCTGCTGTTCCTTCTCTTTTCGTTCTTCAAACTCTAGCTTCACGATCTTTCCTTTCATGATATCCAACACTTTATTCTTGGCAAGGATGAGGTCAATCCTTGTCTTCCATGCTTTGAAGTTAGAGGCTCCATCTAACTTGTTCTCAGACTTCATAGAGTTAGTCATGGCTGCTTGACTTGGTCAAACCCTAGATTTCACCAGAAATTCAAACTTCACGTCTTAGCTTGTTGAGAGTATCAAGAGATGTGCTAGGATAGAGCACACTGATCTATAAAAACATTAGGTCAATCCATTCAATTAAGGTTCCTCAATGAGAGGATTATGGTTTCTACAACTGCTCCTGCTAGTAACCCTAGCGACAGTGTCTTGGAAGCTGCTTCTGCTAGTAACCCTAGTGGCAGTTCCTTAATGAGCTCAATATCCTAGCGACTAAGTTTCCTTCCAGCGTTTAGACTGAATGAAGGAGGTGTGGGCCCATAACCTGTTAGAATATAGAAGATTGTGTGCTCATTTTACCATTCATGATACCCTCGTCACCCAACCATAGGTTGAAGCTACCCTCCGAGCACCTTACCTTGACTGAGAATTACTCTAGAAGCAAACCCTAGGCTAGATAGCCAAACAAGGTATAGTGCATCTTCCTCCAAGGATAGCACACCAACAATAGTTGATCAGATATTCCAAACCCTAGCTAAGACATAGTCCAAGCCAATACTGAAACTGGTTGTTGTAGCATCTACACCTACAACTCTCCTCCACATGTGCGCACCAAACTGGGAACTGTAGTGCACACCAATTTCTCTCTACAATTCTGAGATGTGTCAAATGAGAACTGGCACCCTGTATTTATAGTGGTTTTGCCAGATTTGTTGGGGCCAACTTCTCCTTCTGGGTACATGTCTATTCAGTATATTATTATTATTTATGGTCGACTTCTTATCTTGGAGGATAATAACCTAATATTAATTATCTTCTTGAGCCGACAAGACTTCTAGGGTTATTAGCCAACTCATTAGGGTTTTCTCTTGCTTTCTGGAGTCTTCTATTCTCGTCAGGTTTACACATGGAGGTAAATACCTCCCGCAGCTACCATAATATTAAAACTACACACCTAGGGTGACTAATGTCATCCCATGTCACAATTTATTGCTATAAGAGCTAGAAAGAATTCAAGTTAACTTTGAGGTAGTCTTCAAATCTATTGATTGTTATTAAAGAATTATATCTTTGGTTGAACTAGGGATTTAATTCTATAATAGTTGATATCATCAATATAACATCCAATCTTTCATATCTTGATATATTTGATATGTCATGGTACTACTCTTCCAATGGGTGCACAATATCACAAGGATATGTCTTCTTGCCCTCCTCCATTGGATGAGAAAGCCAATGAAAATTTCCTCTTGTGGATAAGTAGTTTGGTGGAAACATTCTTTCAAGTTGTTAGGTACACTTTTGTATTGAGTTGGATCATCACAACGCCACTCTAATTTCTTCCAACTATCACTAACTAGATACTTGGTTAAAGGTTTTCTAATTTTTCTAAAGGCATGGGATTAACGCATGGGGTTAAGGTTGTTGACATCAACAAGAAGATATGAGGTTCACCCAAGTAGGAATAGACTATTAGTTCTTGCCCCACCCAAGTCCCCTTTATTATTTCAAATGTCTAAAAGACTGTATTCCATTATGATTGAATCTGACAATGACTCTATTCGCACTACTGGCTATACGACTTTGTTCCACTACTAGCTACGTTACCTGCTGGCTATATTCCCCTAATATACTTTTTATAATTAATAAAAGGAGAAAGGTAATACAAATGGGAGAGGATAATCTCATGATGCAAGAATATTATACAATTTAGACCTAGACCACAACAAGATTTGGAGGAAGAAAATTTACAGTAGTTGCTCAAATAACAAAATTCAAGCAACAAGAGGAGAGACATTACCGATATTAGCGACATCTCCGCAGGTTTGGCCATATAGGGCTCCTCTTCCTCGGTCAATGTCCAAACTAAATATTGGACCCTTGAATATCTCCATTTCTCTACCTCTGTCATATGGGGCTACGACTCGACGACAATATCTACTACTATAGCCAACACTAATGGCTATGTCAAACCTTTGTAAATAAATCCACCACCACTTAGACAACTAGCAGCGGGCTCTATAAACCCTCAATCCATGGTTAACGACTCAACTCCACAACTACCAAGTTTGGTCGCTATGATTTAACTCAAATCAAGAGGTGCTACTTGAATACTCCATCATACACAGTGCTGCTTCGGGCTAAATGCGGTAAATAAAAACAACGACCAGTGATGTGGGTGGTGCTTGCTGGGTGGTTTACTCCTCTGCCTCTATGAACCTGCCCTAAGCAACGAACGAACGATGTATGGGGAATCAGGACTAGTTTTTCTCCTTTCTCCTCGAACGAGGTTTTTCTCAAATATAGCTAGATGGGTGCCCGATCATCACCATATTTTTCTTTGTAATGAATGGGTGCACGCGGGATGATTAGTTTGACATTTTATTTTTATTTTTTTGGTTATTTTTTTTAATTTATTATTATTATTTTTTTAAATTTAATTAATACATATTATATATATATATATATATATATATATATGTATATAATTAATATTAAACCTTTATATATAATTAATATTAATTAACCTTGTCAAAAATGGTATGGACAAGGGGAATCCCACTATTTAATTAAAACAAAGCATTGCAATGATGGTCCCTACGGATGCTAACACAATGTGATTTATGCCCACTTCTCTGCATGTAAAAGTGAAAAAATTCAACCAAGCACAGGTAAACAATGAGAGTGACTATGGCTCTCTTAAGGTATCTAGATGCCTCATCATCTAATTAGTGACGCACATGAATGGATTAATGAGATTCCCACTTTCCCAAGATACTATCTAGAAAAATCAAAACCAAGGGAACGAGCTTGGAAAACTTAGCGGGGAAGGAAGACTCTATTGAGCTTGACTCTAGTCTGCCTTTATGAAATGAATTGATAGGTGTAGAATAAGTGAGAGTTGTTTTCAACACCAAGTAAATACCACTACTTTTGACATTATTTTACTTATTTCATGGGGCAGAGATGAGGCATTGCACATATGTTAAAATATAATGCACATTTCCTCAAAGTGTTTTCATTGATGGAAATGGTCGAAAGCTCATTCTTTACACAGTTGATGGCAATGAGTTTAGGAAACCAAAGAGGATCATTGCTTTTAAGGTTGAATAAAGTTCCTATAACAATCCCTATGTTTTTATTCAACATCTCCCTATAAGTATATATGTTATGGTTCCTCCTTGTAAATTGGTGACTTGAGTCTTCATAGACTTAGAGAGTGGGTGGCTTATGATGCCAAATTATTTGGCACTTGAATATAGCATTTCATTTTCCATTATGTGAGTGGCGTGCACATTAAAATATGACACATTAAAATGGACACCATATTTAAATCATGAACCATATATTCCCTATTTAGGGCATGTGTGATGGTAGACTAAGGGACCACATATATCCATGAGATTTCAGAGACAAATTTTATGACCTTAGACCCTATATTTTGGATTTCAATTATTACATGGGCACCAAGAGCCATCTCCAATGCACCAATCCTCAATATGGTGACCATATCTCACTTATAAGCTAAATATCCCCTATGTAGGCCAAGGACTAGGCCCAAAGAAACATCCATGATGTTACAAATCTCAAAATGGCTACCATATCCCACTTACAAGACAAAAAATTCCCATATAGGGCTTGCATGTTGGCTTATGGTCCAATGCATGGCTCATGAACCATAATGTCATGGAACATGGATCTTATAGATTGTCTGGTGCTCTAGGGATGATTATTGTGGCCTAAGCCATAATCAAGGGATAAAATTAATGGAGGATGACCTTAGGTTATATCATTTATCTTTGGTGCTCATTCATCATGTGTGAGGGCTTGAGACACCACATAGGAAACATACAAAGAATCTTCATTTTATGAAAAAGATATGGTACTATCCATTTTGAGGTTTGGAATAGAGATTGTTCTTATATACTACACTCCATTGCACCTTATAAGCCCTACATAAGGAATCATTTTTCTAACATAACTACATTTGAACCCAAAATACGACGACATCCTTTGACACCACCCGAAAAATTGGCCTTGTCGTCAGATTTTATCTAAGTTACAAATTGTAATTTTCTTGTTTTGTTTCAAATTCTCCCCGATGGTCATCATGCGCTAAGAGATAATAGATAAGAATATTGAAAGCTACCAAGATCCTACCAAAGAAACATTCCTTACAGAGATAATATTCTTTAAAGCTATGAATATCCTACCAATCAAATGATGCTTGGGCCATAATGGCTTGTCAAAGTTCATTTTCTAGCTAAGTCAGTTCATAATTTTCATGTGACATAGTACTATCATTCAAGATTCAAAGTTTTACATTTCATTTTCATGCATCATGTGTGAGGGCTTGAGACACCACAAAGGAAACATACATAGGATATTTATCTTATGAACAAGATATGGTACTATCCATTTTGAGGTTTGGAATAGAGATTGTTCTTATAGACAACACTACATTGCACCATATAAGCCCTACATAAGCCCTACACTCCCTGCAAATGATGTAGCATCATTCAAATTCATATGCACGACCTCTAAGCCCCATTCACAGGTCACTATTTCCCATGTCTAGTCCTAATAAAATGTCTTTTAGTTGTTTCTTTTAAAATTTGTTCGAGACACATGTCCCTGCATCTAGTACTGCATGCAAAGACATGCAATAACATAAAAAAATAAGAAATTGATAAATTTCACAATCTTCATTAGTTATGTCATGTATTTTTTTTTTTTCTCTCATCTAAGTACTTTTTTTCTCCATGTTAGTATCATGATTTTCAAGGTAGGGTCATAGGTTTGTTAAGAGTTTGCAAAGTTATGCCTTGGTCTTAGGAAGAACAATGCATTCCTATTTTGAGATAGTAAGTGTGTGATAGTTAATCATGAGTCTAAAGTTGTTACTATAAGTTTTGATATGGTATGTCACAAAGGAGTCAAATCAAAAGTCAAAGGTCTAGGAGAAGTGTTTAAAATGGTATCATGTATCATAATGACATGTTATGAAAAATATGGAGCCATCATGAGTCATCATGTTGTATGCACTAATTTTTCAAAGTGGTTTTGATATTTGGTTTGTAAAGCATCACATGCTGTGCAAAGATTGGCGCTACCCAAGTTGTGAAATCATTTCAAAATTTCAATCAAGCTTTCAAAATCAGGCTTGATTGACATATGAAGTTCCTTTTCCCTCTTGTTCTCCATGCAAAGGCTCTTTTTCATTAGATACACTCATCTTCCATAACATATTTCAGAAAACTCGCACTCTATGAAAGACATGTTCAACGCGCTACACAGGCATTACGCTATGCAAAACCTGTCCTATCTGCCACACAAACTCTATTTCAGTCACTACACAAACTCTATTCATTGCGTTGTGCATCACATGTATTGCACATTCACATACTAAGGAGGTCTTGTTTTCTACCAGATAGTTTGCAACAACATTCATAATGGGCGTCTCATTGTCAAATGTAGTTGTTTCCATCTATATAATATTCTTTGGAACTCTCTTGAAATGTCATGGAACTTCCAATTCAACCACAAAAAA
>ML776778.1:838310-858654 GCA_009831015.1 Picea engelmannii
TTTTGGTCATTTCTAAATTTGGATTATTGAGTAACTAAGGGGAATATAGTGTGGGGGTTATGTGAATAATGGTGAGAATGATCACAAGAGAATTTCCATGAGGTAGGAGAATGCATGAATGACTCACACTTATTGAAAATGTTAAACTCCCTGTTGATGTGGGGATTTCCTTAATGTTGGAGGATATCAAAGATGTGTCATTGAAAATAAGTGGACATATGTTGGTGAGAACAATGTCATCATATCATCATCTTCACTCACAGATTCTTCAGAGGACGATGTCATCAGCTCATCATTTTTATTACTATTGTCATTGACCCAGTCTAAATCATAACCACATCCTAATCATAACCACAACCTAAATACCTAGTGGACCTTCTTAAATGAGGCCACATTACATTTATTCCATGCTAACTAACTAGTGGGCCTTATTTAATAATAACAACCATAATGGACCCAATCCACTTTACATTGAATGACCACCATAACTATACCATTACTAGTTTAATGGGCCTTTTTTCCCTAGCTCCACCCCCCGAATCCAATCCAATTTAGATTGAATGACCACCATAACTATACCATCACTAGTCTAATGGGCCTTTCTCCCCCCTCCCAGCACCCCCCACCCATTACACTTCTAAGAAGGATCCCAACATTCCATACCCCTTTGGAAAGTGTTTCCCTCAATGCTTGTAGTGTGGATGTACAACAATAAATGAGGGTCGCATGTATGGTTTCTAATAAAAAATATGAAGTAGTCCAAAGAGATAGGGTCCCATGTGCAAGGGTTTGTCTCAATCCTCCAATAGTCCAAGAAGTTCATCCATAAATCTAGGCTCCATGTACGAGTGATGATCACCATGCTAAAATAGTCAGTGTCCCATGTGCAAGTACTAAATGCAATGCTAAAGTACTCCAAAAATCTCATCCATAAACTTGTATCCCATCCCTAGTAGTTCATTTTGACACCCAAATGATGACTCTTGAGCTCAACTAATGGTTGAGTATGTCCTCAAAATTCCCACCACGGTCATGTGGATCCAAATAAATAGAATCCAAAAGATCATTTGCATGGTTGTAAGAGGTCAATTTGGGAGATGAAAGGAACATTGCCATTTAAAATTTTCCAAGATGAACACAAATAGCCATCATCGGCCCGTAAGTAACCTCAAAGACATTATATACATCAGGTGGAGTAGAGGCATCAAAATGGAAATTGAAAGTAGTTATCTTTCAAGAAAAGACAATTATTCATGTACCAATCATCACAATCGTGGTTTGAATCCCACCAAGAAAACATATCTCATTTATAATCTTCACCAATATCATGATACATTTCAAGAAGTTGTCGGCTCTCCTTAATCTCTCGTATTATTTTTTCAATTTGATCCTCCCAATTTGTTTCCATTCTTTGGATCTATGAGGCTTTGGGGGCATTGAATATTGATCAAACTAATAACATAATATCAAATAAAACCCCCAAAAATCCTCTATCCAATGACATTGGTATAGTTGCAATATGGGCGCTCTGTCAAAAGATATATTCTCTACAATATTGATGGTTCTCACAAAAATTACCCTAGAATAACTTACTTTAAATCAACGATATCTCCAAGAGAGACGACTTCAATTGGACCCATTTTTTTTTTTAATTGGATGTTTTTTCAAGAGGAATTGAAATCTAGACTTGGTTTTCCCATATTATGCACATAAATCTACATGAATATATCTGAATGTTTCTGCCTCTTTTTTCTTAGGAAACAATATGCAAAACTTGAAGGAAAACAAATTCTTCCAATTTCTTTCCCAAGAAGGAAATACAATACCAATTGTTATCTACCTTAGTTATAAAAATTAAATCACATATAATATATCCAAGCTTAAGATTGTAAAGTCCCATTTACTTGATTATATAAAAATACCCTTCAGGCATGGCAACACTATACAATGATCCTTTTGGAATAAATCCACTATTGTTCACTTACCTCTTAAGGTAAGGTGACCTCTCATTGAGTTAATCTTGAACACAAAATACTTCAATACATATCCATATACTTCAATACATATCCATAAGGACTATGTCTCTCTTTATAGCTAACTAGAGAACCTTAATCATAACCACCTCCTAATTACCTACGGGACTTTATTTAATGAGGTCACATTACATGTATTCCATTCTAAATGACTAATGGATCTTATTTAATAATAACATCCATAATGGACCCATTCCACTTTACATTGAATGACCACCATAACTATATCATTACTACTCTAGTGGTCCCTTTGGCCTCCTAATTACACCCCTGGGGAGGATCCGAACATCTAGCCATCAACCATTGTGGCACTCTCTTCTCATCAGTAACACAATGAAAACATTTAGGGAATCTCCTACAAGGCTCTAATCTCACTCATGCCAACCCATTTATCTCATGACATAACCAATATGCTCACTATTGAGCACTCTAGGCCCTCATCTAGACATCAACTGTCATGATATTCTCTTCTATGTCATATCACAAGGGATATCTCCCTTTTCTCTACTTCATAGTCCCTTCGATATCTTCTTCCCTTCCAATGTAGGAAAAAAATTTCCAACAGTATTGGTTTCACACTTTGAATGACCTAAAGGAAACAACTCAGTTCAAAATATCCATGACCAACACTAACAAGGTTGCAGGTTTTAATGGTGTTTACTTCAACTATTGTGCACATTCCAACCATGGTTTTTCCCTCAAAACCATCCAATTTCATATCATTTATTACAAGAAAATACCCCACTACCCCATAGTTTTTTCCTAGCCATAATTCCATGGGGATTTTTCCTTGTTTGCATGCATAAAAACCATGTTTCCACACAAGTTCCACCATGAACAATGAGAAGAATATAATTTGGATAGGAAAATGGATAATGCACGTGGGAAAGAAATGTTCTTAGGTATAATATAGAGTCTAATAATCATTCATGAATGAGGGTGAATAATGGTTTCCCCCCAAGTTTATTATGCATAAGATAAGTGTGCCCTTTCAACCAAGAAGCATGAGGAAACATCCAAAAGAACACCCAATTAAAAGATGAGTGGGAAATATTTTTAGTAATCATGGGCAAGGAATTTTTTACTTCAAATGACAAGTTTCAAACCATATCACCCATGCACCCCCTTTCCTCTTTCTCTCTTATGGTATCATGGTCTCGTTGTTACTTCTCAAGCAACCTTTTATGTGGATAATATATTACCATTGTCGTATCATAAGGACACCATGGAAATCATAAAAATCACACCATAATACTTTCCCACAATGGAAAGTCATATAAAATTCAATAGTTAGACCACTAGGAACATTTACAACTCATTGAAATTATTTATACACAACAACGTCGCAACTGCAACCACTATTTTACAAACATGGCAAGAGAGAAAACTATGTTACAAATGTGGCAAGAGCGACGACTATGTTACAAACGTGGAAATAGAGATGACAACTTGGAAATAGAGATGAAAACATGGAAAGAGAGACGTCAACATGGAAATAGCTACATTATCGGGCAATATGGAAAACAAAATTTAAAATTTCCTCTATTTTTCAACAGTATGGCCAATTTTGTCCATAATGTTGCAAATAGAATGTCGAAATTTTTACAATATGTACTATTGTGAGTGAGCAAGAGAGAGGGGAATATATAGGGATGGAGGTAGAGAGGGGTAGAGGGAGAGAGGGAGAAACATGGAGAGGGATAGAAAGTGAGGGGGAGAGAGGGGTAGGTGTATGATATAGAGATAAGGGAGGGAGAGAGGGGTATAAGTAGGATAGAGAGAGAAGGGTAGAGATGGAGAGAGAGGGAGGGGATTATATAGATAAGGGGGTGGGTGGAAGAGACAAGGAGGGATAGAGAGTTGGTATTGGGGAGATAAATAGGGAAAGGGACCAGGGGGGAGATATAGAGAAAAGGAGAGAGAGNATAAAATGAGAGAGGGAGAGAGAGGGAGGGGGATATAGAGTGAGGGGGAGATAGGGGTAGATATAGGAGAGATAGAGAGGCAGGGGGAGATATTGGGGGAGATATTTAGCAAGAAAGAGAGATGGAGGGATAGAGGTAAAGAGAGGGGGGGAGACAGAGGGAATGAGGGAGGGAGGTAAAGAGGGGTAGAGGGGGGAATATAATATGTGTGAGTGAGAGAGGTAAAATAGAGAGGGTAATATAGATGTAGGGAGGGAAATAATAATTCTAGGAATGTGAATGCATTCTAGAAATGTGTGGATGTTATTAAAGAATACACATGCTCTTTTCATTTAGAATTTTTTTGGTAGAGTGACAAATCTAATGTACCTATTTTCTACGTTGGTTGCCTCAGAGTTAGGTTTGGGATGAAAAACCTAGTGAATTGGTTTACAAATACACTAAATCCTATGTTTTTATCAATACCTCTCAATATCTTTATTTTTGACAGTATTTTTCTTTAGGCTACACAAATCCATTGTCGATAAAATTACAGACACACATAGATTCAACTATGTAGATTCCAAATATATAAAAGAAATGAAAATTAATATTTTAAACTATTTTTAATATATTTTTGTCTTCACACATACCAAAATCTTAAAATGCATACCTCTTTTATTCCTGAGCACTATTAACTACAACTAAAATTCTTACAAATTTACTTGAAGAGTTCACTCTATAAGTAAATTGAATTCCATCATCAATGTTTAACATCACAACCAAGTTGCAATACAATTGAAAATTTCATTTACATTAATGGGAGGGATTACTAGAAAAGGATCCAAAGAATTAGTTGCAAGTACTCATTTTGTAAATGATGTTACTAATGCTTAGAGGATTTTGTAACACCCCACACCTTGATATCAACGTATGAAATTTATACTGAATTAGCATCTGAACAAATACCTATGAAATTATAATTCATGAAGATTTTCTTGTACCAAGAGAGGGAAATTATGTAAACCTGAAACAAAACAAGGCTTTGGATGTGTTTACACAATATACAAATTATACTTATTGCAAACATAAAATTACTCTCACCAAAAGACCAACTAAGACTAAAACATTGTAGTTTTTTTATGAGAAGCTCTTGACACATGGTTCTACATGCTACAAGGATCAAATAAAAATCACATTAAGCTTCCAATATTGAATGGTCTATTCATTCAAATTAACATTCAAAATATGACCTTAAATGTTTATCTCCTCCAAAAATAAATATTGCATTATGAATGACAAAAATATTTCCTCCAAGCAGAATTCAAGATCAACAATAAAATCAAAGATAGTCATTACCCTATCGATTATTTTTTTAATAAAAAAGTCTCATGTAAAAAGCTATGATTAAATCAAGTAACTTAAAAGTGGATTGTATTAACTTACATAAATGTAAATCCTTCATGGAGTTTATTGTAAGGATATGTTTTTTTTTTACTTATCCATCAAATACACAATGAAAATAATCATGAAAACCTACATAACAACCATCAATATAAAACATAAAGAATTATCATAAAAAAAATTCTTCTAAACCAAAACAATATCTTTGAAATCATGTAAGTAGAAAATCATCAAAAAAATTGAAACACTTAAATGCACCAAAGCATGGATTTTCCAATATTTCAGTATTTCAAGAAGAGGAAGCTATTGCAACAAATTTATGGATATGTATTCGATACAAACCCATTGCAGTCATTACAAAATATTTGCAGGAGATGTAGAATGGGGAACTTCATGTCTAAATTAGGCTCAAAAAAATAATGAACCTACTAACCCAAATATGTTTTCTAATTGTGACACATATATATTATCCTTTCATAGATTTTCTAAAGATAGATTTTAGAGACAAAGGATGTATAATTCATAAATACAATAGAGAAAATATTTAAGTATTCAAAAAAAAACTTTTAATCTATCTTATAAAGAGCATATTTATAGAGAAGAGCATTTCCAGATTACACCATAAAGTTTGGAAGAGATTTAAAACTTTACAATTGAAAAACATTGGAAATGAATATCTTGAACTTAATTTGGTTGTAGGAAATGTGACTATTGTAATAATTTATATGGAAAAAAATTCAAAAGATTTTTCTAATATTGAAAATATCTCATAGATACAAGTTATCAAAATATAGGATTCTACAAATGAGGTTGGCGCAATAATAACAATTTCCAATATCATCGAAGATTTAAAATCTACAGGAAAGAAAGGCAACCACCATTGTTGTTTCATGCCGAGGTAAGTTGTTTATAATATACATAAATTTAAAGTTCAATTGAATTGAAAATTAGGTGAAAATAAGGTTTCGACTATATTCAATAGAAATATTTCATCGCTAATGGTAACTTAATTATGTCCCAAAAACTATAATTTGATTCATATGCAACCATTCTATAGGTGTGAATGCATTGGTCAAAATTATTTTAGTTGAGAAAATAAGATCCATGTTAAGTATCGGTGGGTTAGCTCAAGTGGATGATTTTTTTGGTTATAATGCAAGAGGTCTCAGGGTCAAGTCCCCGACCATCCATATTGTTGATTTTTTTGTGCCTCACTCGATGTCCCCACCAGGTTAGGCCCCATAATTAGGGTGTTTTCCATGAGGGTTTCCTTGGAAATATCCATGTTAACCATATGAAATAAATCATTAAAAAACCAATGGATTTATGGTCATTGTTTGATTTGTAAATTGTTGTGGATATTCCACTAGAATAGTTCGTCATAACAAATTTGATAAATAAAATTGAAATCTACACTATCAAGGTTAAATTCCTTTAGATTCTCAAATATTTAGTTATTGATTTTATGCTTATGCATGAAATAGATAAAATGAAAAAAATAGAGAATAATATTAAAATATAATCACACACCATCCACAAAATAACACAAATCTTTTCTCTAGGAAACCCAACTAGAAGGTGAGGCTTCTCTAATCTATTTTCTCTAGTATGTAAATAATGCAAGTACAAAGGATAAGGCACTCTCTATGGATTTACCAAGAATTGTGACCTATTAGTATACTATAGAACATTAAACCCCTCTATTATTCTATCTAATTTCCCACTCCGAGTTGTTTTTCTGTGCTATGTAACAAAATACAATAACAAAGAATGGAATACCTTCTCCTCCTATTGGCCTGGTATTTAACATAGTCTGATAGTGATGCAGGAGCATCGCCAACAAAGAATAAGAGAGAGGCAGTTGGGCGCATTAGCACGTATTTTGAAACATTTTAAATTTCAAAGATCAATGTATTAATGTAATATCTGACAAAGATTTTTGAGTAATGAACATCTTTAATGATCGAAGGTTGAGCCATCGCATAAGATAGATGGGGAATGTATTTTGTTTCACGAGGTGGATCGCAGTACAGATCTATAGGTTGCGCTCTTATCTGTCTGACTCAATATTTATTGTAATAAATGATAAGTAGTTGATAACATTTAATTCTGATAAGATAGCGTAGAGTAGTTGGAGAGAAGAACTCAAGAGAGTCCCTTTATATAAATCTTTGTAATATTGCCTAGTAGTTGTTGTTGAAGGCTGTTGAATCTAATGTATAGATTGCCATTATAAGCCAAGAGTTGGGAGATACAGAGAAATATTGAATGATTGTATGCAATTTTTAGTTGAATGAATATAACAGAGGAATATTGTTCCAAATGTGTGTTGTTATGCGTCTGTCTGAATGAGTGATAGGCTTTCTGTTTATTTTCAATCCTCTGTTATTTTGATTTATTGTATCCATGACCGCATTTGCATAATTGAATGTATGGGTCACTCTGAAGAGTGAATAAGTTTCCATTGTTTCTCTTCATTGAATGAGTGCAACGAGTGCATAGCATCCGCAAGGAGTTCATGACCGAGTTTGTTTCGACTCGAAGCTCAGGAGAGTTAGCATGGAACTTATATGTGCAAGGAGTGCACTAACATCCACAAGGAGTGCGTAACAAATATTTCAGACTCAAAAACTCAGGAGGGATAGCGTGATTTCAGTCATGAGAGATAGAAGCGGTTGGAGAAAAATTGCAAGGAGTGAAAAGTCATCCATGGAGGATTCGACTGTGGAAGAGGATCTACTACAAGGTGTTCATAGATCGATATTTTGACTAAGTGTTGAAGATATTGTTCAGAGGAACAAAGAAAACCTGAGGAAGTAAATTTCAGGAGAGAGAAGGTGGAAATTATACAAGGAGAGAAGTCCCGAGAGTCTTCACTAAAATCAGTGGACAAGATTCGTTCCCAGAGGAGGCTAATGATTCCAGACCGTCAGTTTTGGGTAAGTTACCCAAAGGACAACTATAAGGTGTTTCAACACTTCGGAATTCAAAAATTTGGAAGGTTTAAAAGATGTAAAGTCATGAAGTTGGAAGTCACGAACGGATGCTAGTCGTTGATCGCGAAAGGTGTACGCGGCAATGAATTAAGGAATTTGGGGTTCGGTAGTCCGAAGGTTCGTGGATGAGCGTGCTAGAATATCATGAAGTCATGAAACCCAGACCATAGTGGGGGATAGTGGATATGATGAGACGTGTGGTGGAAGTTCAGAAACTCGAAGAAGAGATCTTCGAAAAAGCTAAGGGAAGAAGTCGGGATATCCCCGAAGTCCAAACCACGAAAGGATAGGTCCACGATCATAGCCGTGGTCACTTGCGGGAGAAAGGACCTGTGTGTGTGGGTAGATTGGTTTCGGGTACCTGTAGGGACCCAAGGAGTCACTTTGACTCAATGGTTTGAATGATCCAAGACCGGGAGGTCGAGAAACCCTTTAGAGTTAAGGGGGTTTATGCCAGGAGTGGTATCATAGCATAAGTGAAGATATTTGTGAACAATTTTAATATTTTTCAGTATGCCAAGGGGAAGAAGAAGAAAACTGGGTTGTATCAACCATTGCCTATTCCAGAGAGGCCTTGGGATGTAATAAACATGGATTTCGTGTTGAGATTTCCAAGGACACAAAGAGGAAGTGATTCCATATTTGTGGTAGTGGACAAATTTTTGAAGATGGCACACTTTATCTCATGCCATAAGACCAGTGATGCAACGCATGTTGCAATTTGTTTTTTCAAAGAGGTTATGCTAATCCATGGATTTCCCAGGAGCATAGTTTCAGACAGGGATACCAAGTTTGTTGGTCATTTCTGGAGGACGTTTTGGAAAAAGTTGGGGACAAAGCTATATTTTAGTTATGCATATCATCCACATACAGATGGACAAACCAAAGTGGTGAATAGAAGCTTAGGATATTTTCTCAGGAGTTTGGTCACTGGACACCATAGTCAGTGGGATCAGATTCTAGCACAAGCTTAGTTTGCATATAATGAATTAGTGAAAAAAAGCATCGGGAAGAGTCCATTTCAAATCGTTTATGGAATGAATCTGAGGGGAGTGTCGGAGTTGAGATATATTAAGAAGAGCGAGTTTAGGATCGTCAGAGCCGAATATTTCGCTGCAGAGATGCAGGAATTTCACAACCAGATCAAAGAGCAATTGAATAAGAGCAGTGGTGAATACAAACACATAGATGACCAACACAGGAGGAAGCTTGAATTTGAAGTTGGAGATCAAGTTCTAGCACATATGAGGAAACAGAGGTTCCTGAGGGGAACACACAATAAGATAAAACTGAAAAAGATAGGGTTGTGTAAAATCCTGAGGAGGTTTGGTGAGAATGCTTATGAGTTAGAGTTGTCAGAAGATGTGGGTATATCACCCATATTCAACATTGTAGACATGTATCCATACAGGGGAGAAGGGATGATTTTAAAGATGGCAATTTTTTTTTAAATGTAGAAACCTTGGCGAATATTATTAATCCTTCATATGTTAACCATAAATGTTTGGCGATATTTTTGTAAAAATATTCAAAATTATAAGGATTGTATATAGTTTTTATAAAATTTTGGTGATTTTTAAGGTAAAATAATTTTATCCTATAGAATTTGGGCAAATCATTTTTAAAATAGTGAATCTCCTTTTTGGAAAAACCATGGAAAATTATCCCATGAGGGAAATTTACCCCCTAAAATCATCCATGCAAGGGAGATAGAACTGATGACTCATAAGATCTAGGAGAGATCCAGTGGAGGAAGAAAATGCCTGTAGCAGAGACGCTACAGATGGAAAATATCATAGATCAACAAGTTGGTAAGAAGACCAGAAGGAAAACATATTTTGAATACTTGGTGAAGTGGAAATGACGACCAGTAGAAGATGCCAGTTGGGTTGGTGAAGCAGATATCCAGAAGCATGGAAGATCAATGCAGGAGCTCATGGACATGATTCCATGAATTTTCCAGCAAAGGGACAATGATGCAGGAGCATCGTCAACAAAGCATAAGCGAGAGACAATTGGGCACATTAGCGCATATTTTGAAACATTTTGAATTTCAGAGATCAATGTATTAATATAATATCTGACAAAGATTTTTGAGTAATGAACATCTTTAATGATCGGAGGTTGAGCCATCGCATAAGATTGATGGGGATTTTTATTTTATTTTATGAGGTGGATCGCAGTATAGATATAGAGCTTGCGCTGTTATATCTCTGACTCAATATTTATTGTAATAAATGATAAGTAGTTGTTGACATTTAATTACGATAGGATAGCATAGATTAGTTGGAGGGAATAACTCGAGAGAGTCCCTCTGTATAAAGATTTGTAATATTGCCTAGTATTTGTTGTTGAAGGCTGTTGAATCTAATGTATAGATTGCCATTATAAGCCAAGAGTTGGGAGATATAGAGAAATACTATATGAATGTATGCAAGTTTCAGTTGAATGAATATAACAAAGGAATATTGTTCCAAATGTGTGTTGTTATGCGTCTATCTGAATGAGTGATAGGATTTCTGTTTATTTTCAATCCTTTGTTATTTTCTTTTGTTCCTGTATCCATGAACACATTTGCATAGTTGAATGTATGAGTCACTGTGAGGAGTGAATAAGTTTCCATTGCTTCTCTTCATTGAGCTAGTGCAAGGAGTGCATAGCGTCCGCAAGGAGTGCGTGACCCAATCTGTTTCGACTCGAATCTTAGGCGAGTTAGCGTGGAACTTATATGTGCAAGGAGTGCATCGACATCCACAAGGAGTGCGTGACAGAGTTTTCAAACTCAAAAACTTAGGAGGGATAGCGTGATTTCATTCATGAGAGATAGAAGCAGTTGGAGAACAATTGAAAGGAGTGCAAAGTCATCCACGAAGGATTCGATTATGGAAGAGGATCTGCTGCAAGGTGTGCACATATTGAGATTTCGACTAAGTGTCGAAGAGATTGTTCAGAGGAACAAAGAAAACCCGAGGAAGTAAAGTTCAGGAGGGAGAAGGTGGAAATTCTACAAGGAGAGAGGTCCCTAGAGTCTTCACTGAAATTGGTGGACAATATTCGTTCCCAGGGAAGGATAACAATTCGAGACCATCAATTCTGGGTAAGTTACACGAAGGACATCTATAATGTGTTTCAACACTTTGGAGTTCGAAGCATTGAAATGTTTGACATAAGTAAAATCGCAAAGTTCGAAGTCACGAACGGATCCCAGTCGTTGATCACAAAAGGGGTACGTGGAAATGGATTAAGGAATTCATGGTTCGAGAGTCCAGAGGTTCGTGGATGAGCGTGCTAGAGTTTTGCGAAGTCGCGAAACCCGAACCATAGTCGGGGCCAACGGATCTGAGGAGACACGTGGCAGAATTTCAGAAACTCGGAGAAGAGCACTTCGAGAAAAGATGAGGGAAGAATTCGAGATATCCCCGAAGTCTGAACCATGAAAGGATAGACCCATGGTCATAGTCGTGGTCACTTGCAGGAAAAAAGAGCTATGTGTGTGGGTAGATTTGTTTCGGGTGCTTGTAGTGACCGAAGGAGTTGCTCTGACTCAGTGGTTTTAACGATCCAAGACCGGGAGGTCGAGCAATCCTTTGGAGTGAAGGGGGTTTGCGCCAAATAGCCATCTTGGTGTAGGGTTTTGACTTCCTCAACCTTCAATTGTGATCAATTTTAGGAACTTATAGAATATTCTTGAAATTACATATATGGCTAGCCGCATATGTGTGATTAATGGGGGATGATGTGGCATCATCTTGTACCATGGTGGTCAACACGATATGTCAACTTGCAGGAGGAATAACTTTTGCATACGAGCTTCGAATGATGTTATTTTTGCACCATTGGAAAAGTATCAATGTGTTAAATGTCATTGGGTTTGATCTTCTATTAGGAAAGTTTTGAACCCAAAAATGTCATTTGATGCCTCAAAATGGCTCTGAGGGATTTCAAACCCCAAATTTCCAAACTGGTACCTACCACTAAATGACCTTGCAAGTTGATTCCTCCAAATTTTCGACTTCGAAAGCATCAATATAAATGAAAAATAATGTAATGATCCAATACATATCATTATTACTAATAGTGTGTCTTCCATATTAGAATGAAAAACCTCCAAATAGTTATTTCACTACCAACATAACATTCATACTAATTATGTGACTCTTCCATAAATAATTACAAACATAGAAAATGTGAGTAGCATAAACCAATACCAATATAAAAGAATGTACAAATAGAAAGGTAATGTACTAAAAAAACCAAATCTAAAATGTTAAGGGATCCAAACCTCACCAATGTATAACATTGTATTGATATCTCCATAACCTAGAGCATGCCTTGTGTTCTCACAAAGTTGAAGTGTCACAATTTAAAAAAATTATAGTACATAATACAGAAGCATAGGTAATGGTAGATTAATAAACTATCATATTAATACATCATTAAAACTAAACAAAACTCAACGTAGATCATGTGTATATGCATAATCTAAATGTCATTGATGTAATCTAATTTGTTCATAAGTGCCAACATAAATATCTGGATCACTACATCAACAAGATGTAAATAAATGAAGATGTGCATCAAAATTGGACATAAATTTTTCGTATCCTACATCATCCAACTCAATATGCCCAAATTGAAAATTCTCAAACAAAGTTAATAAGTGAAATGGACCTAGTCAAATCTCATTTTGAAAAAAAACATAAAAATTATTGAATGAAATAGAACTATATTAAATACTATTTAAAAAAAAAAAAACTCTAAATAAAATATTTTTTTTTTATGATTAATGTATGTTACAAGTGCTTGAATTTGTTGGAAAAAATACATGAGACATTTTACTAGTCAATTATGAACACTATTTCTTCCAAATTATTAAAAAAATAAAAAATCTCTTAAATACATGTAGTTATAGTATTACTTTTTTTTTTTTAAGCATGATGTTTTTAAAATTCCAATATTACACAACACCTCTTAAACATGAATAAAACCTCTTAAACATGAATAAAATAAACTATTTAAGTTTTTATTCTTATATTCTAATAAACCTCTTAAACATGAATAACATAAACTATTTAAGTTTTTGTCTCATATTCTAATAAGCCAATAATCAAAGCTAATAATCAATTTGTCTCATATTCTAATAAGCTAATAATCAAAATTAAGAAGAAAAAGCAATTCGTCTCATCCTTAATAAATGGACATTTCATTAAAAAAAAAACACAATATAAAATAATATTTTTATGAGAAAATTAAAAATATTCATAAAAGCACAAAATAAAATAAAAAATTTATGATAAAATTTCAAATAAAACATGTTTAAAATAAACTATTCAAGTTTTTGTCTCCTATTCTAATAATCAATTAAGAGGAAAAAGCAATTTGTGTAATGGGTAATAGAGGATCTGGCCATAGCACAATGAAGGATCTGGTTGGAAAAACTTGATAGAAGAAGGAAGGAAGGAAGTACATCCTTCGATATGGTTCGATCACTTTGATATGATTCGATATGATAATCAACGAATCCGAGCCCTTCTAAACAAATCTCCACTACAGGTATGTATGGCTAGAGCTTCTCTAAACAAAGCTCCACGTATTTTCCATATAGATTAAATTTAGGTTTTCATTACAATAACTTAACATACATATTTAGTTGTTAACACGCCCGTATAATCTTTCTCATTGATTTAACCTGTAGTAGTTAGCCTCCCTATATTATCCACGCCCGTATGCTTTATCCACCTCTTTAGTAGTTAGCCTCCCTATATTATCTCCTTTTGGGTTAACAAATATTTTATTTCTTTCTGATTAGCTTAATCTGCATATGAGGTAGTGTAACAGCCCATATTTTCTTATTATCGAATTTAGGTTTTCTATTTGTTTAACCCGCCATGGCTATATATATTTGTATTCAAATATTGAATTTTTTTCTAGTTTAACCAGCCATGGATACATATATTGAACTTTTATATTAAATATTTCTCATGAACATTTTGTTTAACACCATCTACATTAACTCATTAATCAACTAATCCCCATATACTATCTCTTGATTAGTTTAACTAGAGACTACTCTGCATTTCTTAGCATTATATTTGGTATTTTTTTAATTTTATTTTAAATTAAAAAATTAAAGTTTCAGCGATGCAATACAATTTAATTACTTATACGAATACGTTTTATTTTTCATTATTCTTATGTCTCGTTATGCTATTGATTTTTATTTCCTTACAGGAATACGTTTTATTTCCCATTATTCTTATGTCTCGTTATGCTATTTATTTTTATTTTTTAATCGCCTAATACCGTGCTCATTAACTATCTACTTGTTAATTGCCATTACATCTCTTTTTACTTTTTTTTTTTATTTTTACATCAAATTTCATTATTACATTTTTCGAATCAAACCAGGAGAATGGGTTATTACCTTCGTTTATAATAGTTTTTATGAATCATTATTACCTTTACCTTTATATTTTTGTGTTTGTAGTTGTTTTTGGTTTAGTAAAATTATTTTAAGTAAATCTAAAAATATATTATTATGTATTGTATAGAAGGTTTTTTCCATTAATTAGAAGTCATGTAATTTAGTTTTTCTTTTTCTTTTATATAAAATTTAATTATTACATTTTTCAATCAAATTAGGAGAATGAAAGATTTATTATCTTTCTATTTTTGTGTTTGTAGTTGTTTTTGGTTTAATTAATTAAATGAATAGAATTATTTTAAGTAAATCCAAAATATTATTATTATGTATTATATATTATGTTTAATTTAAATATTTCTAAATAAAATATTTTTTAATAAATTCATTATTTAAGTTAATTATTTTCTTTGTAGATTTTTCCTTTACATTTATAATCTCTTTATGTGTGTTGTTATCATTTCTATTGTTTTGTATCTTCTATTTAAATTATAAAATTTTGTAATTTGTATTTAATATGAAATAATGGATGTGTGTTTTTTTATTTAATGGTGAATAATGAGTTTACACAAAGTTATATATTGTTATATTAGAAATTTGTAAAAACATTTTCATTTTAAGAAATGAAGTATTATGTGAGGCTCTAGCTTGGGATCTAGGCTTGGGGTTTGGTCTTTAAGATTAAAAGGTTTAGGCTTAGGAATAGGATTAGGAGTCATGCTTAGGATTAAGAATAGGATTAGGAGTGAGGCTTAGGATTAGGAATAAGATTATGAGTCACGCTTAGAAATATGGTTTAGACATGGGATTGAAGCTTAGGAATATTAGCTCAAGGTAAGCTGTGCTAGGCTAAGCTCTAGTGTAGGCTAAGTTAAGCTAGGCTCTAGGGTAGGTTAAACGAGATTAGGTTAGGCTAGGTGTACTAGGGTAGGCTAGGGTAGAGTGCATTAATTTAGGCTAGGATATGATACACTAGGCTACGATAGGGTAAGGTAGGCTAGGATAAGATATGGTAAGGTAGGCTAGGATAGGATGGTATAAGGTAGGTTAGGTTAAGTTAGGATAGGATAGGCTAAGGTAGGATATGTTGGGTTAGGATAAGTTAAAGTAGGAAAGGCTAGGCTAGGCTAGGTTAATGTAAGATAGCCTAGGATAGATTAAAGTAGGATAGGTTAGGCTAGGCTAGGCTAGAGTAGGCTAGGGTAGGATAGAGTAGGCTAGGGTAGGCTAGAGTAGGACAAGGTAGGTTAGAGTAGAATAGGCTAGCCTAGAGTAGACTAGGAAAGGTTAAGGTAGGGTGGGTTAGAATAGGCTAGGCTAGGCTAGAATAGGTTAGAATAGGATTGGATAGTCTAGAGTAGGACAAGAAAGAGTAGGTTAGGTTAGTCTAGAATAGGATAGGCTAGAAAAGGCTAGGGTAGTCTAGAGTGAGACAAGAGAGGATAGAGTAGATTAGGAAAGTTTAACGTAGGGTAGGTGAGGTAGAGTAAGGTAGAGTAGACTGGGGTAGGCTAGAATAAGAAAGAATAGGCTAGGCTAGGTCAGTTTAAGGTAGGGTAGGGAAGGATAGGTTACGCTAGACTGAGGTAGGATAGACTAGGCTAGTCTAAGCTAAAGTAGGTGAGGTTAGGCTTGAGTAGGATAAGTTAGAGTAGGTTGGGCTAAGCTAAGGTAGGCTAGGCTAGGCTATGATAAGTTAGGCTAGGTTGGGCTAAGTTAAGGTAGGGTATGCTAGGATAAGGTAGGCTAAGCTAAAGTGAGTTAGTTTGAGGTATGTTAGTCTAAGGTAGGATAGGATAAGATAGGATAGGATAGGAAAGAGTAGGTTAGATGAGGTTAAGGTAGGGCAAGATAGAGAAGGCTAGACAAGGTTAAGTAATAGTAGGGTGGGCTAGTTTAAGGCAAGGTAAGATAGGTAAAGGTAAGCTAGCCTAGGTTAGGATATGTTCGTCCAAGCTAGGCTAGGATAGGCTATGTTCATCCAAGCTAGGATAGGCTAGTCTATGTTCGTCCAAGATAAGCTAGTTTAAGATAAGTGTGGATAAGCTAGGCAAGTGTAGGTGAGAGTAGGCTATTCTAGATAGAGTAGGCTAGGATAAGATATAGTAGTTTAGACTAAGTTAGCATGCTAGGGTAGGTTAGAGTAGGCTAAGGTAGGTTAGAGTAGGGTAGGATATGCTAGAGTGCATAGGATAGTCTATATTAGGATAGGTTAGGGTTGAATAGTATAGACTAAAGTATGTTAGGCTAGGCCAGAGTATGCATGGATAGGCTAGAGTAGGCTAAGCTAAGTAAAGGTAGAATAGGCCAGAGTAGGCTATGTTAGTTCAAAATAAGATATGATAGGTTAAGGTGGGCTAAGAAAGGATATGGTAGGATATGATAGGTTAAGCTAGGCTAGGAAAGGATACGATAGGATAGGATAGGATAGGATAGGATAGGTTAGGCTAAGGTAGGATAAGATAGGATAGGATATTATAGAGTAGACTAGGATAGGCTAGGATAAGGTAATGTATGTTAGAGTAGGCTAGGCTAGTTTATGGTAAGCGTGATTATGTTTAGGTAGCCTAGACTATACTAGTTTAGGATACCATAGGTTAGGTGAAGGTAGGATAGGCTATCCTAGGTTAAGGTAGGATAGGATATGTTAGGTTAAGGTAGGATATGCTATGGTAGGTTAAGGGAGGACATATTAGGATAAGCTAGGTTAGATTAGGCTAGGGTAAGTTAAGGTAGGCTAGGATAGGTTAGAGTAGGCTAGGCTAAGATAAAGTAGGCTAGAGTAGGTTAGGCTATCTAGAGTATACTAGGATAGGCTAGACTAGGCTAGAATAGGATTAACGAGGTTTTGCTAACATAGGCTAGAGTAGACTAGCCTTGTTTAGGGTAGGCTAGGCCAGGTTAGACTAGATTAGGATATACTAGAGTAGGTTACACTAGGATAGGACAACCTAGGGTAGGGTAGGGTAGGATAGAGTATGTTAAATGAGTTTGATGTAGTCTAGGTTATGCTAGGTTAGGTTAGGCAATGTTAGGCTAGTTTAGGCTAGGATACTTTCAGCTAGGATAGGGTAGTCTTGTCTAAGGTAGGATAGATTATGTTAGGATAGGCTTGAGTAGGATAGGTTATGATTATGTGTAGTAGGCTAAGATAGAGTGGGCTAGGATAGGTTAGATTATGATACACTACACTATAGTAGGATAGGTTAAGGTATGGTAGGCTAGGTTAATGTAAAGTAAGATAGGGTAGGCCATATTATGTTATCTAGGCTAGAGTAGGATAGGCTAGAATAGGTTATGTTAGGTTAGAGTAATATAGGCTAGGATAAGGTATGGTTGGATAAAGTAGGCTAGTCTAGTTTAAGGTAGACCAAGATGTTAAGGTATGGTGGGCTTGGTTAGCTTACGATACCTAAGCTAGTCTAGGCTAGAATAAGATAGGATAGGATAAGGTAGAGTAGGCTAGGTTAGGATAGAATAATCTAGGCTAGGATATAGTAGGGTAGGCTAGGCTAGGCTACACTAGGATAGGCTTTGCTAGAGTAGGCTAAGCTAGGCTAGAGTAAGTTATGCTAGGTTAGGTAAGGTGGGAAAGACTAGCATAAGCTATTTTAACATACACTATGCTAGGTTAAGGTAGGTTAGGCTATATTAGGATAGGCTAATCTAGGCTAGTCTATCCTTAGTTAGGATAGGCTATGATAGGCTAGGTTAGGTTATTATAGGTTAGGCTAGGTTAGGATTTGTTAAGGTAGGATAACCTAAGCTACTTTAATGTAGGATAACATTTTGGCCACAAAGATCCTCCTTTTAATTTGTTGTTATAAGAGAAAGGAAGCCCCCCCCCTACTAAAATTTGAACTCTAATGGTTAATCCTCTACTACCATGAGCCTAATGATTATTCTTTAACTACCTTGAGAGAGAGAATAATATAATTCAATGTAATAAAGGCCATGTTAATAAGGACTAGAAATAAGGAAGAATAAGTAATGTAGGAAAACCTAATAGAAGATTCCACTTCTAGAAGGATATTCCTCTAGATTGTTCTTTTGGATAGATAGATTCAGTATAAATAGGAGTAGAGGGTATGAGAAATATTTTCTTGAAGATTATTGTAATAGAGAGTTTCTCTAATGGAGGTTTCCCCCTTGAAGAGGAAAGTGAACATTGCTATCATTAAATAAGGTGCTCTTTCTGGTTTTATTCTAGTATTTTTCTGGTTATCTCATTATTTCTCTGCCATTTCTATGTTAAAGTATTTATTTTCTGCATAATATTTTTCTAGAATACTACAAGTGGTATCAGAGCACCTTCCTTGACATCAAATTTTGGGTTAAATTTTTTTAGGGTAGAGATGTGTTTTGACGTCTTAAATCTATAGAGATATATTGTTACGCACATAAACCCGTGGTCGGGGATTCATACACATAGGAAATACAAGATGTACTTAAGTGCACATTTGTTGACCACCCTTGTAACCCCTGTTGGTACACCTTCAAGTGGTAGTGCATCAGAGAACACCTGTATATGGATCGATCTAGATCTCATGAAGCCCTCCATAGATAAACTAATTGGCCACATAATTTCTATAGTTCCACCGAAAAAAACACTCGGGAACTCTAGTACCTGGGTAGTTGGGTAGTACGATGAAGGGCATGGTCTAGCCTCCTTAGTTGGTGCCCTGAGATATTGGGCCGAGTACTACTATTGGACCCCGTACATATATCAAAGAGATATAACAAATGGAAAACTCTTGTCTGTAGAGACCCTGAATATCCTACCCCTAGTGATGAAAACAAAAAACAAAATAGACAAGATATATTTCCGCGCAACTGTTCCTTTTGCATTTTGGTTGTGAAATTACTACACATTTATTCCTGTTAAAGATTTGGGCATTTCGTCACGACAATATTATTCAGGCCTCAATATAACTCTGTAGGAGTTAAAAAAAAAAGTATAATGGTCCCACCAACACACTTATTTGGGACTTATCCCACTGGGTTCCTCTCTTCACCCCGATTCCAGTGATACCTGTTATCCCCGATATCTAGGGATAACTAGGAGATCATGTCTCGAGGCCCACAGGTCCTAGACATGGAGTATCGAGAGCAGGATTGACTTGAGCATGGCCCTAGAGGGCCCATTTTTCTTCTTCCTCGTCAAATTTTTCCTGTCAGCAGTAGCAGTTTCCATCACCATCGGCCTGGCCCTGCATCGGAGAGGACTCTTGCTCCATGAGGTAATTGGTCCGAGGTATCATGGTATGTGTCATATTTGATTGTTATAACCTTCTTATATATGGCATTAGGTTCCTTTCATTTCTGATGACTGCTTGGGTCTTACACTAATCCACTTGACCATTGTTGGGGTGATTGATTGGGTAACTTAGCAAGCTGATATTCATAGGTTTTGGTTAGCCACTAAAGGGGATTTGCAGAGCCATTGTGCGCTCCCACCATTTTATCATACTTATATCTTATATCCCGCTCATCCATCCCATTCCCCTAGTCTGGCCATTAGGATGACCTTTTAGGGTTACACTTTGTCTTGTGGGAAGAAGGGGCTAAAGGCCCAGGGGGTAAAAG
>ML776778.1:858756-892780 GCA_009831015.1 Picea engelmannii
GCGAAGATACCAGTGGGTAACGTTGTCAGCTCTGGCCACCAAGCCAAGGCAGTGTCCTCTGGTCAGACCTTGAAATAAAAAGAAAGAAAAGCAATAAAAGAAAAATGAAGGCAATAAAGGGCTTGGAAAAAATGCATCCATGATGGGTACAACTCACCTCCTACAAAGGTACCCACAGACAACACCTGCCCTTGGTCTTACTATGACTGGACATCCCTAAAAACCATATCACCTCGTAAAACATGGCTTGAATGATCTTCTGAAGAAACTTTCCATCTCTTGTGGATATTAGCCCAATAGGTTGTTCTGTCAATTTCCTTAGCTTTGTATAGTAGATCTGTGTAATATCTTTGAGCTCTTAGATGATATGTTAAGGATCTCATGCATATATTTGATAACTTTAATGATGAAATATGATTTACATTGCTATGATCTCTAGGACTGATGAGCCCATGGAGGGCGTAGTTTTTGATGTGCAAGACCATACCCGATGGACAGGTACCAGAGGACCGGTACACATGGGGAGATGATTAGCTCGGACCTCCATGGGGCTGAAAAGCCCATCAGATGGTTGCTAGGATGGAAGAGGTAGTACAACGTCATGATGAGCCCTTGCATGAAGAAGACAGAAGGACGCCCTCACCAGGACACTTTGGCAGAGATCGACCTAGGGGGGATCACCCCCTGCAGATGAGATGATGGCTTTGATGGACAGGACACTACCCAGGGTTGGCTGGACATTTTCTGGAGGATGTGGCAGTGTGCTTGGACCATTTGGCACGTGTGGCAGCCTGCAGGAGCCCTAGAGGGGCCAACGTTTTGCCTTCTGGATGATGATGATGCCCAAAAGGGGCCAACGTCTCCCTCAGAGGGGCCTGACGTCTCCCTTTTTAGCTCTTACTTTGACATTTTAGCATTTAATGTGACAAATAATGGAATATTATTAAGTCAGCCTTGTCGGCTGTTTTTAATGACCTATTTTGTAAATTAAGGTCATTTCGATGATATATATTGAGGACGTTGAGCCTCATTTTGGATATAACACAACTCACTCTCTTGTGAGAGAGATTCTTTTTAGTCTTTTGTCTTGTTATTGGCCCTTGGATTTGAGGCGCTACACTTGGAAGGATTATCTTTGGCATGCATATGGTGTTTTTATCTGGGCATTATCTTTGGCATGCATATGGTGTTTTTATCTAGGCATTATCTTTGGCATGCACTATTATGCTCTATTACGATTGGTATACTATCTAGGCATTACAAGGGCATGTTTGGAGTCAAATGAATTCAACACCAAGAAATACAAAGAATTTTGAGATATTTTTATTTTCTTACAAATTCATGTTCTATGACTCTCCCTGTCTAGTTTTTATCATATTTTTGAGCTTTGGACTTGAAATGGTTAGAGTGGGATAATGGGAAATCATATCATCTATTGTTTCCAGTGAAAAATTCACCCAAACTCGATAGGAACTATGCAAAAAATTAGGATTCCACTTCTATGTTGGGAATATTTCTCATGTAACTTTACGCTAAGAGTTTTTGGACAATTTAAAGACAACCCAAATCATGGTATTTCTGAAAAAAATGATTCTGAAAAGTAAAGTACATTGTTAAGTAATTAGTGGAGACCGACGAAATCATGGTATTTCTGAAAAGACAACCCAAACCATGGTATTTCTAAAAACACAAGTAAAGTACATTGTTAAGTAATTAGTGGAGATCGACGAAATGGGACATCGATGATCAACAAACATTCGATGATGCGAGAATTAGTAGGATATGGAACCTCATTTTTTCTTGGGTCAAAATGAAAATAATTTTATTTGAGAAGTCTTAATGAAAATTTCAATTAGTGAATCAACTTACATCAATGTCTTATTTGAGGCTATCTTAGGCTCCTTTTTTAGAGGACTTGTTTGTGCTTTTGGAGGTTGCATTCATGGCTGAAGTAGTGCCCCTTTCTTAGGGTTTAATTTTTTTTCTTGGTATGTTATCTCATGTGGAGAATTTCACCTTTCTTAACTGGTTTTTTCTTTGAGTTGGAGGGTATTCATGCCCTCATTCATTGTGCCCTTTTCCACTCGTGATTGGTATATGAGCTGATTTAAGACCAGATAGGGAACCTTTTGTGCTGAAATTTGTGGATGAGTGTGAGCATATACTTGGATGAAATTTGTGGATGAGAGGTTACTATCTAATATGGAAGTAATGACTGATAATAGTCCAAGGTACTGTCACTTCCTTTCCACCCTATACAGGAGAGACTTGTTACTTTATTACCATTGAAATATTTTGAGCTTATTTATGATCTTGAAAATATTTTAAAGCAAATCAATGCAGGAAGTAACCAAATGACCCAATTAATGCGGTCTCTCCTTTCCCTAGGTTTCACGCGGTCTCTTATTTCCCTCAGTCTGTAGTGACTGTAGTCTCTCATTTCCCTCGGTTTCTCACTATCCCGATTTCATGCAGTCTCTCCTTTCCCTAGGTTTCACACGATCTCTTATTTCCCTCGATCTATAGTGCTCATAGTCAGGTTTGGGTTTTTGTTTTTGTTGTATTGAATTTTCATTTGGGAATTTGGTTATGTATGTGTGTATTATGTTATATGCATGTTATATACAATATTTATTTATATGTATAAATATTAAATATTAAATATATATAATATTTAATCAAATATCACTATGTTGATCTATATTATCTCTTTTGTCTTTTTTGTCTCTATGTTTCTTTCTGTGTTTGAGTTTCTACAATGCACTACGCTCAATGCATTTAAGTGGCATAACTTTGTAATCCCTTCAATATGCTTCCACTAGTCTCATCCTGTTACATTGCTTGAGATCCTATTTACAAAGCTCACCATCCATTGCAACTCTTCATCGTCACTAAAATGGTTTTATGCACGGTGCAACATAAGTTTTAGTTCTATCCATTCTTCTCATAGTTGAATGGACTACACTCCTAGGGTCACTAATGCCATACCAGGTTACAATTCATTAGTATAGCAACGAAAAAAATTCAAGTTAGCTTTGAGGGAGTGTTTTAGTTATTTCCATTTTTTCTCATAGTTGAAGGGACTACACACCTAGGGTGACTAATGTCATCCCATGTCACAATTTATTGCTATAAGAGCTAGAAATAATTCAAGTTAATTTTGAGGTAGTCTTCAAATCTATTGATTGTTATTAAAGAATTATATCTTTGGTTGACCTAGGGATTTAATTCTATAATAGTTGATATCATCAATATAAAATCCAAGCTTTCATTTCTTGATATATTTGATATGTCATGGTACTACTCTTCCAATGGGTGCACAATATCACAAGGATATGTCTTCTTTCCCTCCTCCATTGGATGAGCAAGCCAACGAAAATTTCCTCATGTGGATGAGTAGTTTGGTGGAAACATTCTTTCAAGTTGTTAGGTACACTTTTGTATTGAGTTGGATCATCACAATTCCACTCTAATTTCTTCCAACTATCACTAACTAGATACTTGGTTAAAGGTTTTCTAATTTTTCTAAAGGCATGGGTTAGTGAATGGGGTTAAGGTTGTTGACATCAACAAGAAGATATGAGGTTCACCCAAGTAGGAATAGACTATTAGTTCTTGCCCCACCCAAGTCCCATTTATTATTTAAAATATCTGAAAGCTTGTATTCCATTATGATCGAATCTGACAATGACTCTATTCGCACTAGTGGCTATATGACTCTATTCCACTACTGGTTACATTTCCCGTTGGCTATATTACACTAAGATACTTTTTATAATTAATAAAAGGAGAAAGGTAATACAAATGGGAGAGGATAATCTCATGATGCAAGATGATTATACAATTTATACCTAGACCACAAAAAGATTTGGAGGAAGAAAATTTACAGCAGTCGCTCAAATAAAAAAATTCAAGCAACAAGAGGAGAGACATTACCGATCTCAGCGACATCTCCATGGGTTTGGCCAGATGGGGCTCCTCTTCCTCTGTCAGTGTCCAAATTAAATATTGGACCCTTGAATATCTCCATTTCTCTATCTCTGTCATATGGGGCTACAACTCGATGACAATCTCTACTGCAATAGCTAACGTTGATGGCTATGTCAAACCTTTGTAAATAAATCCACCACCACTTGGAAAACTAGCAGAGGGCTCTATAAAACCTCAATCCATGGCTAACGACTCAACTCCACAACTACCAAGTCTGGTCACTATGATTTAACTCAAATCAAGAGGGGCTACTTGAATACTCCATCATACATAGTGTTGCTTCAGGCTAAACGCGGTAAATAAAAACAACGACTAGTGATGCAGGTGGTGCTTGCTGGGTAGTTTACTCCTCTGCCTCTATGAACCTGTCCTAAGTAGAAAACGAACGATGTATGGGGAATCGAGACTGGTTTTTCTCCTTTCTCCTCAGACGAGGTTTTTCTTAGATATAGCTAGATGGGCACCCGATCATCACCATATTTTTTTTTGTAATGAATGGGTGCACGTGGGATGATTAGTTTGACATTTTTTTTGTTTTTTCGGTTAATTTTTTTACTTTTTATTATTATTTTTTTCGGTTAATTTTTTTACTTTTTATTATTAATATTAATTAACCTTGTCAAAACTGGTACGGACAAGGGGAATATGACTATTTAATTAAAACAAAGCATTGCAATGATGGTCCCTATGGATGCTAACAGAATGTGATTTATGCCCACTTCTCTGCATGTCAAAGTGAAAAAATTCAACCAAGTGCAGGTAAACAATGAGAGTAACTATGACTCTGTTAAGGTAGCTAGATGCCTCATCATCTAATTAGTGACACGCATGAATGGATTAATGAGATTCCCACTTTCCCAAGATACTATCTAGAAAAATTAAAACCAAAGGAATGAGCTTGGAAAAATTAGCGAGGAAGGAAGACCCTATTGAGCTTGACTCTAGTCTGCCTTTGTGAAATGAATTGATAGGTGTAGAATAAGTGGGAGTTGTGTATGCATTTGTTGTGGACAACCAAGACCTTCCAAAAATGAGAGGATATCCATTGGATTGAGAATTGGGTTCAAGGAATAGGAAGTCGGTAGGGTACTCCCAATAATTAATTGAGATTATGATATCTTCCAATATGACTTTAGGTTTAATTGTAGATCTATCTGCTAGCTGTAGGAAAATTGGTGTGTCTCTAAAAAATATATAAAGGTTGAGTCTTAGTATAGTATCCTTAGTCATTAAATTGATTGTAGCTCTTAGATCAATAAGAGTATTCTGTAACTGGGTGTTATTGATATGAACATTTACTAAGGGACTCACTGGATCCAAGTTCTTAGGTACAATCAACTTCCCAAGCATAAGGTCAGCTATTAGTCCTATGACATTTATGGTAGGAGCGTACTTTCTTTTTTTCCCTAGTCTTCTAATGCATTCTTCCTTTATATACTTGTTGAAAATGAGCACATATTTAAGTTCTTGTAAGAGAAGTATCTTTATGTACAATTTTCGAAGCTCTCTTAAAATTTCTTTTTCCTCGGATGTATAAGTTTTATTTTCTTGTAATGTCACATGGTAAGGAGGACGTGTTTGTGGTTGAGGTAAGGTAATATATTCTTTCTTAGATTCTTCATTTTCTATGAGATTCGCTTGTTGTTGAAAATGTTTTCTTGATCTAAGATTTATCTCTTGTAGTTCCAAATAATAGGTTTGATAAGTTGTATCCTTGTTATATACAGGTTGGAATTACTTGTTGTTTGGATTTGGAGTAGGTTGACTAGGTAGTTGAGGTTTCTTAGGAGGAGAATTGTTTTGGGTAGTGTTGTTTTTAGGAGGAGGAGGAGGAGGTAATAATGTAGGTTGTTGAAAATTTTATGGCCTCCATCCTTGTGATGACTGACTCCATTGATTTTGTGGCATGCTAGGAAAATATTGGTATAGAGGAGGAATTGGAGGTCCTTGGTACTGCCAAGGATTTGGATTATTCCAAGGTTATGGGTTATACCATGGCTAAGGATACATTTGAGAATTATATGCACTAAAAGTTTTGGCAAGATTGAAGTTCAAACCTATTTGAAATGGTCTTAGTGCTCGAGGCCTTCTTTGATTGATGAAGTGTAGTGATTCCACATTATCCTATACTCCTTGAAATGTATCTTTCAATCCTGGCAAAGAAGGATATTTGTTACTTGGATTATTTTCTTCACAAATATGAAAAACATCTATAATTTCTAAAGGGAAACCATTTCTAGGATGATTTGTAGTGCATTTGGGACAATAAACACCCAATTCCTTCTCTACTTCCTCCTATTTATTTTTTATCTACAAGGTATCCATTTTCATGGCTAAAGAGTATAAAATATCAATCTTCATGTCCTCTATTAATCCTCCTAATTCATTCTTTATATGAGTTGTAGGGTTAGAGGATTGAGATACCAAACCTCTATTGCTTCTACCTTTCTTTCTTGAGGACCTTGAGTTGTTCTTGAAAATTATTTTGATATCATCATAGTACAACTTATAGTTATCTCCATTAGATAGGAGATTCAATGTTTCCATCAGATCACTCCTCTAAGTAAGACAATCTTGAGTGATTATTCATCTAGAGTGCAATTTTGAGCTCTCTTGTAGCTTAGTTGAAATATATGTTCAAAGTCTTCTAGAGATTCATCAGGTCCTTATGTCATTTTGAAAATATGATCCCTTGTATCTAAAATAGTATATGTATATTTCAGTAAAGGTATTTTTCATTTCATCCCACGTTGTGATACTATTTCCCTCCAATATCATTAATAATCATAGAGTTCAACACAATCTAAACTGACATAAAACTATAATAGAAGTAAAGCTCTAAACTATGACAAAAAATTGTAATGGAAGTAAAGTTACACTAATGCATAAATAAAGAAATATAACCCTTTGATCAATATCAATATAAATTTCCTTTTATTTTTTAATGTTTCTTTAAGGAAAATAATATTAATCTAAGTAAAAATCGGAAGCTAAAGAAAACCTATGGGATATTTCTACAGGAACTGTATAGTTTCTACATGAAACTCCTACAGGAGGAAAAATGGAGTCTAAAAAGATAGTGCAAGTATTTAAAAGTATAAACAACGATAGAATATAAATAAATGAAGTGAATCTAAGGTTCTTAGCCTTGGGAGGCACCTAAGAGTTGTCCAAAAGGTTATTAAACATTTCTACAGAATGTTGTTGCAACTGACCATTTAGTCATAACCTTAACAAAAACTAAAAGTGATCATGCAAAACTATATCAAAAATTAAGAGAGAAAGAAATACTATCTAGGAACTAAATAATATGCATGAAAAATATAGAAATAGTAGCAGGGTCCTTGAGCCCTCTTGCATGGGACCTACCCAAGAAGAATAAGGATCCTAAAAGAAAACTTAATAGACTAGAAGAAGAACCATCTTTATTTCATAAATATCATTAATGCATCAGGATCAGGAAAGCTCTAAGTTTTTAGTACAATTATTCACAAAATTTCCACACAATACTTCTCTGAAATTCTCTATCTCTCTCTCCTAGACTAGAGGCCTATATATAGCTAGAGATTTTAACCTCCCTTCCTAAATCAAGGAGAGAAATGAGTAAAATGGGGATCTCATCATTTAACATCTATATATTCAAACTATTGTTGATAATAAGTGGTCATAAATGTACAAGGAGTTCTCTTGGAGGTAGGTATAAAGAATTTCCCTTGATCTTTGGCTGACATCTCATTCGAGGAGACAAAATCCCCTATTTCTAGGAGGTTGGTTCCCTTGACTCCTGCATTTCAACCTGATTGGTGTAATACATGTATTTTTACAATAACATTAGTGAAAAAAGGTATATTAAACACAAAATTTAACCCCAATCATACATTCATTAAGAAACATACAAAATACCCATGACTGACTACTAATTATGGCCAAAAGGAAACATTAAGTCATTTTATGGTGTAAAAATGTGCAAAAGATGAGCCTTTAGAGTGGACAATAATGAGGCTCATCAGTTATTACAAGTAAAACAATAACCATGGAATAAAATTTGATATCTGGAAGCCAATGATCCTCTTTGTGATGTAGACCTTCTGAATTCATGTCTTAGTTGATCATGATCTTCTCTTATGTTGTTTCCTTCACGATGATTGAAGCTTCTTTAATACCTAGAGGTAGAAGGTCTTATTGGAGATACAACT
The DNA here is from genome assembly GCA_009831015.1 of Picea engelmannii. Lineage (NCBI taxonomy): Eukaryota > Viridiplantae > Streptophyta > Pinopsida > Pinales > Pinaceae > Picea > Picea engelmannii. The sequence continues at coordinate 866,943 of ML776778.1, forward strand.
CTTCTGCATTCATCCCTTTTTTACTCTTGTTGACCATGATCCCTTCCTTTGAGAATGTCTCCATAATTCTTAACCTTCTCTTCATTCTTATTTTCTAGCAACCCGGAACACTTCTCTTGAACTTTGATTTCTAGCTATGTGGAGCTTCCTCTTTCTTCAATGCTCTTGATGGAATTTTCATTTGCATATGCTTTGCATGAGGCCTCACCAATGTATCCAATAACTCCTTTATTGAAGGGTGACCTTTGATAGCTGAGAATATCTTCTAGTACTTGAGAGATATTTAATTTATTATTGAGTTTGACAACTTTGACTCTTAATGTGACGAATTATTCTTCAAGCTTCTCACAATATTCTTCTTTCTTCATCATTTGTATATTCATTGATTCTTCCATTATATTTTCTTCTTCAAGTTGTTTTTTTAAATATATGATTTCTTCTTCAAGTCTCCTTTCTTGTTGATTAATTTCATCTTCCGACGACTACTTTTCTCCAACTGGTTTTTTAGTGTTTCTTCAATCCTTCTAGCTTCTTCTAACTGGACCTTTAGATTTTAATAATTTGTTGGACTTCTTCAGAGTTTTTTTTGGTATTTTTAGAACCTTCCTTTAACTTGATCAATTCTTCCTTAAGGGACTTGTTTTTCTTCATTTCCCTTTTTAGTTTACTTAAAGCACATATTAGTTCTGCCTCAAGATCCACTCCACCTTCTTCATAATATTCTTCGTCATTTTTAGGGGTTCCTTTCTAATTTTCCATTTCCACGAAGATCACTCTTTTTGAGTCATTGTCATTATCATCATCCTCATTAGATGAGGAACTATCTTCTTTTTATTAGAGGATTTTCTTGAAATCTTTTCTTTTATTTTCTTTCTTGTTTCCCTTTTGATATTTCTTTTTTTCTTGGGAACTTCTTCTTCATCACTTTCTAAATTCTTATCATAAGGACATATGAAAGAAAAATGAGAAATTTTACCACAATTAAAACACATTAATGGAATATTACCTTTGTACTTGTTGGCTCCTCTCTTCAGCTTCCTTACGAAGTGGGTTATTTCTTCATCTTCATCTGAAACATCACTACAACTACAGTTTGACTTTGACTTCTGCTTATTCTTTCTTTCCTTCTTGGATTCTTTGATTGTTTCTTCCTTCTTGAATGGATTATTCTATTCTACTCTCATTTCATAAGTTTTAAGTATTCCATGTATCTCATCCATGCTCAATGTAGAAATATATGTTCTTTCTTCTAAGGATGAAATATTAGGGTCAAATCTCATTAGAAGAGACCATAGTACCTTTTGAACAATTATTGGTTCTTTAATTTCTTCTCCCAATCCTTTAATATCATTCACTATTTCATTAAATTGTAGAAAAGAAGTTGCAATATCTTCATATTCCTTGATTTTAACTTGTTCAAATTGACCTCTATAAGTTTGAAGCTTGGCCCCTTTGACTTTTTCATCTCCTTCATAAAAATTTGAAGTTTATCCCAAACATCCTTTGCAGAGTCACAATGCATAACCTTGACATATACTGAAATGACCAGGCCATTCAGAATAACATTTTTAGCCTTCAAATTATTTTCACTGAGCTTCATTCCATCTTTATATATTAGGGGAGTGGTCGATGCCTTGTATCTGTATTCTACTTCTTGCTAGACATCAAATCCCTATGATTGCACAATTTTTTTCATCCTTCTACTCCATAAGGCATACTTCTAACCATCAAACAATGGCGTTCCATTCTTAGTGCACTCCATGATGTACCTTCTAGTGGTTAGACTATTCTTGAAGAACCTACTTTGATACCAATTGTTGGAATGTTCACCAATACTGAGAGGGGCTGAATCAATATTGAGCATTTTTTACCATTTTAACGATAACATGTAAACACTAAGTTATCAACAATTTATCACTTATAATTGAATTCAATGTGTCATCAACATATAACCACATATACATAGTACACAAGAGTTTTACATGGAAACCCAAATGGGATAAAAACACATGACACATTTTAATATGTATCTTGAATATTACATCCACATGAAGAACCAACTTCCAAACTTCTTCACCACCAACTGGAAGGAGGAACCAACCCCCTATTTACAGGATACAACCTGAAGGAAGCTACAACTCCCTAAGTTCTCCATCTTCAACTGGAAGGAGGCTCCAACCACTTAGTTTACAGGCTCCAACCTGAAGGAAGCTCCAACTCCCTACATTATCCGACACCAACTGGAAGGAGGCTTCATCCCCCCAGTTTACAGGCTCCAACCTGAAGGAATATCCAACTCCCTAGATTCTCTAGCACCAACTAGAAGGAGGCTCTAACCCCCTATTTTTATGAGCACCAACTCAAAGGAAGATGCAACTCCCTTGAAAGAACCAACCTACTATCTGAAGACACCAATCTTCCCGTGTGCCACCCAAACCCCCAGAAATATAAATAAGAGACTCAACCTGTCACTGATATTGATACATCATCATCATCAAAACTAGTTCAACCATCTAATTCTTATTCCAAGATCAGCAATAACAGCCCTCAAATCATATGCTCAATATCCCCATGATATGCATCAAATCATGTTCCAAGACATGTATCAAACATGTGCCAAGACCTCCAAGATATCCCTCAAAGCACATATCAAAATATCCAAGATACACCTAAAACATGTGCTAAAACATGCCTTAAGCATATGCTAAACCATCCAAGATATGCCTCAAGGCATATGCCATAACCTACAAGATAGGCTTCAAGAATATACCATAATATTCAATATACAAGCCCCAAAATATATAGAATAACATACCTTTCAACATGTGAACAACCTGGTGCATGAGATATCATGCATTCAAACCTTCCTCAACTTCAACATCAAGACGAATACCTTCCTCAAAAACATTCCATAACCTCACAGGACTGGATTGAGAAGTAGGTGGGTCCTTGTGTGACAATACTAGGACAACAAGTGGGGGCCTTGCGGGACACCCTATTCCTAACCCATGGGGGTATGCTCAATTAGGGTTACCAGAAACCCTTCTCCAATCTGTAGCTATGATACTTTCCTCCTTTGCACTCCTCCTTTATTTCTCCTTCGCTAATAGATCACATACTTTCTTGATTTACCCTTTCCAAATGAGAGGCTCTTGAGTGTATGCATACTATTGAAAGTACCTCCTTTTCTTGAATTTAGGGTCGAATTGTAACTTCTTGTTTGCAACAACTTTTCTCCTTTAATGAATTTTAGGATCGAATTGTAACTTCTTGTTGAAACCATTTGGGGGATTTTTAACCATACTTTGAGGCTTCATATTTAAGAGGGTATACATTCTCAACCATGATGAACCACATGGTGTACCACCTACCGTTAGAAACAACATGATGAGGACTATCCATATATGAGAGCTTTGAATGTATTTGTAATCTCCTTCATACTTGTTTTCTCCAATCAACTTTGGGATTCATGACCACACCTATGGGGATTCCTAACCATATTCACAGGGTTTCTTTGATTATGTATTGTGACTTATTTTTTTAACCACTAGGGATTCTTGTACGCTTCTTCAAAGTGTCTTCCCATGAGGGCCATGCTTAGAGATACACCATAATAGGACCACTTTGGATATTCCTTCAAATAGACCCATCACTTGTAAGGGATTTTGTACTTTTTCTAGGGTTGACATCAATGAAAACCAACTTTCCAACATATATTTCCTCAACCACCTTCTTCTTTTCTCGAGTGGCCAATTGAACCAACCATTCTATTGCATGTTTCTTTCTCTATAAAGTACATAATTCAACAAATGGAGGTGAAATAGAACTAGATTTAGACCCAGGGTCAATTAAAATAGAAACAGGTTGATTGTAAATAATAACTTCCACTCCACCATAGAGGCTTGGTGGTATGCTTTCTAATTTTCCACCGTTGCATATATTCTAGGCACACTTTTGGCCACATAATTGATTGTAGTTTATTAATATACATGATACACCTTCTTTTTATCATGTTGTTTGTGAGGGAAATCCCACAACTTGTGTGGTTCTACATGACCCCAACAACATAGAGGTCCTTTCCTTGGCTCCTCTACTCTTTCTCCTGCTTTCTTTTCTATCTTGTTTCCACTTTGATATGGAAAATTCTTTTGATGCACACTTATTCTTGGATGAAAAAAATGTGCACCCTTCTTTTGGTTCTTATATGGAAATTACTTGAATCCCATTTTCTGGAATCCACTATTGTATTTTCTTTTCCAATCCTTAGAATTCTCTTTCTTATGTTTAGACTGAAAATAGAAACACTTGGCATTCCTTATGGAATCCTCCAATTTCCTTGGCCTATCAAAATTAATTCTATCTTGGTAGGAATGTGGTAACCCACTGAGAAAACATTGCACTCTTTCTTTCTCGTCCTTGAGGTAGGGAACATACCTCAACAACTCCATGAACCTCTTGGTGTAGGAATCCATAGTAAGTTGAACCAAATTATGCTCGTGGTATTCCTTAATTTTGTCATCATAGTACTTTTTCGATAGGTATGAATTTATAAAGTACTTTTCAAACTACTTCCAAGTCTTCTTTATTTCCTTCAATCCCTTGATTTCCTTCAGTTCTTTCCACCAAATGGAATCTCCCCCATTCAGGTTAAAAATGGAAATCATTTCCTTGGTATATTTAGAGTAATTGTGTAATTGAAAGTACTTATCCAAACCAAACAACCATGTATCGGCTTCTTCTCCCTTCTTGATTTCTCCATCCAAGGTAGGAATCTTAGCCTTTTTGAACTCTTGAGTCATAGAACTCTATGAATGTTTATTCTTTTTCTTTTTAGGGGCACTTGAATCTGTGCCACTACTGGACAATTATATCGAATTATTCTTCCTGCTAGATGACTTTGTGGAAATGATTCCACTGTATATGCTAGTATTATCATCCCGATGGCTCTTTATAGAAGAACTTATTCCCACATTACTATGGCTTGGCCCATGATTTTGGACATCTGAAGGGGTCTTCAACTTTTCTTAATATTGTATCTCAACATTGTTGGGACCCTACTACAAATGCTTATGGATTTTGGACAAGCTCTGCAATAGTACTTCATTTAACTCTTCATGCTCTACCTAAGCTCTCATTATCGTCTCATTGTCTTCCTTCACACTTCTAATAGTGGCCATCAAATATTGATGGGTTTCCCTATCCCTACGACCATCAGATTCCTCATCTATGAAATGTGAGGTGTATTCCATGTTGTGTTGCACCATTCACTTCTACCTTCCTTTCAATATGTCCCATGTGTTGAAATAATAGTCATCCTTAATAATTTCATCAACAGTTTTAAACATACATGCAATTCAATATTAAAAAAATATATTTCTTAAACGATTTTAAGCAGCCTTGGTGACCCATTTAAGCCTAGAGATTGAACTCTAGCTCTGATACCACTCTCTAATCCACCTAACCCCCTTGATCATCATTTAGGATGGTGGGGTGTTTAAAACTTTATGTTGCTTCCCTCAAGATATGTTATCATATTATCAGATGTTTGAGTGATGACTTCTCTTATTACAATTTAGACTATAATCACTATTATTAATACTCATAGGTGTTCTCCACTCAGTTTATTAAAGTACCTAGGTGCCTAAACACCCTCAATCATATGGTTAGGGTTGCTTCCCATCTTCCTTCTAAAAAAATTTCCATGTTCGAACTCATTCCCATCATGGTGCTCAACCATATAGGTTGATCATCCCTCTGATGACACTATTATGATGGATCATATTTTGAATCCAACAATCCTCATTCCTGACATTATAATGACTATGATCATGTCGGAGTCTCCATTCTCCCAATGGTTGATCCCCACTTGAATATTCATCCCACATGCTAATAGATGGGAACCACAAAATCTATTGCTCAGATCCAAACTTTGCCCCTATACTGATCAATAGTCCCCCCTTCATCCTCAGATTACATCCTTATGGGATTAATTCACTGATGGTTCCATGAGTCGCTCTATATATCTCACTCCGACCAAATTCACTCCGAAATATTGAACAATATTTGTTCATCTCACCAGACAAGATAAGGTTTACTCGAATAACACAACCACACGACGATTAGGGTCCTAATACAAATCCTCTCAGGTCAAACTATATTAGATCCAACAACCTAGATTTATTGGAACACCTCTCAATGGATCTATGGTTCTCATATTTTTCCGTCGGACTCTCGATTCAGTCACCCCCCTGGACCTCTCATGGTCCCTCTTCTAATAGTCTTTTTACTAGTTCCAATGATCCAAAATCCACCATCATTGCTCTCTAATAAATCAACACTTCTCATCTACTCAAATTTTTCCCCATATGAGTCCTAACAAAACCTCCCTCATGGTCACTCTGATGGTAATACCATCCGACCAACAGTCTAGATCTACTTGGGACATGTAATATATTGTTGTGAGTTGTCTCAATTCAACACGAATTTATTTTACTTGATGATGGTTTGAAGTTGGGACTTATCCAATTTCATGGGTTTCCTCATGGTTTTTACTTGATATTTATGGGTTATGGGTCTACTCTAAAACTATGGAGGACACCCTAACTTCAACAAAGGATGATTTTCTTTCATGTCTTACAAGATATCGACTTAAAACAAGTAATGATATTGGGGTATAAGGTTACTTAAACAATGTAGGTGCTTCTTGGGTTGTAAGGAACTTGTGGCCTCTATCCAAATGAATAGTTTGTCCATATCTTGTAAACTTTCCTTCCAAGATGCAAGGTTGATAAGGATACACATTGTCCATGCTTATTCAATTTCACAGTTTAACATGTTAAACAATGGAAACAACAATCATATCCCAATTACTCAGGGATTCCTTTCATTTATCAAAAGCATTTAAATTTCCCATTTAGATCAAAAAATTACATAATTACATCATTCATATATAGCTAAACAGACCAATTTAAATACTTACATGAACAAGGTAATTTCCACAACCAACTAACTGAGAGAGGACACCTTTCCTCCAACCTTAGTTCATACAGTGGAGTTCCTTCCTACAACACGTCGCCCCCATGCCAATCCATGATACCACAAGGTGAATCGATTTGGATAGTTTCCAAGCTTAAGATGATCGAGGAAGGTTACTCTCCTTCCTCTTACAACAACAAAAATTACCGCCTTTCCATTGATATCAGGGTCTCTATAGGTTTATCAGGAAGTTTATCAACTGGATTTCCTCTACACAAGGGAGTCCCTTATATGATAAATAGTCCCTCAGTGACCTCCCTTACCAGTGTTGATTTATGTGTAGTAAGTACCAAGTTGTATCCCTCTATTTCTCTAGTCTGGATCTGAGTCTTCTCTGTTCTCAAGGTCATCATCAATAAGTTGGCTGAGATTCCTATTTTCTTCAAGAAAAATCTCTCAAAATTATTATTTTCTTCAATTAACACCCATGAATGTCTCAATTTGTTGTTCCCTTAGACTATGAGATCATCACTCACTCACTCTTTCTCCTTTGTGCATTTTTTTCTCAGTTCTCCTCTGATATCACTATCAACTACTCATTGTCATATTCTCTATCTATGCATGTCTACACACTCTTCTCTTATGTATGTCTCTCTTATCTATCGTTGTCTTGTGGTGTTTTTCCACCTTTGGTCTCTTCCTCCACCAATCCTTGGGATTCCTGTGACTTTTTTAAGAAGCGACCTCTATTCAGGGATCTGAATTTATGAAGGGGAAATAAAATGGATGTACTCTTGTCAGGATTTTAGTTGACCCTTTCCACTTCAAGAGATGAAATATGTCAGAAATATTAACTACCTCAACCACCAATCTTGTCTTACATTATTGGTCATGTGGCTCCATACCGATCTGGTTATGCTAGTAGGTGTATGTTTATTCCTTGTAGGCATAATATGGATTTCTAAGCAAGCTTCCTATTTTCTTCATAAACATATCTCATCTCCACCTTACCCAACCACTCAATCAATTCCTTCTTCATCAGTTCCCACTTGTGTATCATTTCCAATACTTTCAAGGTTGTTCTCTCTCAATAAATATTTTGGTATTTTATTAATTAAAGAACAATTACATGCTTCATAATCACCTCATATGAAGTATTAACATAATTACAATCTTGGGGAAAAATAGGGTGTTACAATATCTGGCATTGATATCCTAAGACAACGCAATGGATAACCTTGCAATTTAGTTAAGGTAATTGAAGTAAATCAACTGCATTCAATAAACCTCGACAACCATAGTGATTCTCCTGCATAAGCTAATTCTTATGACGTAGTAGTGTAATTACAACTAGTTGTATCTATCAAAATTTGTAATTGCATTTAACCAAATATCCTCCTAGAATCCGAACTCCGTCCCTCTAACTTCCTAGTTTTGAGTCCATTTCCCATCATATACTATTATTTCAATTGTTTGATTCCCAAACTTTGATAATTTAATGATAATATCAATAAGATCGATAATCCAAAATTATTTGCCAGGAAAAAATATCTGTTGGTTAATTATGTAATCCACAATGCATTAAATTGAAATTCATGAGTTAACTAACTATGAAATTGAATTATTATATTAATAATTAATCCTCAGTTAAAAAATATTTGTATGCATTGATGATGTAAGTGAGGAATTTCTAGCGGGAAAACCCCCCTTATGACTACACCAGGGTTCAAAATATAGGCAGATCGATTAGCCGTCTAAAAGTCAATTAATTATCTATACTACCCCAAACATACCAAAACTCATATGAATAAAGAAAGGAAAATGAGATCAGGTAACTATACCTCTAATCCCATGTCTGGTGATGACCTCCTCGTGCTTGGAAGTTTCGTTGATTGCACACCTCCTCCCAGGGATGACTTGCATCCAAAGATTGACAAACACAAAGCTAAAAACATGCTAATACATATATAAGTTAGGGTTAGATGTTAAAATGTAAAGCATAAATCAATAAAAGTATTCAAGACACCATCATTTGGGACATGAAAATGTAATTATTTTATTAATAACATGAATATTATATCTTTACAATCTAAGTCGTCCACTGTTTCGTGAACCTGGTCCAAGCTCCTCTTCACCAAGCTCCAAGTGAACCTTGTATGAACTTCTCCTCTCAAACTTATGATCTCTTCTTGGTAAGTTGATGCAGACCCCCCTTCTCTCCTAAGGGCTGTGTGACCTCCCAGTCTAGGATTGATCAAGAAATTGACTTGGATCGACTCTTTGGTTCTCTGCTAGACCCAAAACCCACTTACACAGGTCCTTTCTCCAAATGCACAGGTCATATGAGACCCTCAGGCTCTCTTCCGAGTGTTGTTCAACTTCCACGCCAAATGGGTGCTATCTCTCCTCTAGCTAAGCCCCTTCCTTCTTACAACCATGGCTATGACCACTTGCCTAAATCCAAAGGCATTCTGTGATTTCATGTGTCGGGTCTTTGCATGTGAGTCACCCTGAGTCTCTTGACCTCTGAAATCCTGACAGGAGACTAGCATGTACTACCCCTCTATTCTCCTTCACTGATGTGACCCTTCGCCATCACCTGGGGCCAATCTTTCGAGTGCTTCATGACTTCGCATCTCACGAAGTCCGCTTACCCATCCTCCCGAACCCTGAACTTGCGATTTCGGCTCACTAGATCAATGGTCCACAATCCTCGCGATCCAACGGTCCTGATCTCCTTTTCATGTATCAGGACTTCAAGTTTCACGAAGTTTAAGGACCACTCACCTCCCTTCTCCTGATATCTGAACTCCTAATATATCCTTCCCTTGAAATGAGTCAACGTTCCATGAACTTCCTTTGATTGACGATTGCGATCAACTCACGATTTCACACTTCGCAAGTTCTAACAACTCCACCCTTTGAATCCCCTGACTCATGAATCAGCGAAATGATGAGATCCCATCACATGGCCTCTCCTAATGGACAACTAGGATCACATTGCGAGTTTTCACTTCATGATTTCATGCCTTGCTGGTTCTCGTCTGTTCTCCTTGCAAATATTTCGAGTTTCGGGTCCTCAAATTCTCAGATCTATTGTCAACTGTGCTCCTGACGATGGGTGGTTAAGATTTATTTCTGAACTTCATATTTCACAGATTCCACCCTCCAGTGCAACCCTCGAAGAGTTAAGGTGCATGCACCTTTCCTGGATCCAACAATTGTTGGTCCACGTTCTCTGATCTAATGATTGATATCTTCTTCTCTCTCATGCACTTATTTTTTCATTGGACTCTAATCTATTAGTCCACGTTCCTCCTCACAACCAATCTAACGGCCATCATCACTCCTCCTCCTGAGCTTTTAAACTTCTCTAGACTTGGAATATTCCTCCATGTTCAAAGGTTTTGACCTTTGACCTTTCTACTCTGGACCCAACTACCTATATCTCGCTTCACTCTTGCAAACGTTATCTCTTTTGAGCTCTTGGACTTAGAATAATTATGTCTCCTATGCTCTCTTTGCATTATCCCTTTCGAACTTTCGTTAAAATCAAATCCGAAGGATTTCCTGAAAATAATTCCTCCTCTCCCTCCTAGCGTTCTCCTTGCTCGATGTACACCTTGCAGAGATGCTTCTTATAGAGTATTCAATAAAAAAAAAAAAATCCTGAACTCAACACAAAGTTCCCTTAGTGCACACTTGCACCCACTTGATTCCCACCTGGAAGAGATTTACATATTTCTCAATAACTCTAGTTCTCTCTGAACTCAACAAAGAGTTATTCTGGTGCACTCCTTTCACTTCTACTGATGAAGGTTCAACGGTATCTCTCCTGAGATTTTCCTGAGGTTAACTCACCTTTGTCAACGCACTCTTTGCGGACTGTGTGCACTCCTCGCACTCAGAAAGTAAAAATGAGAGAAACAATTGAAACTCATTCAATACCTCATCAGTTCATGCATTCACAACATGAATTTCACAAAAACATAACAATAAACACAAACATACAAACACACCATGTGCAGGAAAAACTGCTTTTCTATTATCTATGTGTGTCTATACAAATGTTTACAAAATGAGGGCTCTACGAGATTATCTTGTTCACCGACTTAGTTCCATCACTGTCTCAGTTACAACACCATACCTCTACAAACACATTCCATAAATGAATGTCCAGACCTGACTATGATCTAGACCTGCTACATGCAACCATTTAAGGCAACACTATCCACTACCTGTACAAAGGTATGGCCTGGCTCCTACATCCTTACAACACGAAAAATTCGTATTGAATCATATTTCAAATTTTAAAAATGGGAGGGTTGGTGCCTCTACCTTTCTCCATTACGCGCCTTTGTTGAGGTGGAATGATACTCATGCATCATACTCCACTTCTAGGAAAAACATGAGCTCTTTCTCATGATCTCCTCTCCTCCAGTGTTGAAATCTTCCTGGATCCCAAACTTTCCCTTGGAGTTGTCCTCTTACTCCTCTCTAGTTATGTTGTTGTTGTTGCTACTGCTTCTTCTTATGTTTCTTCTCTATTGCTATGGAAGGCTCTCCTTTGTTCATATCCTCTTTTCTGACTTCTTCTTCTAACCTCAACATCAGCGTCCTGATCTCCTCTATCACCTTGTCCAGTTACTCGAGTGGTTAGATCTCCTTATGCAGTCTTCTCGGTTGCACTTCCTCATCCTTTCCATACTTATCAATCAACAGATCTATTCGATCTCCCATACTATCTTTGTTTCACCTTGTGGCACTAAGTTTCCATGCTGCTGCAGACTCCAATTCCACAGTCTCATCATCGAGTTGTCGCTCAGTTCCTCCTTCTAATAGCTTTGCTTATGCTAGTTCTCCTACTGGCATATCTCCAACATCCTTTAATTTATCTCTTGGCTTGTATGCTCCTCCATATTCTTCCAACTTGACTTGTTGGATGTGAAAGATTTGCACCATTACCCTCCTCTCTATGGATTCCAATTATGCATGAAGATCAGTAAGGTCTATGTTGTTTTCTTCTCTTTTTGTTGCAGGCTCCAATGTTGCAGTCGTCTCTATTTTGGCCTCCTGGCTGAAACATTTGGGCCATTGTTTTGAATGATCCTCTCCTTCTTCTAGGGTAGACATCATTGTCTGCTCCATTTCTTCCTCTTCTCCTTGGGTAGCTTATGATATTTTCTCCTTAATCATGACAGTCACCTCTGGCTATCCTTCTTCACATGCTCTGGCCTCAATTGGGCTATCTAGTAGGAATATCCAAATTCCCCCAATGATAAGAATGCTCCTCTGATCCTCCTCCTGGATGGTGAGAGTTTTTAACTTCTCATCATATTCATTCACATGGTCTTCAAACCCACATGAATATTCACCCATCAACACTCCTTGCTGATATGAACTCTCAAAAGAGTTCATGAGACTCTCAGACAATCTCATCTCTTTCCCCCTACCCACCTGGCAATTTGGGACTTCTCTCCTACCCACTTGGAAGTATATGAGATAAACCGATCCCATCTCATTTCCCACGTGGAAATTTGAACTTTCATCATTGCTCCTCTAGAATTATACGAGACTTTCCACTGATCTCTTTCCATTTCCCACCTGGCAACTTGAAATTCCATTTCTGCCCACCTGGCAGTTTATGAAATCCTCTGCTAATCTCATATCATTTCCCACCTAGCAATATGAATTTCCATTGTTGTCCTCTTGACAGTCTATGATATCCTCCAATGATCTCATTTCAATGCCCACTTGGAAATGTGAAAATCTATCTCTTCTCTCCTGGTAGTTTATGAGATCTTTATCTGATCTCACCTCCTCCTCATCACTGAGGTGTCTCCCAAATTCTGGTTCACAGATGTGAATCCCTTATTCTTCATCTCTGAATATTTCGACATACCCCAGCCACCTCTTTAACATTTTTTTTTCTCCTCTGGCCAAAAATATCTTGACTAGCCACTTCACCTTCTTTTTCATGGGCCACTCATACACCCAATGTGCTTTAGCACCTCACTGCATTTTTAATGTCAGATGCTAGATCCTTTCTCTTATCTCCTTGAGATCTAGATCCATCTTTGGATTGCATTCCTGCTTTCGGCCTTCTCTTCGACCACATTCATGGCCTTCAGTATCCATTTACACCTTATACCTATCCTCCTGGAAAGTCTATGGATCACTCTACATTTAAGAGCATATCCATCTTCTCTCACAACTCACCTGGTTGTTTAAATTTTTTCTACTGATATGCGTGTGGAACAATCTTCTCACAAAGCATCATTATTCTTCCTTCTTTTCATCTCCTGTCTATAGGAAAATTTGAACCTCTGATATCATTTGATGTTATCAGATTATCTCCTTTTACAGTCTCTCCCTTTGCCTGTTGTCTACAAGAAACATATAAAGCTATGATACCACTTGATGGTATCAGACTATATCCTTTCACTATCCTTCTTTTGTCTGCGGTCTAAAAACAAAAACTATGCTCTAATACCACTTGATGCAGACCCCCCTTCTCTCCTAAGTGCTATGTGACCTCACGGTCTAGGATCGATAAAGAAATTGATTCAGATTGACTCTTTGGGTCCCTCCTAGACCCCAAACCCACTTACATAGGTCCTTTCTCCAAATGCACAGGTTGTATGAGACCCGCGAGCTCTCTCCTGAGTGTTGTTCAACTTCCATGCCAACTGGGCGCTGAATCTCCACTCACTAAGCCCCTTCCTTCTTGTAACCATGGTTATGAACACTCGCTTAAATCTAAAGGCGTTTCGCGATATCATGTGTCAGGTCTTTGCATGTGAGTCACCTTGACTCTCTCGACCTCTAAAATCCTGACAGGAGCCTAGTGTGTACTAGCCCCTCTATTCTCCTTCACCAATATCACCCTTTGCTATGACTTGGGGCCAATCTTTCGAGCGCTTCACAAACTCGCGCCTCACGAAGTCCTCTTACTTGTCCTCTCGAACCCTGAACTTGTGAGTTCCGCTCGCTAGATCAACGGTCCACAATCCCTGCGATCCAATGGTCCTGATCTCCTTTTCGCATATCGGGACTTCACATTTCATGAAGTTGGAGGACCGCTCACCTCCCTTCTATGGATATCTCCTTCCCTTGAAATGCTTCAATGGTCCACGATCTTCCTTTTATCGACGATTGTGATCAACTTGCGAGTTTGCACTTCGCAAATTCTAACAACTCCACCCTTTGACTCTCTTGACTCGCGATTTATTGAAATTATGAGCTCTCGTCATGTGTCCTCTCCTAATGGATGGCTAGGATCACATCACAAGTTCGCACTTCACAATTTTGTGCCTCAGAGGTTCTCACCTATTATCCTTGCAAATATTTCGAGTTCCGGGTCCTCGAATTCTCGAATCTGCTGCCAACTGTCCTCCTGATGATGGGCAGTTCAGAATTGTTTCTGAACTTCAGATTTCGTAGAGTCCACCCTCCAGTGAAACCCTTGAAGGGTTAAGGTGTGTGCACCTTCCCTGGATCCAATGACTATTGGTCCACGCGCTCTGATCTAATGATTGAGAACTACTTCTCTCTCCTGCACTTCTTTTGTCATTGGACTCTAATCTATTGGTCAAGGTTCCTCCTCACAACCAATATGATGTTCGTCATCTCTCCTCCTCCTGAGCTTTTGAACTTCTCCTGACTTGGAATATTCCTCCATCTTCAAAGGTTTCGACCTTTAACCTTTCTCTTGCGAACCCGACTACCTAGATCTTGCTTCGCTCTTGCAAGCGTTATCTCTTTTGAGATCTTGGACATAGAATAAGTCTGTCTCCTACGCACTCTTTGCATTATCCCTTCTGAACTTTCGTTAAACTTAGATCCGAAGGATTTCTATAAAATAATTCCTTCTTTCCCTCCTGGTGTTCTCCTTTCTCGATGCACACCTTGTAGAGTTGCTTCTTATAGAGTATTCAGTAACTTTGTTTCTTCCTTAACTCAACATAGAGTTCCCTTTGTGCACACTTGCACCCACTTGATTCCCACCTTGTAGAGCTTTACAGAGTTCTCAGTAACTCTGGTTCTCTATGAACTCAACAAAGATTTATTCCACTGCACTCCTTTCACTTCTACTGATGAAGGTTCAACGATATCTTTCCCGAGCTTTTCCTGAGGTTAACTCACCTCTGTCAATGCACTCTTTGCGGACTGTGTGCACTCCTTCAATAAAATGAGAGAAATTGAAAATAATTCAATAACGCATCAGTTCATGCATTTACGACATGAATGACACAAAAACATAACAATAAACACAAACATACAAACACACCATGTGCAACAAAAAATTATTTTCTATTATCTTTGTGTCTCTATACAGATGTTTACAAAAACTAGACTCCAACAAAGTCCCAGTTCTCTCGATCTCTCTCTCAGAACTATTCTACCTCCTAAGTCTCTTGAGACTCTCTTTTCCCAAGATCTCTCTCTCGCAAGTCTCCTAATTACAAAATGAGGGTTCTACGAGCTTATCCTCTTCACCGCCTTAGTGCTATCACTGTCTCAGTTACAACACCATACCTCTATGGCTACATTCCATAAATGAATGTCTAGACCTGAATATGATATGGACATTCTACAGACAACCATTTAAGGAAACCCTATCCACTACCTGTACAAAGGTATGGCCTGGCTCTTACAGCCTTACAACATGAAAATCCGTATTGAATCATATTTCAAATTTTAAAAATGGGAGGGTCGATGCCTCTCCCTTTCTCCATTACGTGCCTATGTGTTGGCTTGTTGGCACTTTTGGTGAGGTGGAGCAATTCTCCTGCATCAGAAGTGAATGGTTTAAATGGAGGGAGAAGGGGCTAATGAGGGAATGTTGAGGCAATTTCTCACAAAAGGTAGTAATAACTTGGGCAAGGAGGGGAAGTGAAATCAGGCAGATTTTGACTGTTCTTATGCTTAGATGTGAAATGAGACCCAAAAAAATCCTTTTATATGAAAAAAGGATGGTTATTCAGCTGGTTGGTGGGATATAGCAGGTGGATTAGTTGGGAAACTACCAATATCCCGTAATCTCAATGAATTCCTTGCAACTTTTTTATTTTTTGCAAGTATTCGTGGGTTGTAATGGTTCATCATGTGTATGTATGCGAGTTGTAGTGGTGCATAAAGAATACATATGTGGATAGTAAGAGGGCCAAGTCCATGTATGCATGAGTAGAGAAATTTATGTTTATAATAGATGCCCCCTAATGTGTGAGGTCAAAAGAGCATATGATGGCTGAAATACATTACAATGTCTTCACCAATGTATGAAATCGAGTGATCCTAGGACAAGAGTTCGGGAGGTGCCATTTGCAAAATAACAATTGTCTCTTTGAGGCAGGCATACCCATGCTTGAGATGAAATAAATCATGGATTCCAATCAAATAAACTAGAGATCCATGTCATATAACTATATAAAGTGTAGTTGTGAGCAATACATAGAGGATCTACATATCAAAATCAAAGATATACAAATATAGTATCCATCTTCAAGAAGCCAGTGACGCCCGATGGATTGAGATGAGAACTCCATAGCTCGAGCAACAACTTCAAGATATTCAAAAATTAGGTAGGAGTATACTGGGAGTGCATAACTCACTACCTTGAGGTATTTGACGGCTCTTCAGTAAGAGGATCTCGATGATCAGGCATAATACTTCATCGATTTTGAAACAGGACTTGACTGGACTCTCAGGATGGCCGACTCATGAGGTCAAGAGACAAACTGCAGAAAGGATGACTCGAGTTGTGTGAAAATTCCCTTGGAAAAAATCACAAATGATGAGAAGACTCAGGCAGCATGGCATTGACATAAGTTCACGATGCAGGAGGTAACACAAACTCTCCATGTGTTTGGAAGAGTAACTAAACGGAGGAGGACACAACTCTATGCAGCGAGAATAGCTTCCTAAATTCATAATAGATCCCAATGCTTTGTCCAAGGGAGACTCTTTGTGTTGCCAAAAAAGAATACATATTTCTCGTCCCCTCTTTTTGGGATATTTTATATTTTTGTCTTTTTCAAGTTTTTAAAGAGCTTGAAAAAGAATAAAAGAATGCTACGTTACAAAGGAGGAACGAGTGTTACAAGCAATCATACTAGTTCCAAGCGCAAGGAATACACTAATGCTCAGAGAAAGGAGACATATGTAGGAAAAGGATACTCGGGGAAAATTCATCCACAGGTCAAGGTGTCAAGTCGCAGAGCCAAAAAGTGCTACAAGTCTTACATATAAGGCACGCTTCAAAAGTTCAGTTGAGAGAAACATGGAGCCGACATTAGGCCAAAGACACATAGATGAAAATGTGATTAGAAAGACACGATGAACCCCCTTCAATGTAATTTTAACGATCCCATAGAAGGTAAACTTGGTAGTTTTGTCACATTTAGAGAGTCTGAAAAAACGTAAAAGAAGACTCCAAGGAGTACGTTTTTTCGAAGATAGTCTAGTTGGTTGGAAAAAGGGGTAAACTGGCACCAAAAATATGTCTATTCAAAATCATTTTAATGAGTGTGACAAAGACAAGATCACTCGACAATATTTTCAATTTTAAGGAGTACGAAAAGAGCTTAACTATAGACTCACAGCCTTTTATGAATTTAGTCCCCTTAGCCCAAAAAATTATAAAATTTATTCAGGAGAACTCTCCTAGCGAGACGAATCTCCCGAGGCATACCTTTTTCCGCTATAATATACAAGCTGGAAAAAGGGGGTAAACTCATGCCAGTAGATGTTCTTCTGGACCAATTTAACGAGTGTGAGGGAACAAGGTCACTCGACGATCTTCTCAATTTTAGGGAGTCTGAAAAGAGCTTAACTATGGACTCTGTGGGGGTTTCTTTTTCATAAGTAATATCCAAGGCTCAAAAAAGGTGATAAACCAAAACCAAGGAGAATGTTCCTTTTTTGTAAATTTGGTCCCTCAGGCCCGAAAAAGGGTTAACATTATGCCTGAGAATACTCTTCTAGTGAGCCACAGTTCCTAAAGCATACCTTTATTTGTACAATTGACCATACAGGTCAAAAAAGGGCTAAACTACCGTCGGATATACATGCCTTCAAATTTGAGTTTGGTGAACGTGAAGGGAAGCAAGATCATTCAACAATATTTTCATGTTTAGAGAGTCTGAAAAAGGCTTAAAGAAGACTCCAAAGGGTTAATTTTCTCAGTTAATCTAGACAAGATTGAAAAACATAAATACAGTCTCGTCGGATGTTGCTTTCGTATTTCAAAGCGATCTTGAAAGACAACAAAGCGTGCTCATTTTTGGAAGTCCCGGGGGTGAGGCCAAGAATGATGGTGCATAATACAAATAAGGTTCAATATCTAAATCCTGACAAGACTAACAAGGAATCCCAAGCCTATAGTCATTACAGACAACATGGATGCCAAAATGCAACAAGGATATACCTAGGGCTTCCATGTAAAGGTAGGTTCTACCATCTAATTACGACACTTATATATCAACAATGAAGGTTCTGTGTCGTACTTCGGTGGGATCGATCCTATGGAAAAGTGGAAAAGACAACGAGATGCAGAAAGTGGAGGTAAAATCCTAACTTATATGCAAAAATTTGGAAAAAATGACTTTTACCGAAGGATACTAAAAGTGACCCATCCCCAAAAGGTTACCAAAACAAAAGGAAAATTATATCATAACATCCAATAAGAAAATCGGAAACGAAACCAAATGGTTTCCAAGCTAGGAAAAATGACAAAGGGGGTCAAAAAAGTGGCAAAAAGGACAAAAAAGGTCTATAAATAGAAGTTGACAGCTCATTTTCACCATTGCATTTTGAAAATTGACCAAAAGGATAAAAATCCCCTTTCAAAGATAATTTTATGGGCGAAATTTTAGGGTTTAAATTTTTGAATGGACGAATTTTTATTAAAATAAATTTTAAGAAAATTAAAAAAATTTAGCCCAAATATTAAAATAAAAAATTCAAATGGTACATCATTAGCCCCCTATTTCATGGGTAAATTTCCAATTCGCCTCAAATTTTTAAAATCTAGTTTTTTTGTTATGTGATTCACCCACATATCAAGGATTTATGGCATGGATTTCACCCATTGTTTTAGTAAGGAATGATTTCTCCCATAGATTTTCAGTTTTCCCCTCCATTTTGAATTTCTAACTTGTATTTCCTTCCAACTTTTAAGGAAACTAGGGTTTATAAATTACCAAAAGGCTTGGCGTTCAACATGTTACATGCTTTCAAATCTAAACTCTTTACTCAAATTTGAATTTGAATCCTCGATCAAGGTTGTAGAGGCACACACATTCTTGTAGCTCTTGGATGAATTTCTAGAGACATTTCCCCAGTTCTCTCATGCACTTCAAATCAGTGACGCTGCACAAGATATCAGGTTGGTGAACTATGGAATTTGTATAATTTTTTAGAGTTGTAATGAACATCCATCTATCTGTCTCATGGCATCATCTTGCTATCATTCGAAGTGAATACCTCACTATCGTTTAGGCAGGCTGGCTCATATCATTTTCCTTACCATGCCTACCTCACCGAGGCCTTGAATTACTTCTTTGCTTGCTTGTGATTTCCTCTTACCGTAACTGTAAATATGAGTGAAATCTTGAAATAGATAATGAAGTTATGACATTATTTTATGTGAAATTTATGTAGAGCATGGATTGCGGAAGCTCTTCCAGTTGAATTTAGACAAGAATCTAGAATTTACAATAATGTCACAATAATGTCCATGTAGCCACCATAAAATCTTGAAAACACATAATATTAATTTATAGTATTATGTTCATGTTAATTTTCCTCCATAATATATTTGTGAAATATATCTATTTATGGCTTTAATCTACTTTAATTTCCCATACCCCATGGTCCGACATTTGAGCTTCATCAATATTCATGCTCTCACAAAAGAAAGATAAATGCAACAAGGGATCAAGGTTAACTTATTAAATCCAACTTTTGGAAAAATTAATTTTTTTATTTGTAAGGTGCGATCAACGATCAGTTGAAGATATGGATATCTAACTAGATTCATTTAACTAACACATTTGAGTGGTTAAAACCCTTCATTAACTATAACGCATGTTGTTTATCGATGAAATTACTTTTCTATGTAACAAATTTTAGATTTCAATTATGAAGGTATTACATCCGAGATCTTATCAATGATCGATCTGAAGGTCATAACAAAACTTAATTCATCCTAACTAATATTAGAATGGAAGCTTAATAATGGAATAAGTTTGTAGACCTCACCGATGTTAGATTTGTAGGTCAAGGAAGGTTAAGTGATATCTATACTTGTTGTTCCATATGGATACCTCTGTTAGTTCTTACATAGAATTTAAATGAACCATTCGATGCTACTGCAGTTAACTGTGCAGTTAGTACCTACTAGAGATTGTAGGTAAATCTCGATATTCCTGAGAAGCACCTCTAATTCGAAGCTTTAGGAAGGAATCCTTTACGTCTTGATTACCCAATTGATATTCAATCCTCAGACTGGCTTAGAGTTAATCAATCCAAGAATCGTTTGGTAGATTGAAGACCCACTAGCATCAAAAGCTAAGGTGTAGATCTAATCATCGATCTATGTGCCAATAATTGCTGGTAATTCTCTTGACGAGTAAGGTCCATGTAATGTCTCTGTTGAAGCCAGATCACAATATGATCTTCTCCGCATCTAAAATGAGCATATTAATATTGTGTGTGGGTTGGAATACAGGTTAGTAATTATCTTTCAATTCAGATCAAGTGTATTTATATCCTTATGTAACTCCTTTGTGGTTATTGGGGTTTCTCTATCACACTTGTACATACGTGGAAGGCTAGCAGTGCATGTAATTAATCATGCCTCGGTTTCACTACAAAGAACTACCCTTGTGAGTCTAAGAGTTACTGTAGTTGTTGTGTAAAATTTAGAGTATGTATATATATATATAGAATAGTAGTATGATTACATTAAAATTTAGAATATATATATATATATATATATATATATATATATATATATATATATATATATATATATACTCTTTGTTATGGATTGTTAACTATCAATAAGACAAGTATGTAATTAAGAGTTATTATTTATATATTAAGGAAACAAGAGATTAAATTGGTAGACGTTAGTTGTTAATTTTCCATACTATAGTTTGAGATATAATTTGAATATGAAGAAAGTTTGAGATATAATTTCAATGTGAAGAAAGTTTGAGATACAATTTAAACATGAAGAAATGAAAAGAAAGATTAGATTGGCCAATGTTAGTTGTGAAATTTTTATACTATAGTTTGAAATACAATTTAAATGTGAAGAATGAAAAGAAAGGAATATTAAGTCTAAGTTATCAAATTAGTAATTTTTGTTTAGGGTCCTTTGATAATCGACGAATGGGTAATAAAGAATCCATAATAAAAGTGGTAGAGAAAATATTAATATATCATGAGTTCAGTGGTCATGATCAACACATAAATTGAATCCATAATAGAAGTGGTAGAGAAAAGATTAATATATCATGAGCTTGGTGGTCAAGATCAACACATAAACTTTGTGGTGAAATATCATCACTGATAGAGGGATATGCAAGAGTGTATAGTGAGAAACTGTTGGTTGTGGAGCTTGATTATGTTCCTGATTCATAGGTCCTTGCTTTCAGACATGTTTATACCCCATGAAGACTTTACACCCCAGAAGTATGTACACGCTTCCACGCAGGGGAGTGCAGAGGGGGGGTACCCCATCTGCGTGGTCCAGGGGGGCTATTCCACGTATGTACTCAAGCAAAAAACAATCTTCCTGCATACAAACATGACTATGGCCAAAACATCTCACGTACACCCTCAAAATCTTGGAAAAAAAATTAAAATTCAAGAGCTAACTCCCTTTTATCTACCATGGAACATGATGTATGTCCATTAGAGGGAGAGGGAAAATGAGGACGTTGATGCACTGGTCAAGGAGGACCCTGCTGCCATTATTTTATTGAAACAATGTGGTCTATGGAAGTTCTTTCAATTTCCGTTTATGAGTGCACAACCTAGGCTACTGAATGCCCTGATTGACTATTGACATCCGGATGCAAAGGCCTTTATGATAGAGGGACATTCATTCACTCCAATGGATGAAGATATCTACTTCTTAACTGGCCTTTCGAGGAGAGGGGAACCAATCAATCCACAGACATTCCCCCCTAGGCCTTCTAACTTCAAGGACTACATTCAGATGTATTGTGAGGCCGACACTGAGAAGGTAGGTTCTCGGGTGCCAATTCACAAGATCACAAGTTTGTCTCTGAGAGTGATATTGCTACTTATTGGATGGATTACTGGATCTATGGCCCCTCACTAGGCTTCCCAGACACACATGCATTGTGATATTCAATGCCAGGAGGTAGAGATCTTTGACTGGAGTACGACCATGCTCACATGCATGAAGATATAACTGACAGAGTGTTGGATATGAATCAACAAAAACTTCGCGTTTGGCACTATTCTATGCTTGTTCTTCGAGAGAGAGTGCCCAGCCTGAGTCCTAGAGAGACTGTGTGGGGGAATTTGGCCTCCTTCCCAGTAGTATGCATATGGGCAGCATTGTTGCCACGATAGGGGGGAGGGAGGACCATAGAGGCCTTTGATGAAACATTTTTTTACTGTTGGGCATGGCAGATTCCAGTGATAGAGGACTACCCCTATGTTGGAATCAACTTTTACAGGGGTCCGTACATGCCCATGCCTCCCGAAGAGGAGAAAGGAGAGATAGGTAACATATTTTTTAATGTTATTTAATTTTTAATTGTTTTTCTATATATCATTTTTATGTGTGTATTAGAGTATTGAATTTCATGTATCTATGATGTACAGATGTGGGATCAGTGCACCCAACATACCTCGCAAGGACTCGACGATGTCCTCAACCAGAGGTGGGACCATCAAGAGCCGACAGACCAGAAGTCGTAGAGGGACCTCCAGCTAGAGAGGCTGAGAGAGTTTTTACACGGGTGGAGCACAAACTTACTTTGCTCACTCATCCAGTACCCATGGCCGAGATCGAGGATATTCCTCCTTATATGTAGCCTTAAGTAGTGGGGGTGCCACAGACTTGGGTCCAACTCTTCCAGTGTTTATCCAACATCGTCGTTCACTATGGAAGGGCCAATAGGCCTCGATCTGAGATAGGATGTACTTTTATATGTCGAGGGCACCATAGTATATTTTTTTAGGGCATAATCCCAGCGATGTATACTGAACCTTATTTTTGAGGTGTTCGTGCCCACCGATGTACTCGTGAGACTTTTGATATATATATATATATATATATATATATATATATATATATATATATATATATATATATATATATATATATATATATATATATATATATATATATATATATATGTATATGTATGTATGTATTTACATATAATTTGTCTTAAGGATAACATTTTTTACAAGTGTATGTACATGTGTATGTGTGTTCTACCTTTTATGTGTGTGGAACATGAAAATATAATACTTGATTAGCTAGAGTATATGTCATATGATTAAATCTCCTAGGAACATGGATATATGTAATGTAATCAAAGTAACATTATAAGAGACGTACCCTAAGGAAACGTTGGTGCAAAGTAGGATCATAAACGTGGTAAACTCCATTTAACTGGGACACATCCAGCTGAGCATCTAAGTAGACCTGAAGGTGAGAAATTCCATGTGACAAAGCATCATAAATCAACTCTATCACCATACGTGATTTTAGGGGCGAAATTACGCTCGTGGGCGAAATTAAGGGGTTTTGAATTTTGATGGGGCGAATTTTTTTTGTTGGAGAGGGATGGAGAGATTTATTATCATTCGCCCTCCATTTATTTTAAAAAAAAATGTTTAAAGGGTTAGCGCATGGTTTATTTACCACGAAGAGGAAAAAAATTAATTTTCACCCACCAAAATTCGGGCCAAAACCTTCCATTCGCCCCTATTTTTAGCTTAAAAGTTGGGCCATAACCTTCCTCACCCCGATTTTTAGCTACGAAGATTTCTGGAACCATTTTCTCCCTCCCCGTCTTCTATAAATCGGGTTTCCAGCAATTATTCACTCCAATTTAATGTTCTGGGTATTGAAATGCGAAGTTGAAAGACAAATCCTCCGTGGAGCTTAAATCTCATTTCATTTTTTATCAATAGTTGGATATATTCTCTCATATAAGTAGGATTCACTGACACTTGCGAAGTTGAAAGACAAATCCTTTGCAGAGCTTAAATCTCATTTCATTCTTTATCAACAATTGGATATATGCTCTCATGGACGCAGGATTCACTAACATTGACTTCCAAAAGTGGACTGAAAGAGCGCCCCAAAACCCATTTTTCATAGGTAAGACGAGAGAAAATTATGAAACCCTCGATTTGGGATTTCTCTGTTGGTTCTTTAAATATTTATTTTTTGTCTTTTCGATGGGTTTTTAGAGGAGGTTACGAGTCTAACTATAAAAACAACAATCGCTATTCAATGAAATTTCTTATGCTCTGGTATTCTGTGCTTTTTTTTATACAACTTTGAGAATTTTCTTATGTGGAACCAAAGTTGATGTGACTAATGTTAATTTTTAAACTTTGACTAAGACATTACCGAAGGTTTTCTATCAATGTTGAACAATTGCAATCTATGAAATTTTGCAAAAATGTGTTTTTATTATAGGAAAGGTCCACATTTTCATAACATGTCAGTACTATGAGATGGAGTTTATATTGGCATGCTTAAACCTCAAGTTTCTTCTTTCCACAGTATGTTATGACATTCAAAGATTTTTAGATATGTTACAGAATTAAACCTTGATGCTCATTGAACTGAGGATTTAGAAATTACTGACGTATTTATATCTTTGTTATTGATCTAAGTTTATTGACATTATTATGTACCATGTTCATATTTATTGTTATTAAATTAAGATGGTTGCTAGAGATTTTCGATTCCATTGCAGACACAAATTGATTACATTTTATTCAAAATCCTTATATTGTTTTGATGTGTACACTATGATATCCATGTGTACACTATGATAGCTCTTGCTATCAATTTCGCTCCAATTACATTTTATTCAGAAGTCTTTTTGATGTTTTATTGTTTTCGATTATGCAGCCTCTGAGACCAAAACATTGTTATGATTGTGGAAAATGTGTTCTTGGATTTGATCATCATTGTGTTTGGTTGGGAACATACATCAGTGAAGGGAACCATCGCAGGTTCTGGTAGGTGTTTCTAGTCTTATAATGATCTTCTTTCTCTACTTGTAAATGGCATCCAATTGCTCATGCTCTCTCGTAGTTAAGATATAAGTTAACAGTCACATATGTTAGAACTTTATAAGCTAGTCTATGGAAAAACATCGGTATGCATTTGTTCTTCTTCATTTGAATAACTGTCAATTTTTATAGCCTTATTTGAATAAATAATGTTAAATAATTCTTGGATCTGTCAGACCTTGAGGTGTTGTCTAGCCCTTGCCAACTAGACCCTTGTGAAGTTGTCAACTTAGATCTTAGGATAGCTGACGCCAAACTAGCAGATAATCCACTTCCTCCAAATTCCATGGCGGGCCATCTCCTCTAGACAAAGAGACTATTATTGGAGTAGTTCCTGCTTGTCCAGTCAATCATCTATTTAGAGTTTCTTCACTTTAGCCTTAGATGGTAAGAGAGTTTCTTTAGAATAAGAACAACCTCCCCTCTCCTTCTTCAAGGGACATACAATTGGAGTTCTAAGGCTCTTTTTTTGTACGCTCTCCCCTAGCATTGTTTTCCTCTCTAGTTTGGAGCCATTAGAGTTAGATATTACATATTGTATTTGCTTCCAC
>ML776778.1:894123-935473 GCA_009831015.1 Picea engelmannii
AGAGGAAAAAAATTAATTTTCGCCCGCTAAAATTCGGGCCAAAACCTTCCATTCGCCCCTATTTTTAGCTTAAAAGTTGGGCCATAACCTTCCTCGCCCCGATTTTTAGCTATGAAGATTTCTGGAACCATTTTCGCCCTCCCTGTCTGCTATAAATCGGGTTTCCAGCAGTTATTCACTCCAATTTCATGTTCTGGGTATTTAAATGTGAAGTTGAAAGACAAATCCTCCGCAAAGCTTAAATCTCATTTCATTTTTTATCAATAGTTGGATATATTCTCTCATATAAGTAGGATTTAGAAATGTTACAGAATTAAACTTTGATGCTCATTGAACTGAGGATTTAGAAATTACCGACGTATTTATATCTTTGTTATTGATCTAAGTTTATTGACATTGTTATGTACCATGTTCATATTTATTGTTATTAAATTAAGATGGTTGCTAGAGGTTTTCGATTCCATTGCAGATACAAATTGATTACATTTTATTCAAAATCCTTTTATTGTTTTGATGTGTACACTATGATATCCATGTGTACACTATGATAGCTCTTGCTATCAATTTCGCTCCAATTACATTTTATTCAGAAGTCTTTTTGATGTTTTACTATTGTCGATTGTGCAGCCTCTGAGACCAAAACATTGTTATGATTGTGGCAAATGTGTTCTTGGATTTGATCATCATTGTGTTTGGTTGGGAACATACATCAGTGAAGGGAACCATCGTAGGTTCTGGTATGTGTTTCTAGTCTTATAATGATCTTCTTTCTCTACTTGTAAATGGCATCCAATTTCTTATGCTCTCTCGTAGTTAAGATATAAGTTAACAGTCACATATGTTAGAAATTTAGAAACTAGTCTATGGAAAAACATCGGTATACATTTGTTCTTCTTCATTTGAATAACTGTCAATTTTTATAGCCTTATTTGAATAAATAATGTTAAATAATGTTAAATAATGTTTGGATCTGTCAGACCTTGAGGTGTTGTCCAGCCCTTGCCAACTAGACCCTTGTGAAGTTGTCAACTTAGATCTTAGGATCGCTGACGCCAAACTAGCAGATAATCCACTTCCTCCAAATTCCATGGCGGGCCATCTCCTCTAGACAAAGAGATTATTATTGGAGTAGTTCCTGCTTGTCCAGTCAATCATCTATTTAGAGTTTCTTCACTTTAGCCTTAGATGGTAGGAGAGTTTCTTTAGAAGAAGAACAACCTCCCCTCTCCTTATTCAAGGAACATACAATTGGAGTTCTAAGGCTCTTTTTTTGTACGCTCTCCCGTAGCATTGTTTTCCTCTCTAGTTTGGAGCCATTAGAGTTAGATATTACATATTGTATTTTCTTCCACTTTTTCTTTTATAGGAGTGGTCTTAGCATGCCTGCTTTGTATCGATACTTTTGTATTATACAATCCCATTGACCTAGTTTTGGTCATTCATCGGACATTAATAATCTTATCTATTGTGAGATTTGTTGCACAAGTTTGCTTCACTATGTTATAAAGAGGATTGGGTGGAGGAGGTGTTGTGGAGGTAATTGTTTTGTTGTACCTTGTCATGGTTACTATTATAACCCTAAATTGCACCATACATGCTTACCTAGCATCAGGCCAACTCATTTCCCTTCATTGCCAAAACATCTGCAGAGAAACCTCTTTAAAAATCCTCTTGGGTAAAGGTACACGCGCCCTAACCCACTACTGCACGCGGTTGAACGCTGGCAGGCCTACTACAGCCCATGTTTACCTAAAAAAACACAAAAAAAGGAAATTTTCCGACGGGACAAAAAGCTATGGGTCAGTTAACTAAAACTCCCGGCCATGCATGGCCGAGAGTTCGTCCAAAACCCTAGCTCCTTCTAGCCTATAAAAGAAAGGGTAGGGGTACTATTTGGAGGAGGAAAAATTATAGCAAAGAAACTCTACCCATTTGCCAAATCCATTTGTCCCAACCCTTTAGCCTTTCCTCAAGCCTAAGGAGAATTAACACAAAGCAGTTGGAGGACAAAAGAAGAGGAGGAGCCCAGGATTAGGATCAAGGAGCGGTGGCCGGTCTCGACTTCAAATTGTGAGTTGATTCATTTTGAAAATAATAAAAGAATACTTTTCCCATCCCAATGCATGAGTTATAAATGGTTTGTATAATTTATGCTTAATTTCTAACCCTCAATTAGAAGAGTAGCATGCATGCGTAGTGTTTTGTCTCGATTGCAGGTTAACTTTGGAAGGAGCCGCATGAGCGAGTAGTCAAGAGCGCAACGGAGGATCTACACCAAACATCAGTAAAAAGGTTAGTAGTTCCTTTCCATGCATGTATCGTGAAAAAGGGGTTTATGTTTTGGGTGGTAGGTTGAAATGTCATTTCTCGAAGGTCAAAATATGCATGCAATCCTAGCCCTAGCTTGCTAGTCCATAGGGTATTATTTCCCAACAACAAAATTGGCGACTCCACTGGGGAAGATACTCTTAGGGTTTCCAGATTTATTTGAGGTTTTTTGGGTAGTTTAAAGGATTGGATTTTCTGTTTCTTTGTTTGTCTGTTTTCTCTTAGTTCATAGCTAGTAGGGAACCTGGTTCTTTATACCAGTTTTTCCTTGATTAATGCTTGACGGTAATTATCGGGACACACAGAGGTACACGCGGCCTGCAGAAGGCCTGCACGCGTGTAACCTGCACCCTAACCTTCTACAACACGCGTGTGAATGCTAGTTGTAGAGGTTTCAGTAGCGTGTAGGAGTCAGAGAGCTTAAGAGGCAGTCTCCCTCTTCCCTGTCAGAATTATACATTCTTAGGGGGCTTTCTGGATCCTGTCTGAGTCTTGTTGGTTCACAATCTTATTTCAGTTTGCTTTATCATGTGTTGTTATTCTTTGCAATTACTTTCCTTTTATGTTAAAGAAGAAGCATCCAAGCCTTCAAGAGACCTTGGTTGTCAATACCAGAGGCCTTTTCCAGGTCTGGGTTGCCTGTGTTTAGTTTTGTCTTAGGGTTTATACATACACGCGACCTGTGCAAGTGCAGCTCGCAGGTACCCGCGCTCTATTGTAGCTCAGCACACGTTTGCATGCGTGTTGTTTCAGTGACAGTAGTGGGCTTGACAGGTTTCTTTTCAATAAGGGTGGGGCAGTCATCCGTTCCTGTGGTGAGAAGTGTTCCTCTCAGGGATTTGAGTCTAGGATTGCACAGTTAGTAGGTTAAGGCCTCTTACCCTTAGCCTATTTTTTCTCAGTTGATAATTGATAGAAAAGATAAAAAAGAAAAAAAAATTGTTTTATGGATTTTAGACACGCGTAAGAGTCGGTGCTTTCTTGATTTCCATTAGGTGTCTTTGCTCTGGTTCTTTGCGATCTGCGCTTTAATCCATAATTTTGTTTTGTTTTCTTGGTTTTGTGCTTGTCGGCATTTTCCCTTTGTTGCTTCATTTAGCACTCAAATAAAAAAAAATTATATTTCTTTTTCATTTTCTTCTTTGTTTGAAGATTGTGTTTCTGCATCAATAGCTAGGAAGAAGTATTTTGTTCATAAGTTTTTGCAGTGCATTTAGAGTATAAGTAACTCGTAGTCGAGCGAAATTCCTTTATGTTTGCTGCATGAAATCTTAGAAAAATTGAAAAGAAAAGAAGTCTTTCTTGTGTGAAAAGTTGTTGATTTTTGCATATTAGTAAAAGCATTTTGTTTCCAGCTTTTCTCATTTGTTTTTGCTTTGAGTCTTTACACATCATCAGTTTCACATTCATACCTTGTGATGTAAAAAATCCCATAAAAGAAACGCTAATTTAAAATCTATTAGACTTTTTGTTTGTAGGGTTCATACACTAGTTCAGGACTAGGGCCTTGGATTAGGTTGGAGAGGAAACTCTCCAAGGCCACTCAAAACCAAACATTGGAGTCTGTGATAGGGAGTGTAGAAGTTCAATTTCATGGAAGTTATCCAGGACCCCCCTCTAACACAGGGGCTAAACACAAGGTCACGTAAGGAAAGGTAGYGGAGATAACCCCTCCAAAGTCGGACCGAGCGTAGTGGAGAACACATATCAAGGATTTGTTTTTGGATTTCATCGTTTGCATTTGTCAT
This sequence comes from Picea engelmannii, assembly GCA_009831015.1. Lineage (NCBI taxonomy): Eukaryota > Viridiplantae > Streptophyta > Pinopsida > Pinales > Pinaceae > Picea > Picea engelmannii. The sequence continues at coordinate 898,200 of ML776778.1, forward strand.
GGGGCTTTGTGGGTCTCGAATCCATTCGAGGTCCTTAGTTGTCTTCCGGACCATTTTCTCTCGATACCCTTGACAGGTTTCGGGCTTGATACCTTGCTCATTGTGGTCTACCCGACTATCGACTGTACCCGCCTGGTGACTATTCGCGTGCTGGCAAACTAGTTGCCAATCTTTTTTAGGGACATACACAGGTGACTGCGGGGGTATACCACGGTACCTAGGACAGACATCGGGCCACGCTTTGCAGAGTATACCCAGAGGGTGCTTCCTTTTTCGATTTGCACTTGCACCGGTAAGTTGCTCTAGTGTTGGTTGTTGCAACTGTTCTTCAAAATAGTTAGTGATTGCTTGTCTTATCTTTTAGGGGCTTCTTTTTTAGTGTGTGTTACTGTTTGAACGTGTAGAATACCTTAGCATGTCTTGGATATTATCACACAGTGGAGGATCCCGAGCTCCGCCGATCACAAAGGCTTCTGGGCCTGCCGCTGGTTATACTAGAGCCACCCCCACCACCATTGAGGCGGAAGCTAGACCAACAAGGGTCTTTCGAAGCAACCGGGTTACAAACCATTGTGCCCAAACAACTCCTGGAGGAATCAACTGCCAATATTGGTTCGGTTGAAACCCTAACCACTGATATTTGGCCATCGGTCAGTGTACCCATCCAATTTTATGAACGCCTGTCAGTGTCTCACACAGCTATGGAAACAAACATTGTTACTTCCTCTGGGAATTCTTCCATTCCCACCACCGTTGCTACCACAGGAGAAGCATCTCCTAACTTGTCGTCGTCAGACCGAGCCACCATGGTCTCGTCTGCAACTATGTCGCACAGTGGACCGACCCCATCTATCGCGGCGGCCACAAATCCCTTCACACCTAGTGCGACAGGCACTCCGTTTTCATACGGTATGCCTAGTTCAGGCACAAGTCCTGCACTCACTCACTCCACTTTACAGACTTTGGGTCTGGGGGTAGGGAGCTCTACCACTCCTCTGCAAGGTCAACTTGGGGGCATTCCGGTCCCTTTTAATGTCGGGAGTCAAGGAACACCTGCGCACACTATGTCGGTAGGTTCGTCACCGTTTGTTTGGAACAGGACGTTTGGTAACAACACATTTGCGTCCACAGCTTTCCCATCTAGGGGCACTCCCATTTTTGGACAGTCTACTTCGGCGCAGGGTACTATTCCTACGTCGGGGGCACATATAGCAGGACTTTGGAACTCAGGTCAAGGATCCGTTCCCTCCTCTGAAATGTCGTTCTGGGGTAATTATTTCCACATTCAATGGAACCCTGGACAGACTTCTATGCCTCTCCCATTAGGACCGGCATGGGGTAATCCTTCCCAAAGTCCTTCAAACATGATGAATGCCCAACATCCTATGTCCTTTATGGGGAATCAGGAAATGATGTCTCCACAGATGCAAAATTCTTATGTTGGTCAGGGCCATGGTTTCTACCAGAATCTGGGCCTGCAGCCAAACTTTTCCTGGCAACCTGGTGCCAGTCAAACTCCAAGACCCTTTTTTCCAGGCTATCAGCAACAACCCAAACTACCATTCCTGGCGACGTTACACTTGCCAGATTTGAAAAGGTTGTTAAATGATCCTATTTGTCATGATCCATGTTGGCCTCCTATGCCAACGAAGTTGCCTTTGGACATTCCAAAGTTCGAGGCCAAGCCTAATGAAGATCCAGGTGATCACGTGACTGCCTTCCATCTTTGGTGTTCATCTAACTCATTGAAAGATGACTCCGTCGAGTTGCGATTGTTTCAATGCACTCTTATCGGGAGTGCCGTGAAATGGTAGATCGAGCTTGATCGCTCAAGATATTCGTCTTTTGGTGAACTGGCGATGGCCTTCCTTAACCATTTCTAGTTACCTGTGAGATACCACATGGGCATAGAGCTGCTTGCCAATTTCGAACAGACAACAGTGGACCATATCTCTGATCATATCTGAGAGTGGAGACGCCGAAAGAGTCTCATCAAGGTACCAGTTCCACCAACATTCCTTCTTGAGTGGTTCCTTAAGTCTTTAGTCCCTCAATTATCCAAAGACATCACGACTTCAGGAGTTTTCTTCGAAGAAGATGCCATCATGAGGGCTCAACAGTTTGAGCTTATCTATTATCAGTCTGGTTTATTATACAACATCCTGCCGGATGCACCATGATTGATACTAGATAAAACTAGACAGAGAGCTGGACCACATGCCGATGGTATTGTTGGTTCGGCAAAAACCAAGCCCGTTGAGCAATTGACAAAACAATTGCAACAGTTATCTATACAACACTCAGCGACCAGCCAGACTACTGCTTTGGCTGCTCCTCCTACCCAAACGTCGGAAGTACACTCTGTGCAGATGACTAACCCGAAGGCCACCCAGTAGCCTGAAGGGAAGAAAAAACAATGCAAAAAGGGTAAGGGGGATAAAAAAACCCGCTGATAATGTTGGCGAGGGAACCACAGAAAAATGGAAGGCGAGGTATCTGTGCAACTTGTGTGTGGAAGACCACCCGACCCATCTATGTCCTCGACTTGCAGAGGCCCAGAAGTTTGTCACACAGCAATAGCAAGCCGTGTTGACTAATCCCTTTCAACATGGGCAAAATTTAACTCAAGCCTCTACAAGTGCCGAAGGGGGAAGCCAAGAAACCTGCCCTCCTGCAAACAATCCCTCATCCGCGAACGTATATATGGTTAGGGGCGATGCTTTAATAATGACTAGAGCACACGACTATAGTAAACCAAGCGCCTCTGAGAAAGGAAAAGAAGCTGAGATCCCATCTCTTCCTCTACAGATTGAGAGGACATTGGGTGAGACAATGACACGCATTCCAAAGGGTGCATTTAAGAAAGCTTCTCACAACCCAAACGCAAGAGCCTCCTAGAACTACTCTGTGGTGGAAGATTTATCACAAACCCCTTGTGCGATGTCTGCTTTGGAGGTCCTCCAAAGCTGCCCTACTCAGAGGAAAGCCTTGTTGACTGCTTTAGGCTCTACTGAGACTTGTAACCCAGGTACCATCATGTTAGATACGACCGACTTAAAACCTCATCTGTCTTACCACGTCGCGTTTTAGATAGTAGTGGCTCATCCCACGAAAAAATTTCCACGGAACATCTTCCGCACGGTGGTCAACGAGGGCACTTCGACTTGCGTTATGTCATTAGCATGCTGGAAGGCCATTGGTCATCCTACTTTGTCTCCATCACCTACTCTCCTCACTGCGTTTGATGGTCATTCTTTTCGACCACATGGCATCGTTCCTTCTTTCCCTGTGCAGTTAGGAGGGAAGACCGTGTGCGTCGAAGTAGAGGTCGTCGATGCTCCCCTCAACTATAACCTCTTGTTAGGTCAGAGTTGGACTTATGCTATGCAAGCTGTGGTTGCTACTTTTTTCCGAGTCTTGTTGTTTCCACACGAGGGTCGGATAGTGACCATTGATCAATTGTCCTTCTCTAGGCCTGACCCATCTTTGGGGGCATCCACGGTTCCCATGATTGATAATCCTCAGCCCAGTGTCATTAATGTAGGAGTTGGTTTGTGCCCATCCTTGATGGGTACCTTCGATTACCCACCTCCCCATGACGATGTCAAGTTTATATCTAGTCACCACAAGGTTGAGATTTTTCACGTTTCGTCGTTCCGCACGACTTACTTTGAGGATCCGTGGATTCTTCCTTCCCCATCAGCCATGATGGATGAGACAGGGCACTCCGGCATGTCCATGCCCTTGTCGGCCACTGAAGTAGCGTACTCCTTAGTCCAACAAGCTTCAGCTAACCCAGATCTGACTCCCGCACAAGAGTTGGATCCACTTCTAGAGCCTATTTGGGCTCAGGGTTCTCTTGCTACCACAGATTCGTTAGACTTACTCTTGCCTTCCGACGAAGAAGTAATCGAAGCAATGACTAGTTCGGACAAACCTTGGGAAGATCTTCATCACAGATCATATTTCCTCCCAGAGTTACACCGAATTGACGTAGGAGAATTCACTATCACCATGACAAGAGATCAGCCGTGTCCTACTAACCTCTTAGCTACGCAGGAAATTTATGCTGAAGGTAATATGGCGACTATCGCTGAAACCATACCTATCAACATCTCCCGCAACCCTGGCATCGTGGAGAATGTATTCTTCGAGGTGGATTTCTCCCCCAAAGAGATTCATATTTACACGGATCTTTTCAAAGAATTTTGCGACGTTTTTGCCTGGTCTTATGAGGAAATGCCAGGTATTGATCCAAAAATAGTTGAACATGAAATCACAACGTATCCTGATGCCAAGCCTGTTCGACAAAAACTTCATCCAGTTAATCCTAGGAAAGCAACAACCATCAAGAGTGAGGTTGAGAAATTGCTCAAGGCAGGGTTCATTTACCCTATCCATTTGACTCAATGGGTATCAAACCCCGTGCCCGTCGACAAAAAACAAGGCACGATTCGTGTATGTACTGATTTCCATGATTTGAACAAGGCATGTCCAAAAGATAATTATCCAACCCCATTCATCGACTAGATCATTGATGAATGTGGCAGTTATGAAGCCTTTTCGTTCATGGATGGTTTTTTCGGCTATAACCAAATCCATATCAAACCTGAGAACCAACACAAAACGACATTCATTTGTCCGTGGGGTACATTCGCCTATCGTAAGATGCCTTTTGGCCTCAAGAATGCTGGAGCCACTTTCCAGTGGGCCATGTCTTTTGTGTTTCATGACCTCAAACATATAGTCGAGGCCTATCTAGATGATTTAGCATCACGCTCTCGCAAGCGAAAGGATCATCCTATGCACCTCTGACTAATCTTCGAACGCTGTCGCTACTTCAAGATTCGCTTGAATCCCAACAAGTGCAGATTTTGCGTCACGTCAGGACGTTTGTTAGGTTTCATTGTCTCAACAACAGGGATCATGGTGGATCCTCTTAAGGTGGAGGCAATAATCCAGTTGCCCCGCCTACGCACAATCTTACAACTTCAAAGTCTTCAAGGCAAGGCGAACTTCTTACGACGCTTCATCACCAACTATGTTGAAATCACCAAGGACTTTATGCATTTACTTAAGAAAGATGTTCCTTTTTTGGGGGACGAGGCCGCTCAACGCTCTTTCGACGCATTAAAACACGCCCTCACAACCACGCCTCTGCTATGGCCACCTAATTATAACAAGGATTTCTTATTATATCTGGCTGCCACAAAGTCAACCATAGGCATGGTTTTAGTTCAGGAAGATGATTCGTTTTCAGAATATGTGATCTATTATCTGAGTCGAGGCCTCGTAGGATCGGAACTTAATTATTCCCATCTAGAAAAACTTGCGTTGGCAGCAGTTCATGCTATTCAACGGTTCCATCACTATGTTCTGTTTCGCAAGACCATCGTCGTTGCTGTCGTGAATCCATTCCAGTACATGTTGACACGACGAGTTATCAGTGGAAAAATCAGTAGATGGATGGTCATCTTCCAATAATTTGACTTAGACTTCGTTTCAACAAAGTCCAAAAAGTCAATGGTCTTCGCAAAACTTATTTCGGAACTTCCGGTTGAGTCAGGTGACGTTGTGCCTGAGGAATCACCTATCCAGGGGGACATTTTTTTGATTGAATCTTCATACCCCTGGTACGGAGATATACTGATCTATCTCCAGACTTTGAAGTTCCCCACCCCTGCTTCTCATGATGAGCGTTGGTGGATACGCCATCAGGCTAAGAACTATCTCATACTCGATGATACATTGTATTGGAGAGGTGTAGACTGTGTCTTGCATCGATGTCTCACTCATGAGGAGGCCGTCATAGTGCTCAATGATTGTCATACAGGGGCTTGTGGTGGTCACTTATCTGGGTTGGAAACAACCCCAAATCTTTTACGAGCAGGTTACTTCTGGCCCACACTTATCAAAGATTGTATCGAGTCAGTCAAGAAGTGCCATCCGTGCCAAATCTTCTCTCGGAAGATGAGGGCACATCCAGCTCCTATGTTTCCTGTCATCACAGTTGGTCCCTTCACGAAGTGGGGGATTGATTACACTACATGCAACCCCCCGTCAGCAAGGGGTCACCGCTATATCATCATAGCTGTCGACTACTTCACCAAGTGGGTCGAAGCTATGCCAACGTTTAAAGGTGATGGAGAGACTGCAGCACTCTTCTTATTCAACCAGATTATAGCAAGGTTTGGTGTCCCGAGAGAGATTGTCACTGACCATGGCAGTCACTTTCAGAACCAAATGATGTCTGAATTAACATCAAAGCTTGGGTTACGGAAAGAACATTCATCACCTTACTATCCCCAGGCCAATGGGCAGATGGAAGCTGTAAACAAAACTCTTAAGACGATTCTACAATGAACTATCAACTCAGCCAAGTCAAACTGGCATTTGATGTTATACCTGGCATTATGGGCTTACCGAACGTCAGTTAAGACTACAACTGGTTTCTCACCTTTCCAACTCGTTTACGAGCTGGAGGCAGTCTTTCCCATCGAATGTCAAATCCCATCTCTGAAATTGGCAGTACAGTTATTGCCAAACACTTCTCCACTTGAAGAACGGTTAGTACACCTTGAGTAGCTTGATGAGCAGCGTCGTGATGCAGCCCTGGCCAACGAGGCTCATAAACATAAGGTCAAGTGTCAATATGATAGGTCCGTTCGTCCTCAGATTTTTTCTGAGGGCGACCTTGTCCTGGTCTATGACCAAGATAAGGACCCCCTGGGGGCAGGCAAGTTTAAACCCATGTGGTTCGGACCCTTCATTATTAAAGAGGTATTAAAAAAGGGCGCTTATCGTTTGGTCAATTTTGAAGGGAATGCTTTAGTGGATCCTAGAAATGGGCTCTACCTCAAGAAGTATTAATCATAGAGCGGTCACTATGGGTAACTTTTTGTAACACATGTATAGTCTTTGTACTATCACTTTTTTACATTTCTTTTGAAAAAACGTGTTATGGACGTGTCATTGATGTTATCTTTCATCAATATGGCAGATGTCAAGTGAGTCCGAGGTGTTTATTGGGTATGCGGACAGTGCTAGTCGACACACGCGGAGGCTTGCGTCCGCAGCTTGGGTGATCTTTACACCACAAGGTCAGTTGTTATCTTCTGAAGGAATATGCTTAGGTAACACCACAAATAATGTTGCTGAGTATAGTGCGGTTATTGAGTTGCTTTATGACGCGTTGTCATTGGGTATCTCTCGTCTCTGGGTCTATATAGATGCTTAGTTGGTTGTGTCGCAACTAAACAGAATATACCGGGTTCATGACCCAACTTTACACTGACGATTCCTTAGGGTACATCTCTTGGAATGCAACTTTGATTATATTACATATTTTCATGTTCCTAGGAGTCTAAATCAAATTACAGATACTCTAGCTAATCACATTTTAGATTGGAATCTTGCTCACATATAAAAAGATCATGAACATAAACATGTAAATACATTCTTGTACACATAATCCATCAGACACAAAAAAGAGATAGAAAATCATATATAAACATCATAAAATCATCAGAGTACATAGATGGGCGCAAGCGCCTCAAAAGTGGGAACAGTAACGAGTCACTAGGCTTATGCCCTCAAAAAATATATACAATAAGGTGCTCGTGGCACATAAAAAATCTCAAAGTCTTCTCAGGGCCTATGGGCCCTGTTATAATAATCTATAGCGCGGGCTAAATGCCTAAACAATCAAACCCATGTCCGAGGTGCCCCCACAACATGAGTCTGCATGGACAGGGGCAGGTCCTCTATCTCTACCATGGGAACTGTGCGAGTGAGCGCAGTGAAGTTCCGCTCAATCCGCCTCAGGACCCTCTCGGCCTCTCCTGTTGGGAGGTTCCTTGCTACTGCTGCTCCTCCAGCAGTGGCAGCTGCGGCTTCTGGCCGTGGGCGATGCCTGTTCCATGTAGGTCGCACGGGTCCCACATCTGCATGTAATAAGATTTCACCCATCAAAAACTATGGTATACAAAAACATGATATATATATAAAAAAGGACATAAAAATTACATATGCAAACAAAAAAAAACTATATAGGTGGAGACTTATCCATCTCCCCTTGCTCCTCACCAGGAGGCACTAGTATCACTAGATCTCTGGAGAAGTCGATCCCCGCATATGGGTAGTCCTCAATAGCCGGGATCTGTTGCGACAGCCAAGCAAAAAAGTCGTCGTTGAAGGCCTCCACGGTCCTTTCGCCACCCTGTTGCAGCAATAAAACTGCCCATCTGCATACTACGGGGAAGGTGGCCAGATGTCCTCGTACTATCAGCCGAGGACTAAAACACAGAACTCTCTCGAAGAAGAATGAACACAGGATGGTCCCAAACCTGAAGTTCCTGTGTGTCCGCTGTCGGCAAGCTGTCAACTGACTCTTCATGCATTCCAACAGTGTGGTACTCCAATCAAAAATTTGTGTATTCATGCACTGGATCGCATAGTTCATCTGTGCATGTGAAGCCTGGTGCACGGTTGCTGAGTCGGTGATCCGCCCAATGAGAAACAAAATAGTCTGCAGGGCGAGGCTGGTAATCCTACTAACGAGTACCGAGGAAGTTCTATGATCGGTCCCCGCCTCATAGTACTCCTCTATCAACTCCGAGACTTTGCTCATCCCCACAGGAAATGTCTGAAAGTTGACTGGTTACTCTCTCCTTGAGAGGCCAGTCAAAAAGTAAATATCCTCAGTGGTGGGCACCAAGGATTGGCTCTCTTGCATGAATGCCTCTGCATCAGGGTGTCAGTAATCAACCAAGGTGTTCAATAGCCTTGGTTGCGTGTGCAGAAACGAACATAAAAAGAATTTCACCAACCCGCACTGTGTCAGCACGGCCACAACATTCGGATCTGCAACCACTAACTCATTGGCGGCCTCGTGCTCCCTCTCCCTCCACTGAACATACATCCTTCCAATATCACCAGGTAAAAGGAGGGTCAATGATTTTATAAATTAGTTTTTTCATTACACGGGGGGTACCCACGGCCTGTAGAGGTGACAGTCGCGAGTACCCGCGGGCAGGCTTTGCTCTGCCCATGGGTACCTGCGGGCTGTCCCTGGACAGCCCACGTTTTCCTAGGGCCGACCTTTTTGAGGTCGACGACCACCCCCAAAATCAACTAAAATGCAATAAAAAAAGTATTGAATAGCAAGACAAGGGAGTTTGTACTTACTTGGTCCATGCAGAACTCTGTTTCGTCCACTACAGCTCCCAGAATCACGATCTTTGGCAAAGGGGTTTTTTTGGCTCCAGAGTCAATTTCCAAATCAGCAATGGTGATAATGAGCTGCCAACTTATATTTATAGACTTTTTGGCCTCTTTTTGTCACTTTTTTGGGCCTTTTTATCAGTTTCTTTATACCAAAAACCATTTTGAGTGATCCAGGAGTTAAACGGAAGGGATTTGAGTAGGTATTGGGACAATTTTTGTTGAGTTTCAAAAAAAAAAAAATTATTGACGATCCATAAAAAAAAATTATTTCTTCAAAAATCAACTTGAGCATATAGGGTAGGATTTCATCCAAACTATTGCATCTCGTTTCCTTTTGTTCTTATGACATAGGATCGATCCCATCCGGTTGTGACACAGAACCATCATACCTGCTATAGAAGTGTCGCAAATTGGTGGTAGAGCTTACCAAAACATGGATGCCCTAGGTAGGTCCTAGTTGCATTATGGTGTCCATGCCGTTTCTCACAACATTGTAGGCTCGGGAGTCCATATAGTCTTTCCCGAATATGAGTTTGAGCCTCATTTGCATAGGTATTTTTCACTCTTTTACTTACCCTCCGGACTCCCAAAACATAACGGGTCTCCTTTTAAGCCCTTTTCAGACCCTCTAAACATGAAAATATTGCCGAGCGATCTTGTGGCCTTTCATGATCGTTAAACTGAAATCTGAAGTCACGTCTGTCCGGTGGTAGTTTACCCCTTTTTCAGTCCGGATGGTCAACTGTACGAACAAAGGAACACTCTATTGAATTCCCATTCTTTAGAAGAGTATCCTCAGGCATAATTTTATTCCTTTTTCGGGCCTGAGGGACTAATGTTACGAAAAAGAAACCCCCTGGAGTCCATAGTTAAGCTCTTTTCAGACTCCCTAAAATTGAAAAGATCGTCGAGTGATCTTATTCTTTCACACTCGTTAAAATGGTCCAGAAGAACATTACTGATGGAGTCCATAGTTAAGCTTTTTTCAGACTCCTTAAAAGTGAAAAAATAGCCGAGTGATCTTGTCCTTTTCACACTCATTAAAATGGTTTTGAATTGACATCTAGTCGGTGCTAGTTTATCCCTTTTTCGAACCGACTAGACTATTGTCGAAAAAGGTACCCCAAGGGAGTTTCCTTTTATGTTTTTTCAGACTCTCTAAATATGAGAAAACACCGAGCTGCCCTTCTTTGGGCTCATTAAACTTACATTGAAGGACATTACCATTGTGTGTTCTATCAACCGTATTGGCATACCTTACTCATCAGCCTTGTAACAGTTTGCTTCTGTGTCTTAACACCTTTTGCCACTGGAGGATTTTTCCCGAGTATCATTTCCCTAGAACATCAGTCTTGTCCTTGTGCCTTGAGCTTGTATGTTTTCAGTACTCGTTCCTCCATTGTAACATAATATTCCTTTATTCTTTTTCAAAATCATCAAAAAGAACAAAAAAATCAAATATACCCCAAAAAGAGGATGGGAAAAGTATTTTCTTTATTGGCAGCATAATGAGTCGCCCCTGGATGAAGCACATCTGTCTGTTTGATCATCAGACTATGGGATGTAGTAGGACCTTAGGAAGCTTTGCTCACTATATAGAGTTTTGTCCTCACCGTTTGGTTACTCTTCCAAACATATGGAGAGTTTGCGTTGTCTCCTTCTTTGTAGACTTATGATTAACAGATATGTTGCCTGAGTCTTATCACTTGTCATGCTATTATCCAAGGGAAATTTTTCACTGAGCCTGAGTCGGCCCCTCTGCAATATGTCTCTTGTCCGCATACCCAGCCATCCTGAACGTCCAATGAAGTCTTTGTTCGAAATCACTAAAGCCTTCAGTCCGATCATCAAGATTATCAAGTCCATAACCGACGGGCCATCGAAGACCTCTGGGTAGTGCAGTCGTACACTCATATTACACTCCTACCCGAGTTTAGAAGATTTTGAAGTTGTTGCTCGAGCTTTGAAGTACAGCCATCAGGCCGAATCAACTTCTGGGAGATGGATACTTTATATGTATATATTTTTGATTTCGAGATGTAGCTCCGCTGTGTATTATTCGTGGCTACTCTTTATAGTTATTTGACATGGATCTACAGTGTATTTGATTGGTAGCCATGGTTCTATTTTATTCCAAGCATGGGTATGCCCACCTCGGTGAGACATTTGTTACTTTGCAGACGGCACCTCCTAATTCATGATTCTTGGGCTCACTCATTCAACATATCAATACAGATTGGTAAAGAATTGGTAATGTATTTCGGCCATCAGATGCTCTTCTGACCTCACACATTAGGGGGCATCTGTTATAACCCTAAATTGCACCATACATGCTTACCTGGCATCATGCCAACTCATTTCCCTTCATTGCCAAAACATTTGCTGAGAAACCTCTTTAAAAATCCTCTTGGGTAAAGGTACACACGCCCTAACCCACTACTGCACGCGGGTGAACGCTGGTAGGCCTACTACAGCCCGTGTTTACCTAACAAAGCACAAAAACATGAAATTTTCCGACGGGACAAAAAGATATGGGTCAGTTAACTGAAACTCCCGGCCATGCATGGCCGAGAGTTCGTCCAAAACCCTAGCTCCTTCTAGCCTATAAATGAAGGGGTAGGGGTACTATTTGGAGGAGGAAAAATTATAGCAAAGAAACTCTACCCATTTGCCAAATCCATTTGTCCCAACCCTTTAGCCTTTCCTCAAGCCTAAGGAGAATTAACGCAAAGCAGTTGGAGGACAAAAGAAGAGGAGGAGCCCAGGATCAGAATCAAGGAGCGGTGGCCGGTCTCGACTTCAAATTCTAAGTTGATTCATTTTGAAAATAATAAAAGAATACTTTTCCCGTCCCAATGCATGAGTTATAAATGGTTTGTGTAATTTATGCTTAATTTCTAACCCTCAAGTAGAAGAGTAGCATGCATGCGTAGTGTTTTGTCTCGATTGTAGGTTAACTTTGGAAGGAGATGCACGAGCAAGTAGTCAAGAGCGCAATGGAGGATCTACACCAAACATTAGTAAAAAGGTTAGTAGTTCCTTTCCATGCATATATCGTGAAAAATGGGTTTAAGTTTTGGGTGGTAGGTTGAAAGGTCATTTCTCGAAGGTCAAAATCTGCATGAAAGCCTAGCCCTAGCTTGCTAGTCCATAGGGTAGTATTTCCCAACAACAGTTATGTATTTTGGTTGTCAGTATTCCTAGCCCAATTGTGCTTAAGGGGTGGATGATGGGAGATGTGATATCTCTAGAATTTTTATAAGACATTAGTAATATTGTTTGCTGCAAAAAACTATTATTAAGGGGTGGTGTTGAGATAATGCCACCTTGAGATTTCCTCCAAGTCATGTTTAAGGGAGGATGTGAGAATATTAATATARACCCAACTTGAGGGGTTTATTGGATCTTTSTGAATGGTCTCTAGCAAGGAAATGAACACTRAAATTAGTACATTGGTGAGCTTCATATGTTGTTTTTTACTGCACATGCTCTTGGAGTCCAGGTTTATGAACATAGATGTCTGATATTTGAGAGAGAACTTTGTAAGCCTCTTGCAGTGTACTTATGCTCAGTCTTCCAGGAATAGATTTCTTCTATATGGATGTTTCAATKATAWAATTGTAAAATATATTTCATTTATTGTTTCTATAATTCTATAAAGAATTCCTTTTGAKATTAKAAGAATACGTTGAAATGTGGTTTTTTCTCTTAGCTTATGTCTCCTATTTTGTTGCATTAAATTTCTACAACAAGAAGCAATGACCATAATTCTGATGTTATTTCCAGAAATCTTTTCTCAAGTAAATATTCACCATTATCATTTACATCCAAGGAGGATTTCTATGTGCTCCAATGGAATTATTTTCTATCTTGGAGTAAAATATGGCCTCATCTGTAAAAGGCATGACAGCTACCATGCGTACAACATTGAATCCTAATGCAGTTGAATTTGTTCCTTCCACTCTAAGACCTTCATCTTCCAGCTCAAACATCCCAGATGTGATAAATCCAAAGCCAGCCAGGGATTGTCGTAAAGATATCATACATGGAAGTGATTTCACAACCTCATGTGCTTCTGACAATGAAATTCAATACCAACAATTTCAGCTTCCTGATGACATTATACCAGACTTTGGTCTTTTAGAAGTAAATGCCTTTCTCAGTGCTAAGGGTATCTCATCAGAAGGCTCAGCTGCTTTTGACTACACAAGTACATCCAAGCCATTTGTAACAGAGAATATAACAGAAAATAAGAAAGGAAATTGCTTTTCTTTTCACAGAAGGCAAGAAATCTCTCCACGTGAAATGTCTCTTGGTTATGCTAATGGCCATTCTCAGTTCGCTTTAGCTCAGAATGATGAAGAAAGATTCTTCGGTGGAATTGAATCCTTGTCTCCTTCAAGGGCTTGGGAGCATCACTATTTTTCTCTAGATCAACAAATGGTACAGATTAGGAATGGACAACATTTAAGTAGTGGCTGTGATATTGGTTTCTTTGGTGAATTGCTGAAACAACCATTTTTAGATGAAAAAGAAACAGATTCCATGAACCTTCATGCTCTAGAGTTTCCTGGTTTTGCAGCTGAAAGTCTAGAAGATATTTTCCATGGTAATGGCAATGATTTGAATATGACAATCGAGATGCTTACCCAACTCCAGGTAATTGTTTTCCAACAATTTCGATTTGAATGTAAGCATTCTTACCCAACTTGAGGTAAATTTTTCCCAAAGATTTATATTTTGAAGTAAGACTACCATCTAACAAACATTTTCACTATTTTTTTCATAGATCAATTTACTGGATATGCCCTTCTCCCTCTAGTTCATTCTATGTCCATATCCAGTATGGATATGACTGGGATACATATCCTATATGGATATGACTAGGATGTAGCTGGGATTACATAACCTATACGGATACAGCTAGGATATATATCAGCTATGGCTGGTAGGGAAATCCCAACCATGCCTTTAAATCTGAAAAAAAGCAAATACAAAGGACTAAACCCTAAAACTAAAAAGTTAAGATATAAATAAGAATCTATCGCCTCATTTCACACCACTAATGCAAGTTGAGTTGCAGTTTACATCAAGTATCTGTAGTTTGTTTAAAAGGGGAATTTGAGGGTTTGAAGAGCAATTGAAGGTGGTTTTCCTTATTGTGGATCAAGTTCAGGGTCCTTCTTCATTGTTTTCTTATATTATTCATTGTGGGTTGACTTCAAGGAGGGTTTTCTCCAATGTGGGTTGATTTCTTCATCTCTCGGATATACTATGCAGTGTATTTTTATATTTATTATATATTTTATGGATTTACATTATGTGCACCTATAATGTTTGTGCTATGGTAAACTATTTTTTAATCATGGGGAGCTATGGATCACATATCCACATTATCATAGTCCAATTTAACATGGATAGTTGTCAAAATCAACACACACACATCCTAGGGATGTATGCCTGCCAGGGTTTGAACCTGGGTTGTTTGCATGGCAATTTTTGTCTCAACCACTAGACCACAACCTAACAAAATGAATTAATGAATATATATAATGCCCCAAGGGTTAGCTCAATGGGTTGAACCATCCACCCAAGATATGTTTCTGATGGGGAGGCCATAGGTCACATGTTCAAATCTGCTTGATTCACTCAGGGTCACTAGTGACTATTGTGGTTGGTGGTCGAGCCACCCTCCATCTGGATTATCTGGGGAAAAGGGGGGATTCTGCAAGGATTTCCTTTGAATATATATATATATATATATATATATATATATATATATATATATATATTTCCAGGGAAAACCTCACAAGGAAACTCAAGGGATGCTTCCCCTCATTTGTGGATGGCTCTTTTGGAAACATCTCATCCCATTCTCAAGCACTTAAGAGAGAGTGAGATTGTTGGTACCTTGCCAGCCCTAATAAGCCCACGAGGGGAAAACATGTCACAAGCGGGATTTGAGCCTGGGTGGGAAGAAAAACAACTTCTCCTCCTAACCATGCATGTTAGACCCAATTGACATCCACTCTCTCTCTCTACACACACACACGCAAGTTGTATCTAATGTATCTGTTGCCGTCCTAATACACACCTGGGTTATCGTGGAAGAAACCTTCAATCCACTTGGTGTGTCCTTGGGGGAAGTCTCAAGTCAAGGTGTTGTCACCTAATCCTCAACTCCTCCATCTAGGCCAACTCCTAGTGAAGCCAAGGGGGGTAGTCCCTATGAAAGAAAAACTAAGGCTTTTTCTAAACTAAGACAAAAAAATACTTTAGCCTAGGAGTTTATTGCTGAAAATAAAAGTTCGATCACACTACTTAGCATGTATCATCATAAAGAACATTTTCTCATGAAACATTTATACATAACAAAGGATACAACCACTGCAATAATCAAGAGCATCAATGAGATTAGATAACATGCAAAAATAAAATTGCTTGCATAAGACAGATATGTTTTAACCAGTGCCTTAAAGGGATTCATGCACAGTGTAGATCGAAGATTTTATTAGGGTTAAATTTGTAATTAATTATTGAAAGTGTTTGGCCCCTTAGGAAGCTTGTTCTTTGCTTGGACTTGCTGAGAATTTACCGAAACCCAATGGTTTCACTAGTAAATTCACCGAAAGAATTGGATGTCCAACACGACGAACTGTCTTACTTCATAGGTCGCTTTCAGGCCTTTTCCTCCCAATGAACTCACAATCTTAAAGGATTTCCGTATTGTACTAGCAAGGTTCAATTACTTTGATGAAAATAAAAGATGGATCATACACCCTGCTTTGAAATATTGAGGCACTTGTGCAAACACTTTGTAAGAAAAGAAAGAGATGACTTGCAACACATAAATTTATATACCCTGCTTTGAAATATTGAGAGACATTAACAAGATATTGCTTAGCACTTTAGTTGCAAAACTGAAATGAAGAAGGAAAACTACTTGAAACTAAACATTGCATGAGAATCTAAGCATTAGTTGAACATGCATGAAGTTAAAGTGTTGTAGTGTGTTTGATATTGCTTGATTTGTGTAACTGATTATTATATTTGAGCATGCACAACTTTACAAGAAAAAGACAAACCACAACACCAATCCCCCTAAGGGGATGAAGAAACTAGGCACAAAGGCCCGCTTTTATTACTTGTTACAATGGAGAACTTTAGTGTTCTCTTTGATCTTTTAGCTCTTTTAGAATAAAATGGATCCTTATTGATGGATCTTTAAGAGAAGTACAAGAAGAAATAGAAGAGAAGAGACACTTCGTTTTGACGAAGTTACAACCCCCCAGGGTCCTTGAAAGTCTTGATTTTCGCCCAACACGGACAAAATCTTCTCTTGGATCTGTATTTGCTGCAACAAAACAACCAATAGATCAAGTTAAAAATGATAGAAAGAAGCTTTAAACAAAATAAAAAAAAAAATCCAAGGCAAAAAACTGAAATTTTTAGGGTTTTTTAAGGGTTTAAACAATCCTAACTTAGGCTCTCCTTAAGGATTTCTGTTCCCAACATAAAATACAACATTCTGCATTTACTTTAAGTGTTTACAACACTAACACAATAAGTTACAGCTTGCTGTAATTTTTGTTTTTGCATCTATAATTTTTGTTTTTGCATTCTAGTTTAACATATTTTTGCATACATCTGCATTGGGATTTGTACCCATAGTTAGCATAATTTGCTGCATCATTTCTGTGCAAAATTCTAACTTTTAGGACAGATTTAACTTGTTTTTTTTTATATTTAGTGGCATTTTTATTTCAGGGCAGTGAGCATTTATTTCAAACATTATTTCACCTACAATTCACTCCACATCTATATTCTATGTCAATTACACGATAAATAATTGCAGCTTCAACTCTCCTCCCTCACAACAATATCATTTTATATACCACCATGGGATATATCAAAGGTGTAGCTTATTGTATGTTTGAAAATTTATGCAAATTGTTTGGTTTATCTTTATTGCCAAAAATGATTCTAGTTTTTACATCATATTTTCCTTATTTCAAAATATGTATTGGGTCTATAATCATTCTTTCTCAATATTATTCATACTAATGCATATGTGTAATAAATACCATTGAGGTTTCTAACTAATTAATATCATTATACTATTAACTACATTAAGGATTTTGATATTAAAATACTGGACCAAGGTAACATGCATACACACAATTTGGTAAAAAAAGTATTATTTATACTTAAAACAATTTCCATTTTCATTGTTCATGTTTATGAAATTCTTAGTGATATATTAGAATGCAAACTTTTGTGGAACATTTTGAGAACATAAAAACAAAATAGCACTTTTTTGGGCTTGGAGTTTCACAACCCCTCAACAAACAAGGAGAAACTTCCTTTGAGGAATATAAAAATAAAATTGCTCCTCATCTCTTTTTGTGATGTATCCACCACCAATTCCCTTCACCATTTTCGTTCCCAACTTCACTAGTATGATAGTATGTTTATAGCATTTTTACATGAAAAAAAAACCATACAACAACAATGATTATGGATTATTTTCCTTCATTTCTAAATTCCAACATCAACGACACGGGGTGGGTTGTGGTATGATTCCCTTCAACTCACGTCTACCACAACAAAAATCATCTTCTAGCAAAAGTATTTAGAATTTCTACTACTTTCCTTCCATCTATTCCTTAGTGAATATGGTCATCCATTTTTTTTCTTTGTATGTCCTAGTCAATACTACTAACCCAATTTTTCATAGACTTGAACATCAATCATTATTTCTTTCTTCCACTCATTATAGATTAGTAGTGGTGTATCAACATGGGATAAGGTGCACTTAAATTGCCCCCATTTCCAACAAATGTTTTATCCAAATCCAACCAAAAATCCAATGAAAATCATAATTCCCCATAGTCCAAGTTCCATCAATGGAGGAATGACACCCTTAGGGGTTATGTTGTTTTTTTGAATTCTTCATAGTTCACTGGAAATTGGGTGTTTTGAGTGCCCCTTATAATTTTTTATGGTGCCTAGATTTCTTCTTCTTTAAAGTCTAAACTTCAACCATATGGGGAAATCATATGAATCTATTAAAATTGCACTAGTGACCATAAAAACCAGCTTCCAATATTTATTTGAAATTTATGGACAATTTGTTTACCATTAAATGTCCCACTCAATACCACTCTTCTCTTTCTAAGTGAAAGGAAATTAAAAAATTTCTAAGGCCTAATCTATGTGCAACATTTTTTACAAATTTATGTGTCCCTTTAAGTTTTTTATAAAACAATAAAAATATAAGGGGTAAAAGAGACTTCTCTTCCTGAGAAAGGGGTCCTTTTTTAGTACAAATGGATGATTAAAGAGGAATTCATGCATGGAATGCGACCTATCAATGTTATAATACTTTTGGAGTTATTGATGGATAGAATTATGTGCGCTCCCATTTAAGAACATCCTATCATCTATGATGAACTTGTTTGAAGTGTCCTTTCATAATCAATGAATTAGTAATAAATAGTCCACAATGGAAGTGGTAGAGAAAATATTAATATATCCCGAGCTTGACAGAAGTGGTGGTCAGGATCAACACATATGAACTTTTTGGTGAAATATCATCAAAATTGATAGAGGGATATGCAAGAGTATACAGTGAGAACCTTGACAAACATAACCCCTAATGCTTGCAACATTGTCTAAAGGATGGACAAATTATGTTTCTTTTTCCAAATATGTAAAATGAGTATATTACAGTTTAACGAATACATTTTCCTATTATTATATATGGTTTTATACTTTATCAAGAAATTTGCCAAAACATTACAAGGTTTTATAGTTAAGTGAAATATTCGCCAAGATTTTACAAGATTATATAAGTGACTAAAAGATTCGCCAAAAAATTATATATACATATTATATAATTGATAAAATAGCCTTCAATTTTTCCTATGTATCATGGATATTCGCCCATTTATTATACATATAAATTTAGGGGGGGTACTTAAAATCACCCCTGTCTATCACTGCATTGTACTCGATGACATTGTTTGTGGCGTCACCTAGACAAATGCCTCTGGAAGATAGCAACTGGCCTCCAAGTGTGAAAATCACCCAAGCTGCGGAAGCAAGCCTCCGAGTGTGTCAACTATTATCATTCGCGAACCCAAAGAACACCTCTGATTCAATTGACATCTGCCACAATGAAAAAGAAGACATAAATAAGTACACGTCCATAAAACAAAAAGACAAAAAATTGTATAAGAACTATACATATGTACAAGAAGTCACCCAGGCGACCAACATAAGAGTAATACTTCTTTAGGTAGAGCCCATTTCTAGGCTCCTCCAAGGCATTTCCTTCAAAGTCAACTAGACGATAAGTTCCCTTCTTTAAGACATATTTCACAATGAACTATTAAACCACATGGTTTTGAAATTTCCTGCCCCCAGGGGATCTTTGTCTTGATCATAGACCTGGACAAGATCTCCTTCGAAGAAAATCCATGGATGAACGAACTGATCGTACTGACACTTGACTCTTTGCTTATGAGCCTCATTAGTTGAGGCTGCATCACGATGCTGCTCATCGAGCTTCTCGAGATATAATAGGCGTTCCTCAAGCGATGAAGTGTCTAGAAGTAATTCAACTACCAACCTTAAATATGGGATCTGGCACTCGATAGGCAAGACTGCTTCCATCTTGTATACGATTTGAAAATGTGAGAAACCAGTGGCAATATTTAAAGATGTTCGGTAGGCCCACAATGCTGAGTAAAACATCAAATGCCAATTTGACTTGGCACAATTGACCATCCGCTGAAAAATAGTCTTGAGAGACTTATTCATAGCTTCAACCTGACCATTCTCTTGTGGGTAGTAAGGTGATGAATTGTCTTGCCTCAACCCAAGCTTTGATGTTAACTCGATCATCATTTTGTTTTGGATGTGACTGCCATGTTCAGTGACAATGTCCTTCAGGATGTTGAAGCTTGCTACTATTTGGTTAAAAATGAAAAGAGTCGTTGTTTCTCCATCATTATTAAATGTTGGCATAGCCTCGACCCACTTTGTGAATTATTCTACCGCTACGATGATGTAACGATGCCCTCTAGCTAAATTCAAGTGACATGTAGTAAATTCAATCCCCCACTTGTTGAAAGGACCAACAACAATGACAAGAAACATGGGAGCAAGATGTGCCCACATATTTCGAGAGAAGATCTGAAATGGGTGACACTTTTTGACCTCCTCAACGCAATCCTTGATTAATGTAGGAAAAAAGTAACTGACACATAGAATCTTTTGGAATGTTTCCAACCCCAAAAAATGACCAACACATGATCTAGTGTGGCAGTTGTTCAAAATGAGCTCCACCTCCTCGTGTATAACGGATCAACGAAGAATGCAATCTACACCTTGATGATACAAAGTGTCAATGAGTATGAGATAGTATGATATGGCGAATTCATCGACACTCATCATTGGAAGCATAAGAAGGGCACTTCAAAGTCTAGAGATAGACTAGTATATCTCCATACTGGGGGTACGAATATGCGATTAGAAAAATATCTCCTTTGATAGGCGATTCTTCAGGCATGATGTCACTAGACTCGACCGAGAGTTACGAAATAAGTTTGGCAAAGACCAATGAATTTTCAGATTTCGTAGAAACAAAATATAAGTCAAATTACTATAGGATTACAATCCATCTATTGATATTTGCACCAATGAATCATCTTGTCAACACATATTGGAAAGGGTTCACAATGACAATGATAGTGGTCTTGCAAAGAAAAATTTAATAACGAAACCGCTCGACAGCATGCACTATTTCCAAAGAAATCTTCTCAACATGGGAATAGTTGAGTTCCAGACCAACCAGGCCTCGACTCAGGTAATAAATAACATGCTCCTCAAGTAGATCATCCTCTTGAACCAAGACCATGCCAATGGTCGACTCTATAGCGGCCAAGTACAACAAGAAAAATCTGTTATAATCGAGAGGCCAGAGCAGAGGGGTAGACGTAAGGGTGTGTTTCAATGCTTCAAAAGAGAATTGAGTGACTTCATCCCAACAAAATGGAACTACCTTTTTCAACAGACGCATAAACCCTTTAGTGATCTCGGCATAATTCGTGACAAAATATCGAAGAAATTTTTCTTTCCTCTATAAGCTCTGAAGCTGGGGTATTGTGCATAACGAAGGCAATTGAGCTATCGCCTCAACCTTGAGAGGATCAACCATGATACCTATTGTCAAAAAAATGACACCTAAGAGATGAACCGACGCCACGCATAAACTACACTTGTTAGGATTCAAGTGAATCCAATAGTAGTGTCATCGTTCAAAGATTAGTTGGATTTGTGTGAGATGATTAGATCTCTTGCGAGATAATGATGCTAGATCATCAAGATATGCCTTGACTATATGTCTAAGGTCATGGAAAAAAAATGACATGTCTCGTTTAAAAGTAGCTCCAACATTCTTCAGGCCAAAAGGCATCTTACGATATGCGAACATGCCCCAAGGAAAAATAAAATTTGTTTTATGTTGGTGTTCAGGTTTGATTTGAAACTGGTTATATCCCAAAAAACCATCCATGAATGAAAATACCTCACATCTTGTGCATTCATCAACAATCTAATCGATGAATGGGGTGGGAAAATTGTATTTTGGACAGGGATTATTCAAGTCATGGAAGTCCATGCACACACGAATCGTACCCTATTTCTTGTTAACCGGAACGAGGTTTGACGCCCATTCTGCCAACTACACAGGGTAGATAAAACTGACTTTAAGAAATTTCTCTACTTTAACCTTAATTGTTTCCTCTTTTCGAGGATTTATCGAATGAATCTTTTGTTGGACCAGCTTGGCATCAAGATAAGTTGTTATTTCAAGTTCGACAATTCTTGGGTCTATGCCTAGCATTTCCTCGTAAGACCAGGAAAAAATGTCATGGAATTCCTTAAATAACTCCGTATAAATTTGAATCTCTTCAAGGGAGAATTCCGCTCCAACGAAAACATTCTCCATGATGGCAAGGGTTCTAGAGATATCTATAGGTATCGTTTCAGTGATACTCTCCATATTACCCTCAACGTAAACTACGTGCATAGCTAGAGGATTAATAGGACAAGACCTATCTCCATTCACAGTCAAAAGAAATTCGCCTACCTCTATTCTTCTTAACTCTGGGAGGAAGTAAGATCTATGATGGAGATCATCCAAGGGTATGTCTAGACTAGTCAATGCCTTAATAATCACCTCTTCTGAGGGCAATACTAGGTCTAAAGAATCTATAGCAGCAAGAGAACCTTGAGCCCAAATAGGCTCGAGAACTGGATCTAACTCCTTTATGGGAGTCGGATCGGGTTCAGTTGAAGCTTGTTGGACAATGTTGTATGCAACCTCATCCATGAGAAAGGGCATGGCCATGCTAAAATTTCTTGTAACTTCCATCGAAGCCGACGGGGAAGGAAGAGTCCACAAATCATAAAAGTAAGTCGTTTGAAATGACAACATTTGAATAATTTCATCCCTAGACTGGTCGGGGACAGTCGATATAATATTGATATAGCCAGAAGGTGGCGAGTAATCAAAATTACTCATCAACAATGGACACAAACCAACCCCTACATTGACGGTGTCGTGCTGAGGATTATCAATCATCGGGATCGTGGATTCTCCTGATGAAGGGTTAGGACGGGAGAAACAAAATTGGTCAATGGTCACAATCTGACCCTCATGTGGAAACAACAAGAGCTGAAAACTGTAGCAACCACTGCATGCATTTCATAGGTCCAACTCCTTCCTAACAAAATGTTGTAGTCGAGAGGTGCATCGACCACTTCAACTTCAACACACATGGTATTTCTTCCTAACTGCAGGGGGAAAGAAGGAATGATTCCATGTGGTATGAATGAATGACCATCAAATGTCGTAAGAAATGTAGGTGACAGAGAAAAAATGGGTTGGCCAATGGCCTTCCAACATGCCAACGACATCACGCAAGTAGAGGCTCCCTCGTCAACTACCGTGTAGAATATATTTCGAGTAAAATATTTCGTGGTGTAAGCGACTACTATCTGAAATGCAACATGGTAAGGAAGACAAGGTTTCAAGTCGGTTGGATCAAGAATGATCAATCCCAGGTTACAAGTATCTATAGATCCCAATATGGATAATAGAGATTTTATCTGTGAAGGGCAGCTCTAGAGGACTTCCAAAGAAGACATCACACAAGGGGTTTGTTCCAAATATTCCACAACGAAGTAGTTATGGGAATCCCTCACATTTGTATTATGAGAATCTTTCTTGAACGCATCTTTGGGGATGCATGCCATTGTTTCGCCCATCGTCTTCTCAATCTGGAGAGGAACCGACGGGTTTGTGGCTTCTTTTCCCTTTTTGGCAGATTTCGGCATTCTGTAATCTCAATCCCTGGTCGCTATATGAGCATTGCCTTTCAACATGTAGACATTCATGACCGAGTTATTACCAGTATATGAGGGGGTTCCCTGGCTGCCCCCTTCCACGCTGGAGGATGTTGAAGCTTAAGCCATGTTTTTCCCATGTAGAAAAGGGTTCGTTAGCACAACAGGTTGTTGTTGTCCCAATAGCTTCTGAGCTTCTACAAGTCGAGGGCATAGGTGAGTTGAGTGGTCTTCCACGCAAAGGTTACACAAATACTTCTAGTACTTTCTCTTCTCTGTTTTCCCCCCACCAGCATTGTTATTAGCCTTTTACTCCCCTTTACCCTTATTGTTCCATTGCTTCTTCTTTCCTTCAGGGTATCGGTTGGCCTTCAGGTTCATCGACTGCACACTATGTATGTCTGATGTTTGGGTAGGGGTAACAATTGAACCAGAGGTTTGGTTGGCCGCAATCTATTGTATCAACAATTGTTGCTATTGATTTGACAACACATCAGTGGAATTTCCTTGTGTTGATCCCACAATACCATCATCATGGTATCTGTAATTGTTTTGGGGCTTGTCAAGGATGGACTGTGGTGCATCTGGAAATATCTCATAGAGCATGTCGGACTGAGAGTAAATCAGTTCAAGTTGTTGCACTCTCATTATTTCCTCCTTCGAAAACACTCCATAAGTTGCTACATATTTGGATACAACGATTAACAAAGACTTCAGGAACCACTCCAGCAAGAAAGTCGGTGGAACCTGTACCTTAATCAAGCTCTTCTGACACCTCCATTATCAGATGTGGTCAGATATATGGTCAACCTTAGTCTACTCAAAGTTGGCCAACAATTTAGTGTCGGCATCGTATCTCATGGGTAACTAGAAATGGTTTATGAAGACCATCACCAAGTCGTTAAAGTAAGAATACTTTGAGTGGTTGATCTCAATATACCATTTTGTGGCACCCCCTATAAGAATGCGTTGAAAAAGGTGCAACTGGACGAAGTCATTTCATAGTGAGTTTGATGAGCACCATAAGTGGAAGGTTGTCACATGATCACTTGGGTATTTTCCAGGATTTCGTTTGAATTTTGGAATATCCGAGGGAAACTTAGTTGGCATGGGGGCCCAATGTGGATCATAACAAATTGGGTCATTGATTAACCTTGACAAGTATGGAAGATGTAGCGTTTCCAGAAATGGTAGTTTAGGTTGAGTACTATGTACAAGAAAAAGGGGTCCTTGTGTTTGACTAGCACCAGGTTGCCAGGAAAAGTTGGACTGTTGGCCATGGTTCTGGTAGAAACCATGGCCTTGACCAGCATACGAAAAATGGGTTTTCTGGGATATCATCGGATGACTCTCGTAATTGGACGACATGGCTTGAGAGGGGATTTCTCCCTGTGTTGTTCCAAGGATTTTGGAAGGGGATACCCCCAGCTGATTCGATGTCCATAGGTACTGAACCCTTCTCGAGGTTCCATTGACCATGGAAGGGGTTTCCCTCGAGTGACATCCCTTACGAGGGAACTAACCCCTTCCAAGGATTCCAAATCCCCTGACAGGAGAAAACTCTTGTACTTTCCCCATGTGTAGGAATAATACCCTGCATAGGGTTTTGTTCCCCAAAACCAGGGTTGCCCCTAGTCAATATGGAAACCGAATAAAAATCATTGTTCCCAAACGTGCCGAAAAATAGAATGGCATGGATCCCATTGGATTAGTGTAAGAAGAAGGTCATAAAATTCATGCTCCAAACAAGTTGTAATTAGCATTCGGACCGATGGCTTACTAAAAAGAACCACTGAGCGAGGGGGATGGAGGAGGTATATGACCCCCACCATAATGGATAGCATTAAAGGGGACTGAAGTGCCCCTGGTATACCCTTGAATGAGAGTGTTTGAGATCCCTACCTCCAAACCCATGGTCTGTAAGGTGGAGTAGGTAAGGACTAAGTTCAAATCGAAGTCTGCCATCCCATATGAGGATAGAGGTCCCGTCACACTCTGCATAAAAGGGGTAGTGGTTTTTGTCGATGATGGTATCAGACCACTGCCCGAGGTAGAGGGAGTCAAGACCACTGTGGTCCAGACTCGTGAAGGTGGGTTAGGAGGAAAAATACCCCCTATGGTAGTAGTCGAAATGGGAGTGTGAGGACTCCTAAACGAAGTAGCAACATTTGCTTCTATGGATTCAGTGAAGGATCATCTAATACCTCACCTTTATCAGAATAATATGGCCAAATATATGTTTGATTCCTTGGTATTATTATTCCATATCACTAACATGAATAGGAAGATGGTCTTAAGGAATAAAATCAGATTGGTACATATGTCTATATATGATAATTTTACCATCTATATCATGAGGATCAAACAGGTGCATAATCAGCGTGTAGCCATAGGGGAGAAACCATAGGATACATAGATCGTAAATGTGGAATTGAATGGTCTTCCCAAGTCATGGAAACCATTTTTCAAGGGAGTTTGTGCTCACAAACATCTCCCAGATTGGCAAATACTTTGGGATGTTTGCATCCAAGAAGAGACTCAGGAGGATTCTAAGAGAAACAAGCATGGAGGTAGTGAGGAGAACTTGGCTCTTGTCAGTAAGATGAATAAGGGAAAAGGAAAGAGTTCTAGAAATAAGGGTAGCAGTGATGGAGAATCATCATATCCAGGGAAGAAGAAGGAGTTGAGTAAAATCAAGTGTTTCTCATGTCATAAGAATGGACATTATGCATATCAGTGTCCAAAGAAAAATAAGGGTAAAGGAAATACGTGGACAACAACATCAACAAATAAATAACTTGATGAGTATACATCAAATTTTGTGAAGGATTACTCACTGTTTTATTTCCTTTATACCAAAACAACTAGGAGTGCATGGTTCTTAGACAATGGGGCATATCGTCATATGACATAAGCATGGGATTTATTTAGGATTTTGATGGGGAGGGACTCATATGTTCACCTACATATTGGTGATGATTCCATGTATGCAGTGAAGGGAGAGGGAACAATTACATTTCATCTTGAGCTAGGAGGTTCATTGCATCCCCAATATGTGCTTTACATGCCAGGTTTGAAGAATAATTTTCTTTCAGTCTCAACGATGGAGGATAGGGATTTTACCATTAATTTTTGGAGAGGTAAAGTAATCATACATCAAGAGAAATATAGCTCAGAAAACACAATGGTAATTTGGGTTAGAGAGGGAATTTTATATAGGTTGTAGGGAAATCCTGTTCAGGATTTGGTACACGACATTGACAAACGATGTGATTTGTGACATAGTAGGTTGGGACACCTACACTACATGGTTTTGTCGATTCTTAGGGGGATTTTTATAGTTCTTACAGAATTTAGTATTGGGTAACAGGGAGTGTGCAGAGGGTGTGCACTTGGAAAGAATTCCAAGGATTATTTTTCGAGCACCAAGAGTAGATACAAGGGTATCTTACATCTTATCCATTCATATGTGAGTGGTTCAATGTCATTATCATAATTATAGGGAACATCATACTATGTGACATTTATTGATGATTTTTCTAGGAAAATGTGGATCTCCTTTATGAAGACCAAGGATGAAGTCTTCAGTCGGTTTCAATATTTTAGAGCTCATGTGGAGAACTAGATAAGTAAGAAGACCACGTTCTTGAGGTTATATAACAGGGGAGAGTACACCTCCAATGAATTCAAGGATTTTTACAAGGAGGTAGGGATCAAGAGGGAGTTGATAGTGTCATACAACCCACAAAAAAATGGGGTTGTGGAGATAAAGAATTAGTCCATCATCGGTTCTTCCAAGGCTATGATACATGACCAAAAGTTACCTATGTTTTTTTAGGAAGAGGCATGTAACACAACACTATATGTGTAGAATAGGATTCCTCACAAGATATTGGGGGGAAACAATCCAGAGGATGCAGTCTCATGAGTGAAGCCATATATATGACATTTAAGGATATTTGGTTGTCTAGTTTACATCCATGTGCATGTGGAGAAGAGGAAAAATATGGAGCCTTCGGGACAAAAGGGTATATTTGTGGGGTAAAAAGACACCTGAAAGGATTACATGATATTCATTCCAATTCTTATCAGTAGAATCATTGATTTTGAGCCTTCCAATTTTGAGGAAGAAACAGATCAACAAGTATGGAGGGATGACATGTAGAGGAGTACACCTATATTATGAGGAATAATATTTGGGACATAGCATAAAACCATAAGGGAAGTCAATTGGGATTTCCAGGTGGCTCTACAATGTCAGGCATGTTTTAGATGATAGCATTGAGAATCTCAAGGTGAGCTTTGTGGTGAGAGGCTTCTCCCAGAAAGAGGGAGTGGACTATCAGGAGACGTTTTCTACAATCTCTGGGTATGCTTCTATTCGTGTTGTTATTTCTATTGCTTCAGTTATGAGGTAGAGGATACATCATATGGATGTGAAACAACTTTCCTTGATGGGATTATTGAGGAGGATGTATACATAAATCAACATTATGGATTTCAAGTACATGGGAGCGAGTCTCATGTGTGTGGGATTAATAAATCCTTGTATAGACTCAAAGAAACACCCAGGGCATGGTATTCCATAATTGATGGATACTTGTAGAGTATGGTCTTTACAAAGAGTGAGGTGGATCCTAACATGTCCTTCATAATTGTTGGAGAGTATCCTCTCATCCTATTTCTATACATAGATTATTTGTTTCTCACAGGTGCAGAGGAGATTATTGCAAGGCGGAAAGAAAATTTAGCTAGAGAGTTTGAGATGAAGGAAATTGGATTGATGCATTATTTATTGGGGTTATAGGTATGGAAAGAATCATATGAGATATTTCTTGGTCAATGGAATTAAGCAATAGATATCTTGAGGATATCCAGGATTGAGGAATGTAAAACTATGGCTACACTTATGGTTAACAATATGAAGAAGGTGATCACATTAGATTTAGAGTTGGTAGATCCTAGTATATACAAGTGGTTGATAGGGTCCTTGATGTATTTGGTCAACACCAGGACAAATATTTGTTTTTTTGTGAACACCTTGAGTCAGTTCATGGTGGAGCCAAGGTAGGTGCAATTGATCGCAATGAAACATGTGCTACCTGAGAGGTACAATGGAGTATGGATTAAGGTATATTTGGGGATATGGAGTGGAGTTGTAGGGATATATACAAAATCATACTAGGCATGAAGTTCAGTAGAATAAATATCACCTCAAGGTGTTTCTTCATCTTTGGATCAACAATGATTACTAGTTCAATAGGAATCAAACTTTTTCAACACCCATTTCAGTAGAGGAAGAGTATATGGAAATGAGTATGGCTACTTGTGAAGCCATTTGGATTCACAAATTGCTTACAGGTTTATTTTATCATGAGTTGGAGTCTACGATGATATACTATGATAATTATAGTTGTATCAAACTCTTCAAGAATCCAATATTCCATGACAGGTCCAAGCATATTGAGATCAGATACCACTTCATTCGGGATAGGATCTAGAAGGGAGTAGTGAAGCTTCAGTATATTTCCACATATGAGAAGGTTGCAGATATTCTGGCCAAAACCTTAGATAAAGGAAACTTTGTGTTCTTTAAAGACAAAGTTATAGTGGTGTAGAATACCTTCCTTGCTAAGAGGGAGTGTTGATGTTAGTGGTAGAATCAAACATGTATTTCCACACAGGTCTATGTTTCTTGATTTTTGGAAATAGTCCAAAGACTTCTATCCTTGAATTTAATTTAGTTAAAGGAATTATCAAAGTAAACTGATTTAATTAATTAATTAATTGAATTAATTGAGTTATTTAATGAAATGCTAAAATTAATTAGCATGTGATAATATACATTGATGTAAAGTGAGGTGAGAAGTAATCTCAACCGTCAATCACTTTGGATATTAGGGTTATATTATAATTAAAGATTATAAAATCAAGGCTAGGGTAAAGGAGAAGACACTTGATAGGAGTTTTGTTGAGAGATGAAACATAGAGAGGGTTGGATAATTAAGGACTATGATTCAATGAGATATTGGATAGGTGGAGAAGGAATTCCATCTAGAGAATATAGGTTGTCACAAGTGGGTTTCTATTAAGAGAATCCATAGGAAACGATCGTGCCATACAAAGTTTTTTGTACACAATTTTTGTATGTTTACGTGGGCTCCAGTGGATACAGTCACGTATATGCGATCTCACTTAAGGACATGTGTGTACTCCTCAAAAAGCATGTAGATATGGGTTGTACAACATATCAGACTTTGTCAGGTTTGTCTGCAATTGTATTTCTTTGAGTGGGCCATTATCCCTATTACGAAAGCCCTAGTCTTAGACTAATAAAATCATTCTCAACACTAGTTTTATCTCGATGGTTTTTCAAGGGGTATCTACCCAAAAGTATTAGTTTTTATGTGTGCATGATTTGGTTACCAGTTTTTCTTCCGCAAGTTTTATTTGAGTTGAATATTTCACCGGTGTATTTTTTTTGGTGAGTTGGTAATATAATTTGCAATAAGGAGATCACTAGATAACAAGATACCTAGGTGTTGGAGTAAGGGGATTTCAAAAAGAAGAGAAATCAATATCTGAAATACATTATAAGTCTTCAAAGAGAAGTAAGAGAGGGTGAAGGTTTCCAAAATCCAATCTAAGGATAGCAAGAAAAAAAAGAAACAAGTTAGAATACTCAATTCCCAAGGTAGGCATACCCATGCTTAGTTATGATTGCAAGCATGGCCTCTAATCAAGTACAATGCAGATCCATGTCAAACATAGATCATAGCCATGAAAGATATACATAGTAGATCTATGTATCATAATCATTGAAAGATATCTGGAGGCAATGGATGGATAATTGATCCTTCACAAGTACCAATGTGAGGAGTGGTACTATCCAATTGCAGCTTGGCCAGAAGAATAAAAGAGGTGATGCTACTAGGTTCCCAAGGTCTTCAAATCAATCTTCATGGTATGCTTCTATACTATGTGAATAGACGTGTTGATTTTGAACACATTGAGACACTATTTGATTATTGGTCTATTGTGCATGCACAAAAACCTCCCATTTTTCTTGTGTTAGCGTCTCTCTAAGACAAGAAATTGGATCCCCCTCCAATTATTCCTACTAGGACCCTCACTCTCTCTCTCTCTCTCTCTCTCTCTCTCTCTCTCTCGTGTAAATGACTAATCCCACTTTCTCCTCACACTATCCCACCTTATCATTTGTAGGTCCTCTCCCAATCACTTCTACCTGATGATCTGCACTCCAATGAGTTCCCTCTTCCTGCATTGATATATAGTGTACCAGCACACACATACTTTCTTCCACCTTCACATTGGTAAACCAATGATTTCTTTGCTAATACATAAACCACCTCCCTTCAAACTTGGATGATGCACCATCGTGCTTCCTCTAAACCTCATTGGAGCACATCTATATCACCGACAAAGTTCACGTGATCAACGACGACACATCGGTAATTCTCACAAAATCATCTTCATCATGTGCATGTTGTTCACCAACTAAACTCCTTTCATTTTCTTCGATCCATCATATATCGGTAGCATCTCCCCCTTTTTCCTCGATACACTACACATCAACAAGGTTTGTCTCTCCCGAGAAGATGCACTAGTTGTCTCCCTCTCCTATCCCCAACGCACCAACAAAACAATGTCAACCCCTTGTCGGTACTAATAAAATCAATGATGATCTTCTTTATCTCACTGACATTGACCTAGTTAGCAAGACACACCTTCATCTTGAGGCTTATCTCATCCTCCTCTAGCTTGGACCTTTCTTGCTGCACTTGCCAATCAGCCTCCTAACATTTCCAGTGACTAATATCTCCATGCCTAATTAGATAGTTGGTCATTGATTTCCTATATCTCCAAACCCACTTCATATTGCAATCGTAATTAAGTTTGTTGTGTCCCAAGTAGCCTTCATCGCGCAAATCGTACCATCTTATTTATGTTTCGATTCTTGATTTTATGAATAAATATTGATTGTGAAAGTGTTGTATAGAATCAGATGGGTTAATCACAACACCTATTGGTATTTTGTTGGATCTGAAATGTATATTGAAGGAAAATCAGTCGCCTCATCTCTGTGAGTGCGTTAAGTGCCTCGAACATTAATTGGCCATTTTTTCATACTTATATTTCTATGCCTCTGACATATTATCTCATTTTCAATGAATGAACTAAGATCATGTATATCACAAATGGCACAAGAACTGATAGAACTGAATTCTAGAAAAGAAGTAGCGATAATGGGCTTGGAACATTCATTCAAAAATGTCCTCGCTTGAAATTTTGGGTAATGGTCAAAGTGGATTTGTCACTCCTTAAACATGCTAGTTATATGAATTACGCAATTGTAATTCCAATGCAACTTATGGAATGAAAATATAAGGTCCAGAAGTGCCAAAACAATCGCCATGGATTTTCTGCCAAGTAAGCCTCATTAACTATGGCCTTTATTAAACATGGATCCACTTAAATGCTTGAATAACATGTTTAGTTATCTTTATACAAGTGTCTCTGTGTGCTATCCACATTTAAAAAAATGACACCTCAATCAAACATCATACAAGAAAGTTATGGGATTTTTAACTCAAGCTCTTGTTGTTTCTTGCTAGTAAAAGGACACTTGGAAAAAAATTTATTTGTCTTCCTTCATACCGAAGGAGTTCTTTTGATGAAATCTAGTTCATACTAGAGGAGTTCCTTTGATGCTCTCTCATTCATATCGAAGGAGTTCCCACAAAATCCTATGAAAGTTCATTTAAAGTGCTTCGAAAGAAACAAAGGAATTTTTTTAATGTGATTCAAAAGCGAAGGAAGAGTTCCCATGAACTCCTCCAAAAGTTATTGAAAACTCCTTCGAAAAGTTGTTGAAAAATTCCTCCAAAAGTTAGTTCAAACTTCTCCAAAGAAGTTCGTGTGATCAACATCAACACATCGGTAATGCTCAAAAAATCATCTTCATCGCACGCATTCCATTCACCGGCTAACCTCCTTTCATTTTTTTCGATACATCACATATCGGTAGCATCTCCCCCTTTCACCTCGATACATTATACATCGATGAGGTCTATCTCTCCCTATCTAATGCATTGTTTGTATTCTTCTCCTTTCTCCAACACACCAACAAAATTATGTCAACCCCTCATCGACGCTAATCACATCGATGTTGATCTTATTTCTCTCATCGACACTAACCTGGTCAACAGGACATGCCTTCGTGTTGAGTTTTATCTCATCCTCCTCCAACTTGAACCTTTCCTACTACACCCATCAATTAATATCCTAATATTTCCAATGACTAATCTCTCCACACCTAATTTGACAATAGTTTACTAATTTCCTATCTCTCATGACCCACTTGTTATTGCAATCGTTACAAAGTTTGTTGTGTTGCCAGTACCCTTCATCACACACTGCCAATACCCTTCATCACACACATCATACTATCATGTTTATGTTTTGCTTCTTGATTTTATGACTAAATCTTGATTTTTAAAGTGTCATCTAACATCAGATGGGTTAACCACAACAACTATTGCTCTTGCGTTGGCTCTAAAATTTATCTTTAAGGAAAACCAATCACCTCAGCTTTGTGACTGCATTAAGCACCTAGAATGTTAATTGGAAAAAAAAATGGACTTATATTTCTATGTATCTGATAAATTCCCTCAATTAAAATGAATGAAATAGAGCCTATATATCACACATGGCACAAAAAATGACAAAACTAAATCTTGGCAAAGCAGTAGCGAGAACGAGCTTAGAAATTTCATTAAAAAATATCATTGCTCTAAATTTTGGGTATTGGTCAAAGTGGATTTTTTACTCCTTAAATAGACTAGTTGTATGAATTATGTGATTATAATTCCAATGCAACTGACAGATCCATATTTAATGAGGCCTTCATTAAATATGGATCCACTTAAATTATTGAATATCATGTTCAATTATCTTTATATAAGTGACTCTCTATGCTCTCCACATTGAAAAATGTGACATCTCAATCAAACATCGTACAAGAATTTTATGGGATTTTGAACTCAAGCTCTTGTTGTTTCTTTCTGGTAAAAGAACTCCTTCATACCAAAGGAGTTATTTTGATGACATTCAATTCATACCTAAGGATTTCCTTTGATAAGCTCTAGTTCATATCAGAGGAGTTCTCACAAAATCCTCCGAAGTTCATTTAAATTTCTTCAAAAGAACCAAAGGAATTTGTTTAAAGTGATTCAAAAGTGAAGGAAGAGATCCCATGAACTCCTCCAAAAGTTGTTGAAAATTGCTCCGACAGTTAGTTCAAACTTCTCTTAAAAGTTACTTCTAATTCCCCCAAAACCATCGGAGGATTTCCCTAAAAATCCTATGAAACCATCAGAGGAGTTTCCTTAAACTCCTTTGAAACCATCAGAGGAGTTCCCTCAAATTCCTATAAAAACATCGGAGGAATTTCCTCAAACTCCTCTGAAACCATTGGAGGAGTTGCCTCAAACTCCTTCGAAACCATCAAAGGAGTTTCTTGTTAAGAACCAAATATCAATATAGCATAGAAAAACCTCAAAATAAGTACTCAACGCCTTGAAAAAGAGATAAATTCAGATAATAAGCCTCTTCTATGTGGCAACCTCCTTATGCCCACATAAATGTACAATTACAAGATGATTCAAAATGAAAATGTCTCCTTGGTATATATAGGAGACTTGGAGGTATAATTACAACTAATGGCCTAAAGCCGACATAAATAAAATAACATTACTAATATAATATGCCCCAATTAAGGGGTAATGAGCCACTATTTAGGGATTAACATGCCCCTCCCCTTGAGACAAGTGTTTTCTGCAACACTTGAATAACTCTGGATGCGTCTATATAAAAGACTCATCTTCTCAAGTGGAATATTCAGCCAGTAGTTTCCTCCATTTAATGAGATACTCTGAAATGGATCTATTCCTCAACTGGAGAATTCTTATGTCAGTGATTGCTTCAGGATCCAATATGATTTTTCCTTCCACGTCATGTTCTGGCAATATAGTTTGAACTGGTATCTTGTCACCTATATCCTTCTTTAAGAATGAAACAAGGAAAACTAGGTGTACTCGTGAAGATGCACGCAACTCTAATTTGTATGCCATAGTACCAATCTTTTGCAACACCTTATAAGGGCCATAATACTTTGGTGATAATTTATTATCCTTCTTGGCTTTCTTGAGGGACATATGTTTGTATGGTTGTAGTCTTAAAAACACCCAATCCCCTACTTCAAAACTTCTTTCACTACGATGTTGATCTGCTTCTTGTTTCATATGATTTTTTGCCATGGTCAGGTTGTCCTTTAATATTTGGAGAACTTGGAGTTGATGCTCGATGTGATCTTCCACTGCTTGTACCTTAGATTTTTCTTTTAGAGAAGAAGTGATGGAAGGAGGGTGGTATCCATAGAGTGCCATAAATGGTGTCATTTTTGTTGCAGTATGAAAGGAAGTGTTATACCACCATTCTGCTAAGGGTAACCATTTGAACCATCGTGTTTGTTTATTAGAGACAAAGAAATGAAGGTATCCTTCCAGACATTTGTTCACTATCTCAGTTTGTCCATCAGATTGAGGATGATAGGATGAGCTATGAGCCAATTGAGTACCCAAACAAGAAATAATTCTATCCAAAAATGTCCAGTGAAGACGGGATCTCTATCACTTACAATAATATTTGGGCTATCATGTAGATTTTGAACTATCTCCATGAATTATGTGGCAACTGTACTAGCTTATAAGGGATGCGAGAGTGCACAAAAATGTGCATACTTGGTTAGTCTATAAACAATCACCATGATGACACTCTTTCCATTAGACTTCGGTAACCCTGTGATGAAATCCATGGAAACATCCTCCCAACCCTGACTTGGGATGGCTAATGGTTGCAAAAGACCTAGGGTCTTAATTGTTTCCACCTTATTTTGTTGGCAAACCAAACATTCTTCCAAAAACCTTTGAACATCATTTTGAAGGCCATCCCAAAAAAAATCCTTCTTGACCTTATGGTAGGTTTTTAAAAATCTCGAGTACCCTCCTACTGGAGAGGTGTGCAATTCCAATATTAACTTTTATTTGAGTTGGGATTTCTTACATAAATATAAGCGATCTTTGTACCATAGTGAATCATTTTTCCATGTAAATGTATCTGATGTACTGGAATCCTATTGCAGCCTTTGAATGAGAGTCCACACTTTTTCATCATTCTTCCATTCATCCCTTGTTTCTATTATCCAATCGGGTTGGATGATCGAGATAGCACAGAGAAAGGCCTCAACATCTTCATCCTTCCTTGAGAGTGCATCTGCCACAACATTTTTCTTTCTTTTTTTATAGACAATTTCAGAATCATAACCCAATATCTTGGTTACCCATTTTTGTTGTTCTTCTAAAGATAGTCTTTGTTCCAAGAAGTATTTAAGACTATCATGATTTGTTTTGACCTTGAAGTGCCTACCTATTAGGTAAGTATGCCATTTCTTCAATGCATGTAGTATTTCCATCATTTCCTTCTCATAAATGAGTTTGTGTAAGTCCTTTCCCTTGAGTGGTCGACTTTCAAAATCCAGAGGCCTTTCTTCTTGCATTAGGACAACACCAATTCCATTTCCTAAGGCATCACATTCCACAATAAAAATTTGTGTGAAGTATGGAGTGGTTAAGAAAGGAGCTTTACACATCACCTCTTTAAGTTGTTCAAAAGCTTTAGTTGCCTTTGGAGTCCATGAAAATGCATCCTTCTTAGTTAGTGTTGTTAAAGGTGCTTCTATTCTTCCATAGTGTCACACAAACTTGTGGTAGTAACCTGTCAAAACCAAAAATCCTCTAAGATTCTTTAATGTTTTGGGAATTGGCCAGTCCATCATGGCCTTAATCTTGTTAGGCTCTACCTTGACACCTTCATGAGATACAATATGACCCAAATACTCTACCTCATTCACTCCAAAGAAACATTTGTATGGTTTGGCATATAGTTGTTGCTCCTTTAGTAGTTGTAACACCTTGTCAACATGTTGCACATGATCCTCCCAAGACTTTCTATAGATTAGTATATCATCAAAAACTACTAACACAAATTTTTGAAGGAAGGGCTTGAAAATGGAATTCATCAATCTTTGGAATGTGGAAGGTGCATTTGTAAGGCCAAAAGGTATGACCAAAAATTCATAATGGCCTGCATGAGTTCGGAATGTTGTTTTTGGTATATCTTCTTCCTTCATTCTAATCTGATGATACCCTGAACGAAGATCCAACTTTGTCAAATAGATTGCTCCATGTAGTTCATCTAACAATTCATCAATGACCGAACTTATCTTTAATAGTGATCTTGTTGAGCTCTCTATAATCTGGACACATACGCCATGAGCCATATTTCTTGAATACCATTACCACCAGTGCAGAGTAAGAACTTTGGATAGATCTAATAATGCCAGCCTCTAAGATTTCTTCAACCATGCGCTCAATTTCACTCTTCTGGGCATAAGGGTATATGTATGGCCTAATGTTAGGAGGAACACTCCCAGGAATTAGGTGAATATCATGATCATGATTTCGAGTGGGTGGAAGACCTTTGGGAATATCTTC
>ML776778.1:935523-1026562 GCA_009831015.1 Picea engelmannii
TGAAAATTTCATGAAAAGTTCTTGAAAATTAAAAGCCATTGTTCCTAATGATTGTAACCATTGGATTCCTAGTACAACATCAACACCACCCATGGGTATAGCAATCATTGGACTATTCATTACATATTCCCCCATAGTAAGATCGATCTTGTTGCATTTTCCTAAGCAATTGATATTTCCTCCATCTGCAATCATTACTTGAAACTCTGGTGCTGGATATACAAAGCAATTGAGATCTTTGGCTAATTTATAGTGAATGAAATTATGAGTACTTCCAGAATCAATTAGGACTATTGCCTTTTTATTTTTGATATATCCTTCGATCTTGAGGGTTTGAGGAGTGCTAATTCTAGCCAATGCATTACATGATATCATGGGAGTCAACTCTTCAGATGAAACTGAGTCTACGTTTTCATCTTGAGATGGTGCTTCACAATCTATCTAGAATAATTTCTTCTCACCACACTTATGTCCCTTACTATACTTGTTGTCACGATTAAATCATAAACCCTTTGCTTTTATTTCCTCCAATTGTTGAGGTGTCAACCTTGTAAGTTGAGGTGTTTTAGAAGAAGGAGCATTATTCTCTCTATAGATGTTAGGATTGGTCCTTCTAGTAGCCATAGCCATAATTTTACTTTCAACATTTCTTGCCACCCTAAATGAATTCTCCAAGGATTTGGGTTCCCAAAGGAGAACCTCATGTTGAATGTTATCTCTTAAAGTTCCTATGAATACATCAATCAAGTGCTCATATGGAATATCTGTTACTTTTATATTCAATCTTTGGAAGTTCTCAATGTGCTCTGTAACTGAACCCTTTTGCTTGAGATTTATCAATTGGCTAAAGAAGGTATTGTTCCTTGTATCCTCATAGTGTGCTATCATTTGTTCTATGAAATTTTCCAAGTGACAAGTGATTTGAGAGAACAAAACCATATATACCATACAAATTGATTGGGTTCTAAATATAAAGAAGCAATTCATACCTTTTGTGTATGTGGCACATTATGTAGATCAAAGAATTGTTCCATCTGAAGTATCCATGTGATAGGGTCCTCGCCATCAAACTTCCTCATATCGATCTTAGGAACATGGTTGGTCTTCAACCCAAAGTTAGAGTTTCTCCATTCTTGATTCACCTTCCTTGTGTCCTCATCATGAATTTCATGGGATACATTTTCACTTTCAGGTGTCCTCTCTATTACGAAATTTTTCAATCCTTCCATGAAACCATCCATGTTTGCCTCCAACTTAGCTTCCATCTCTTGTAGTTCATCTTTTGTTACTATCTTCTTTTTTATATCATTTATGTCCCTACGCATTTCTTCACCTTCATCAAGAGTCCAAGTAGGATTGTTTGGAGGCTTATTTGGTGTATAATTTCCCTT
The DNA here is from genome assembly GCA_009831015.1 of Picea engelmannii. Taxonomy (NCBI): domain Eukaryota; kingdom Viridiplantae; phylum Streptophyta; class Pinopsida; order Pinales; family Pinaceae; genus Picea; species Picea engelmannii. The sequence goes on from ML776778.1 coordinate 936,915, forward strand.
TTTGGGTGGCATGTTGGCCAAGTATCACTTTTGAACCTTGATTTTGAGGTGGTTCTGCTAGACAATCTTTCTTCTACCGTATCTCCAAAGTTTCGGCCCTTCTGGGTATGAAACTTTATTTTTTGTAGTTCTCTAATATTTCTTCTCTGCAATTCCATAGGTCTGATAAAAATTGGATGTGCCAAGTGGAATTTACGGTAGCTTCCCCACAACTTGCTGATTTTTGTCCTTTTTCAGGAGATCTCACTTGTATAGCGTGCCCTGCACAAAATAATTGATATAAAATTCTGAAACTTGTATCAGAAATACTACAGACTGTACACTATACAATGAAACTAGTCTCACTCAATTTGGATACTCTAGGAAGAAGTTATTATTGTTTTACCTGAAACACCTTGAGACTAGTCAATAGGACTAGTCAGATACCCTATCTTCCACAGGGTGTATCTACAAATTTAAGATGACCCAGAAGCTGAAATTTTTACCACATATACCTTACTAACTTTTGTGAATATCCTCTAGATTTTAGGGTCTGAAACGTTACATAAAACTTTTTATAGCAACAATTACGCAATGACTCAGTTTAGGAACATTCCAGAACCCTATATTGCACAGGTTGTATCTCTGAAAGTATAAGGCCTCAGGAGATGAAATTTTAACCCAACGTACCTTGATCCATATAATAAATACCCTCCAAGTCGTTCCTTCTGAAACGTTGTAGAAAAAAATGTATAGTGAAAATTCCAAGGTGTCTCAGATGTAGCAGCGAAACCCCAAGACCTTGAGCTTTGATACTATATGTTAAGAACCAAATATCAATATAGCATAGAAAAACCTCAGAATAAGTACTCAACACCTTGAAAAAGAGATAAATTTAGATAATAAGATTCTTAGAGGGGGCAACCTCCTTATGCCCACATAAATGTACAATTACAAGATGATTCAAAATGAAAATATCTCCTTGGTATATATAAGAGACTAGGAGGTATAATTAAAACTAATAGCCTAAAGCCGACATAAATAAAATAACATTACTAATATAATATGCCCCAATTAAGGGGTAATGAGCTACTATTTAGGGCTTAAAATTTCCTCCAACCCCTCGAAAACCATTGGAGGAGTTTCCTTAAACTCCTCCGAAATGATCAAAGAAGTTCCTTTAAAATCCACTAAAATCATCAGAGGAGTTCCCATTAACTCCTATGATGAAAATTAGAGTATTTTCCATCAACTCCCTCAAAATTTTGGAGGATTTCCCATCAAATCCTCTTAATTCAGAGGAGTTTTGATTAACTCCTTTGAAACCTACAAAACTTCCTTTAGTAATTTGGCCATAATGATTGACTCAGGTGTTTTTTTTGCGCATTCTTTATACCGTTGGAAAGGTATTTTTGAGATATACAACTTTCGATCTATATTATTTGAGAATTTCCTGACATATTGTATACAAATTATGGGATTAATATATGACACCTTGTTAATAGCCACAGAGAACAGGGCACTTCAATCAAGGGAAGAGGAACCAAGAACCAAACTTGGGGAAGCACATATGAACTCTCACTTAGCTAATTTTTTAGTTCTATGGTTTCAAATGTGTATTTATAATAGTTTCATTTGAAGGATATTCTTTTATCACTTATCCATTGTATGATGGTTCCAGGTACCAATGTCGAGTGCAGGTTGTGCTCCACATCATATCAATGTGATCTATAGTCGACGACAATAGAACAATAAAACGATATCAATTGTTCCAACAATGGGAGGAAATGAATGGAATAAATATGAAATGGATGTAGATGGGATTCAAACTCTATGAAAATCAACACTCCTAATATCCATGCCAATCATTACAATGGATGTGACACACAATGGGAGAAATCTATGATGTCCCACTAGCTCTAGAAGACAAATTCGAGATATAACTATTGTATTCTCACTCATCATCAAAAATGGAGTAAAGACAAACTTTGGTAGGAGAAAGGTCACAGGGGTATATGGAATACCAAGATTCATATCAAGCCTCAATAAATACTATAATTTTACCTAAAGAAAGTATTTTTTGTCTTCAAACATGGTACATTTCTTAATTATTTTGGGAATATAGTGTCAAATAGAATTCAGGAGCCACTCCTTGGAGACTAGATGTACTATTGATGAAACTCTTAATATCGAGAATCCCTCATGGCCAACTTTTGATAGAGAGGAAAACTCGCATGTGTTACTAGTTTGTTGCAAACTATTTCAATCAGAATGTATGTTGTTCACATCGGTTGCAAGAACACATTTGTTGATAGACTATTCTAATGTAATATATGTTTCTTTTACAATTTTTTCATTCTTTATTATGTTATTTGTCCTAAGAACATGAGTTTTTGATGTATGTAGAGATATGATCTAAACTGTTTTGGCTATGTATTTGCATGCATGTGTTTCTAACTTTGCACCTTCATGATAGCTATATGATTGGAGTTTTAAGTAGGGTTTAGTATAATTGCAACTCATTTGGTTATGATAATTTGTTCCTATTTAGGATAGGATAAATTAGTAGATTAGATTTTTTCATTTACATAATATTCATCTACATCTTTTGTTCGCATAACCATTTATCATCCACCCTCATCGGTGGACCAAGCAACAACTGGTAAATCCAAACTGTAAATGGTTGTCGGGCCTAAATCCATATGGGTTCCCTATTCCAAATAGTGAGAGGTCTAATGGGACTTCTTACTGAGGGTAACCCATGCTGTTGACAAAGGGTGTTTTCAGACCCATCAACAAAATTGGTGCTAGGAGGGTTGGATGACAAGCCTGCCCATGTGGAGTCATTTCACTTAACTTTTAACCAACCCATGGATCCTCTTCGTACCTCTGTATGGGATATCTCATTGAGTCTTCCGATACTATCCAGGGGCATCTCAGTCAAGATAGTAGATCTCTTGTCAACCCCCAAATTTAAATGGTGAAGGGCATGTCTCTACATTCATGCACGTCAATCAGTTTGACATCACTCGACGAAATCTTAAGATTATTCAGGACAATGAAATGTGTTGAATATTCATCCTCACATTTGAAGGGTGGATTAAATATTGATTTATTATGTTACCAACAAAATCAATTCATAGTTGGAAACAATTTATGGAAATGTTTATTTCCGCTCATGAACATTATTCCTATGATGAACTCTTTATTGAAATCACAGAATTTTGTAGGCTCGTAAATGAATCTGTGAATGATTTGTTTCAAAGAGTCATGCATATTTACTGCATATTTCCTGAAAGTGATGAACCCTCAGAACAATAAATATTTGATAGGTTTTCATATATTGTCTCCATTTCTGAAGAGTGTGTTATGGATGATCAAACCATCTCTCATTCACAATATTCATGTCTGACCACGAAATATATAGGGTACATAATATATGCCCAACACTCTAACATAGTTATGGGGGAATCCTTATAAGAAATATTAGACCCACTAGCCTCAGAGTGTGAACCATTTACCATCCCCCTTTCATAAAATCATGAATTTAATTTTTCCTGTTATGAATCCCTCATTGAATAAAGCTCATCATCTTCAGAATATGAAGATCTTCATGCACTTTATACAAATATGTTTGATGAGAATAACATGTATGAGAACCAACCTATTTATCATGCAGTGATGCTTTCAAATTATTATTTCAATGAAAAAACATTGAATGATAAACCAAAACAAGGAGGGTGTCCATCTTTGATTGATCAAACACTCATCCTTAACGACACTTCAACCGTGTTGCATCACTTTGAAAGTCCTACATATTTTGAATTTCTGGAACATGATGAATCACAACTTGATCTCAATAACCTTGTTTTTGATGATTATTCTTTAGTTTTGAAAGTGAATGAAAACATCAACCTGTCACTCTTTGGTCCTACACAATTTGAAATTATTGATCCCAATACACATGTGTTAATCACATAAAATTTAAAGTATGCATAACACAATAATTTTGTGAATCCTCATGAATAAATCACATCAAACAAACATCCTATCACCATGCAAATAATATGAAACATTGAACTGATCTAAGAACCTTTGTTATCTCAATCTTCTCTCAAATTACATGTGAATCCTCATAGACAGATGCATCAATTTCCTTGGATACTATTTCAATGCTCCAACACTTTTCACATATTTTCATTTATTTCATAGGAGAACCTTTGGAGTCATATTTCTCTCAATGTTTCCCTTAAACTATCAATTATCATCTCTCCCCTCAGCATGACGAATATGTGAAAATTGAACCCAGGGAGATTTGCATCAATAATGAAGCACTCAAATTTCAACTGGTGATTATTAAAAGTGTTCATCGTCCCACTTCAACCCTTGGGAGGAGTGATTCCCCCAACTTTGATACTCTCTTACTAAGTACATTGCATGTGAATTTTATTTTTGAATCTCATAAGGTACGTCACTCTCTTTCTAATTCTCCCCAACAATCATTATAAATTTTATGACAAAATTGAATCTTGGTTGGAGGAATCATACACATCCACATTTCCCATGAATAATAATGTCGTAAAATTCAATTTAATAAGTGGATATTGTTTTGAATCAATTATTCCTATCTTTCATCCCACACTACTTCATTCTCTGTAATTGGCATTCAACCAATATGTAATTGTAGGTTTGGAGTTACTTGATTGGCCTCACTGACACTATGCTTACTCCTATCTATCCTTCAACCAATGTAGGGTAGGTTAGGAATAGGATTATCATGGTTCTTTTTTCTCCTTTTTCCTTCATAGCTTATATGTTTTCTTTGTTTTAATTTGAATAGCATATATTTTGATTTGTTTTGGGTTCTTCAATAAAGGTCACCAACTGCGATTGGTTTACTTTGCATTTTGTGAATGTTTTCTTTAGTGTAATTTTATTTTCAACAAATCTTTCTTCTTTTCGTTCAATGCTTTTTCATTTTGGTTTTGACTAAAATCTTGGTTCGACTGTGGTTTTCATCCATGTCCATGAGGAAACAATGTGAAATAATTATTTGAGAATTTTAACTGAAAATTCACGTGTTTCATCAACGTTCGCTCTCATGTTGATAGATGGACAACCAATTATCCTAAAATGTTGAAAGCACACCTATTGAAAATAATTTACAACTTGGCAAAGATTGAGACTGGATTGAAAAATCACATCAATTGTTCATAGCCTTACTCAAGATGGTGTATATTGAGCATAATTCACTGAAGAGTTTGTTGGTGTATGATAGAGGGTATGCATGAGACTTTATGGTGCATTTATCCTTTTCCTAGTCTTAATTCTATTTTCAATCATGGGGAGAAGTAATAATATACTTCGCATATAACATAAGCCTCAAGGAACAGAGTATCAAGTTCCAGTCTCCCTATGATCTACCTCATGTGAGATATAATCTCATGGATACTAATAAATCAAATGGATTTCAAGCACACTTCTTAGAACAAAACTGGTAATCATCATAGATGCATTCATGTGTTATCCAAAGGGAATAATTTCAAACAGATTTTGATCATGGAAAGATATATCAACTCGAAAGGAAGGATAATATTTGAAGAAGATACATGTATTCAAAGGACTTGAATTGATTATGAAAAAAATGAGCTATGTAGCATAATTTTTAGAGATAGAAGTGATATAGAGTGGGTGAAGATACTGCATGGCTGAAGCAAAGTAATCTGGGGGACAAAAAATGAAAGTTGTTTGAAATCCTTATTCCCCAGAACATAAGGTTATAGAAATGAGTTGGTAGCTTTCAGAAAAACATGATGAAGAATGAAATTCTAAGTCAACGCTAACAATGGAGCCAATCAGAACAAAATAATATGAATATGCCCTCTCACATGGATGAGTATTATCAAGAGGTTGCAAATTGCTTGCTGGTTGGAATGCATGAACCTCTTTAAAGTTGTTGGGAACACTCACATCCAAGATCACTTTCTCTGTTTATTTTCTTTGATGAATACATATCTTTAATTTTCATAGGTCCAATGTTTCATTTTTAGCAGGTTCTTGGGCTGATTTCATCTTCTTAGTATGAATACATCTCTTCACTTTCCTCCCTCATCATCTTGTCCCTTGAAGGAAGATCATTTTTCAATTTATGTTTGTCTTATTATCCATGATTATATTTCATGACATACAAGCATCTCACCTCTATTTGTATTTTCACAGGAAAAACCTTCACACTAGAAGCAGGCATGAACCAACTTACATATCTTTCCTAGCTCAAGAGAAGAACTATGACTATCCATTTGGACATGAATCATAACTATCTAGGAATATTATGACAACAATATAACCATGGTTGAACATAGTGGTTAATAAACGGTCATCCTTGCATACTAGTTAGTGAACAAATCCTATGTAATGGAGGAACCATCCACACACTAAGTATCTTCTTGCGTGAAGGGTGAAGTGTCAAAGTCTAAAGGATGGAAACCAAAAGGAATATTTTCACGTATCCAAGTGAAACAAATATTCAAATAAATATCAAGAGTTGGAATTCATCCCCTATCAGGATAAGAAATCCACATCTTCCCCATCCATTGAATGCTAAGAACGCACTAAATAAGTTGGGAAGGAATGGAAAGGAAAGTTTGGCCAGACAAGGGGACATGAAAATATCTCCATCCAGGTTGTGGATGCTCGCTATAAATGGAGCAAGTTCTGTGACACCATGGTGAATCCATCAGGGCTATGGACATTCATGGGAAATGGAGCAACACCTGTGATATATCTATATATGTACCTGGTGAAAATTATTTGTTGATCCCAAATATATAACAGCTTCGTGACAGATATACCAACACAGATCATCGACACAACTTAAGTAAACAAATATCATCATAATTCATCCTCTATTTACAGCAGACAAGCTCCGCTAGCTGGCATGCAATCATTTCCAGTGAACCCACCACGATGAAATATTTCAGGTAATTATTACATATTATTTTCAGAATTTATGATCTTCAAAGTAAGTTATGACCCTCTACATTTTCTCCTTATCAGTTAGGAAATAATATAAGAGATTATGTCTTCACCCAGTGTATCACCATTTGTTGCATGTGCACAACAACCTCCCAATTTTCTTGTCGTTGCATCTCTCCAAGACAATAAATTGGGTCCCCCTCCATTTCTTCCTACTAGGACCCCCTCTCTCTCTCTCTCTCGTGTAAATGACTAATCCTGAGTTTTCCTCACACTATCCCACCTTATCATTTGTAATTCCTCTCCCGATCATTTCTATCGAATGATCTACACTCCAACAAGTTACCTCTTCCTGTGCCAATATATAGCATACTTTTGCATGCATCCTCTCTTCCACCTCCACATTCGTGCACCAATGATTTATTCTCCAACACATCAACCACATCCCTTCGAACTTGGTTGATGCACCAGAATGATTCTACTAAACCTCATTGGTGCACAACCATATCACCAATGAAGTTCACGTTATTAACATCAACACATCTATAATGCCAACAAAATCATCTTCTTCATGTGCATTTCGTTCATCAAATAACCTCATTTATGTTTTGCTGGTAGTGTCTCCTCCTTTCTCCTCAATACACTACACAATGGAAAGGTATGTCTCTCCCTAGTCGATGCATTTCTTGTAGCCCTCTCCTATCGCTAATGCACCAACAAAACAATGTCAAGCCCTCATCGATGCTAAGCACATCGATGATGATATTCTTTCTATCATTGACGCTAACCTGGTCAGCAAGACATGCCTTCATCTTGAGGCTTATCTCATCCTCCTTGAGCTCATACCTTTCTTGTTGCACCCTTCAATTAGTATCCTAACATTTCCAGTCACTGATATCTCCACGCCCAATTATACAATTGTTCATTGATTTCCTATATCTTCTGACCCACTTCTTATTGCAATCGTAATTAAGTTTGTTTTGTTGCTATTAGCCTTCATCACGCACATCGTACCATTCTTTTTATGTTGAGATTATCGATTTTATGACTAAATATTTTTTTTGAAAGTGTCTTCTAGCATCATATGGGTTAGCCACAACACCTATTGGTCTTGCGTTGGATCTTAAATGTATCTTGAAGGAAAATCAATCACCTCGACTCTATGGTTGTGCTAAGCACCTTGAACGTTGATTGGTCATTTTTTCATAATTCTATTTCTATGCCTCTAATAGATTACCTTAATTCCAATGAATTAACTAAGAGTCTATATATCAAATATGGAACAGAAATTGAAAGAACTAAATTATGGTGAAGCAGTAGCGAGAATGGGCTTCAAAATTTCATTAACAAATGTTCTTGCTCTAAAATTTGGGTACTGGTCAAAGTGGATTTGTCACTCATTAAACATGCTAGTTGTATGAATTACATGATTACAATTCCAATGAAACTGATAGAATCAAAATTTGAGGTCCAAAAGTTCCAAAACGATCGCCAAGGATCTCCCACCAAGAAAACCTCATTAACTATGGCCTTCATTAAACATGGATAAGTGTCTCTATGTTCTCTCCACATTGCAAAAAACAACACCTCAATCATACATCGTACGAGGAAGTTATGGTCTTTTGAACTCAAGCTCTTGTTGTTTCTTGCCGGTAAAAGGACACTTTGAAAATTTTCAATTTGTCTCCCTTCATATCAAAGGAGTTCTTTTGATGATGTTTGATTCATACCAAAGGAGTTCCTTTGATGAGATCTGGTTCATATCCAAGGAGTATCCACAAAATCCTCCAAATTATCGTTTAAATCTCTTCTAAAGAACCAAAGGAATTTGTTTAAAGTTCTCTGAAAGCAAAGGAAGATTTCCCATGAACTCCTCCAAAAGTTTTTGAAAACTCCTCCGAAAACTTGTTGAAAATTTCTCTGAAATTTAGTTCAAACTTATCTGAAATGTTCCTTCAAAATCATTTGAAAACATTGGAAGAGTTTCCTCAAACTCCTATAAAAACATCGAAGGAGTTTCCTCAAAATCCTCTGAAACCATCAGAGAAGTTCCCTTAAACTCCTCTAAAACCATCGGAGAAGTTCCCTTAAAATCATCTGAAACCATGGGAGAAGTTCTCTTAAACTCCTCTGAAACCATGGAATGAGTTCCCATTAACTCCTCTCATGCAATTCAAAGGATTTCCCATCAAGTCCTCCGAAATTTTGGAGTTCCCATTAACTCCTCCAAAATTTTGGAGGAGTTCCCATTAACTCCTCTGAAACCTACAAAATTGTCTTTAGTAATTTGACCATAACATTTGACTCAAGTGTCTATTTTATGTGTTCTTTATACCATTGGAAAGGTATTTTTGAAATACAAAACTTTGTATTTATATTATTTGATAAATTCGTCATATATTGTATAAAATTATGGTATTTATATCGAGGACCTTACTAATAGCCCCGGAGAATAATGTGCTTCAATCAAGCGTAGAGGAACCAAGAACCAAACTTGGGGAACCACATATGAAATCTCAATTAGTTAATTTTTTAGTTCTATGGTTTCACATTTCTATTGCTAATATTTTATTTTGAAGAATATTCTTTTATCACTCATCCATTGTTTGATGTTGCCATGTACCAATGTCGAGAGGAGGTCGTGCTCCATGTCATCTCAATGTGATCTAGAGTCGAGGACAATAGAAAGTAAAATGATATCAATTGTTCCAATAGTGGGAGACAAAAAAGGGAATCAAGCTCAAATGGTTGAAGAGGGTATTCAAAATCTATGACGATCAACACTCCTAATACCCATGCCAATTATTAATGTGGATGTGACACATTATGGGAAAAATCTATGATGTCCCACAAGCGCTAGAAGACAAATTCAAGATATAACTATTGTCTTTTTGCTCATCCTAAAAAAGGGAGTAAAGAAAAAATTTGGTAGGAAAAAGGTCATGGGGATAGTTGGAAAGTTAAGAGTCATATCGAGCCTCAATAAATACTAGAAGTTTACCTAAAGAAAGGTCATTTTTCTCTTCAAACATGGTACATTTCTGAATTATTTTGGGAAGATAGTATCAAATATAATTGAGGAGCCACTCCTTGGAGCTTAGATGTATTATTGTTGAAACTCTTAATATTTAGAATCCTTAGGGCCAACTTTTGATAGAGAGGAAAACTCGCATGTGTTTTTGTTTTGTAGCGAACTATTTCGAGCAGGATGTATGTTTTTCACATAGGATATAATAACACATTTGTTGATAGACTATTTCGATGAAATCTGTGTTTATTTTACATTTTTTTATTATTTCTTATTTTATTTGTCCTGAGCACATGAGTTTTTGATGTATGTAGAGATATGATCTAGAATTTTCTGGTTATGTATTTGCATGCATGTGTTTCTAACTTTGCACTTCATGATAGATATCTAATTGGGGTTTTAAGAAGGGTTTAGTCTCATTACAACTCATTTGGTTACAATAATTTTCTCCTATTTAGGATATTATATATTAGACGTATATTATATTTCTTCATTTACATAGTATTCATCTACATCTTCTTTTTTCATAACCAACCATCATTCACCCTCATCGATGGACTAGGCTGCAACTAGTAAAACCAAACTGTAAATGGTTTTTGGGAAAGAATCCATATGGGTTCCATATTCCAAGCGGTGAGAGATCTAATTGGAACTTATTACCAGTAGTAACCCATGTTGTTGACAAAGGGTGATTTCAGACCCATCAACACAGTGATTGATGTATACAATTAACAAACGCAAGACAACCCATTGATAATGATAATGGGTGACAAGGTACCTAGTACAATCCAAAAAGTATGGATAGAGGATGTTTCTCTAGCTAGATATAAATGTCCTCCCACCTTTTCATTTTGGCTCAAAATAATTTTCTGACAATTTTGGTAATTTACTATTTTTAGCAGTTTTTAACTTCTAGGGCCATTTTGAGGGCCTAAATGAAGGTTTTTTGGGATCAATCTTCTCAATTATATTCAAAGGATCTGATTGAGCCCCCAAAATGAATCTCCTTGGAGATACATTTCCATCGAGATATCGTGCACCCCAAATGGATATCGTATGCCAAAGTTACACCCCTGGGAAGTTGATACACCAAACTACCCAAAACGGGGTCCAAAAAACCGTTGGCTTTTCATCTTTCGGGGTTAGGGTTTTGGATTTTATTTATGATAAAAAGGCCTTTGGAGCCTCATTGTAATATCATATTCTTGTGAATACGAGTAGCTGTCACATCTCTTCTCGGAGATAAGTTGCCACCATTCTAGCGAGTCTTTCACTCTGTATTTTTACAGTTCTATACATTTCACACATTAATAGAAATTGTGTATTACTGTATATATTTGCCTCTGGTTATATTTATGATATATATCTGTCATATTATTGTTTCTATTTTAATATCTCTGTATATTTTTTTGTTATATCTTCGCTCTCATTTCATGCCGAAAATAATCCGGATCAGTGGTATCAAAGCAAGCTGCTCTTGATCATTTTTTTTAGTGCATGTCCCCGATGAGGTCTGAGTATAGCAAGTTGGGTCTTGAGCTTGTTTCTCTTGAATGCAATATATCTCACACACCCAAGAAACCCTCCATGGAGGAAGAAAATAAAAAATACAGAGAAAATGATTCTATCAATTTATTGCTTGGGCAAGCTCTCACACGATAGAGGGACGAAATGATGGATAATTTTTCCCACATCCTTCAACACATGCCTATAGAAATAGGCACATATTAATCAAACAACCATTTTGGAAGCACCTCTCCTTTCAAGGTACAAGTTAATTTTAATATTCCCACATTTTAAGTTCAGAAGATGCAGATGCCCTAGACAAATGGTTAAATCTTCTAGAAGGTTATTTTTGTGTTCACCATTTTTTCGATAGGGAAAAGATCACCTTCCCAGTTATCAAAGCTCTCCCACATGTCAAACATTGGTGGGAAAATTACTTGGAGACAAGTTCCACATAATATTCTGGAATATATGGGGTCGATCCCACTTGGGATTTTTTGTGGAAACAGTAAAGGAATAGTATTACCTTGTTGGAAATTATGAGGACCAGTATATAAGATGAACCACACTGCAGAAAGAGAGGGGCCAAGCAGTTCTAGAGTTCACCAATACCTTCCATACCTTTCATACCAAGATGGGTATCAAAGACTCTGAATGACATTTGGTTCTGAAATATTGTGGGGCTCTACACAAATACATCCAAACTAAAATGGATTTTTTAGACATCTCATCACTCAGTGTTGCTTATCGATATGTTATTAAAATTGAGCAGAAATGTAAGCACCATAAAAAACAAGAGTTTGGGTCTACAAATATGAAACAACCAAAGTATGATAAAGACAACCCTAACAAACAGTCTCTCGAAAACCAGTCCATGCCATAGGAAAAGAAGGGTCACGAAAACACAAAGAGAGACACCGGAAAATGGTGCAATTTCCACAAAATCCCCTGGCACATCACCGATGAATGTCACTCAAAACAGTCATTGGTGGTCTAGATCAAAGAGAAGGATCCAAACCCTGATTCATAATCTGATTCTGAAAATACTAGTAAAATAATGATCATCTATGCATACCCCACTGCTATTGTCGCAACCATAGCAATTCAACCAGAAGAACCAATAGATCCAGAAGAGGGGAGCACCTTTTTCATTCACATATGTGAGTGAAGGGGACCTCGTTGTATTTTATTGTTGATAGTGGAAGCCAAAAGAACCTCATCTCAGCAGAGTTCATCAAACAGTTGGGATTGTCGACAACACCACACCCGCAGCCATACAACATCAAGTGGCTTCGCCAGGGATGAGATATTCTTTTTCACCAGTAGTGTCGATTATCATATGACATCCAACCCTTCAAGGATGAGGTATTATGTGATGTTTCCCCATTGGATGTCTGTGATGTTCTCTTGGGCCAGCCATATATGTGGAAGCGTCATGTTATCTTTGAGTCTCGACCCCATAATGTCATTATTACTCTGGGGGGTCATCTCTATAGAATACCAGAGGTAGTTATAACTATTTTCCCACCTAAACAATGTATCAAGGTAGTATCTCATACTACAAAATTCAACTTCTTCACAATCTATTCAAAAGGTGAACAAAAGGATACTGCAACCACTACAGCCTCGACCCAAGCAACTTCTATCCAATAGAAGCAGGTCAACAAGATTTCAGAAAAGTGTAAATATTCCTTCTGCACGCAGGCATCTCATGTAGACATACTTGTTAAAAATTTCCAACCCTTCCAGCCACAGGTTTGTGACAACCTTCAACAAGCTAAGCAGCGCAACTTCTCCAACAAGGAAAGCAACTCGTCAAGATGCAGATTCAACAAACGTTGTTCCCTCTCCCTGGAGCACTCAAACCAAAAGATACCATTTATTCCTAAGGATGAATGATTGATCCAGGTGGATATTGGTGGCCACCCACCCTTTCCAATAGGCTCAAAATAGTTTTCTGACAATTTTGGTAATTTACTATTTTTAGCAATTTTTAACTTCCAGTGCCATTTTGAGGGCCTAAATGAATATTTTTTGGGATCGATATTCTCAATGATAGCCTAAATATCTGATTGAGCCCCCAAAACAAATCTCCTTGATGATACCTTTCCAACGAGATATTGTGCGCCCCAAACAGAGATCGTATGCCAAAGCTACGCCCCCGGGAAGTTGATACACCAAACTACCCAAAACAGTGATCCAGATTTTATGAGCAGAAAGAAATGAATACAAATTATTAAAATATGCTTAACACAAAATAACAGAGGTACAATAAAACTGGTTTTCTATTCAATAATGAAATAAGCTAAAACTGTAAAATGCAGTGGAAAACAAGCTTACTAGAATGGTGGTGGCTTATCTCTGAGAAGAGATGTGACGGTTGTGCTCATTCACAAGAATATGGTTACAATGAGGCTCTCAAGAAATTTTACAATAAACAGGAATGTAAAAATCCCTATACATCCAAAAACCTAACCCTAGGAGATGAAGCGCCAAAAGTCATGTGGGCCCCGTTTGGGTAAGTTAGTACATTAGCTTCCCAGGGTCATAACTTTTGCATACGATATTCGTTTTAGGCATACGATATCCCATTGGAAGTTTCTAACCAAGAAGAAAAAATTTCGACTAGACCAATTTAGTTTTTTGGGTAATCATCTAGGCCCCAAATCCCCCAAAAAAGTTGTTTAAGGCCTCAAAAAGACCTCAGAAGTTTGGAACCCGAAAAATTCTCGAAAAACTGCCAAGGTGGAAAACTTTTTTTCCAGCGAGTGGAGTAGGTGGGTGGTCACTGATATCCACCTAGATCAATCCTCCCTCCTTAGGAAGCAATTGTCTCCATTGCATTGATTTCCCCCATCAGATGAGGAAATTTTTGCTGAATTTGGCCCCGAGTGAGCCACTTGCCTTGGTGTAGGAGCTTCCCTGCTTTGACGACTCAATAAAGATGGATCCTTTGTTGTCGAATTCCCTTGATCTGTGTGTCCACAATATGATCACTAGATTCTTGTTTCATGCATTTAGGGTTGAGCTCTATTGGTGTCAACTGATCTGCTATCTCTAAGGTGTCCAATAATGGTGGGAAATATGGCTGAAGGAGAGCCACGTTGAACACTGGATGCAGACCAAGGAAGGGGGGAATGTTGAGCTCAAAATAATTATCACCCATAGCCTTGGTGATGGTGTATGACCCATAATGGAGTGGGAAAATATTCCGATGGGGTTATGTAAGGCGTTCTTTCTGCAAATGCAACCAAAATTTGTCACCCACCTAAAACTTATGTCGCACCCGATGTTGATCATGACACTGCTTGTACTTGGCATTAGATTTTTGTAGAATAACCTGAACCTATTGGTGGATTTGATGGATCCTCTCAATGAACCAAGTGTATTTTTCATCTTCTGGTGGAGTAGGGAACGATTCGGTCGAGGTGGTCGCTAGGGGTAGTGCAACATCAATGGGGCCCAATGGTTGGAATCCCAACCCCACCTGAAAGGGGTTGTGGCCAGTTGAGTTATGCAGGGATCGCTTGTAGATATGTTGGGCATAGGGAATACTCTCATCCCATGCGCAGGGGTGTTTTGAATTGTACATGCGCAAGATATGTACGACCATCCGATTGGCGACCTCAGTTTGGCCATCTGTCTTGGGGTGGAAGGAAGTGGATTTGGTGAGCTTGGTATCTAGTAGTGACTAGAGGCTCAACCATAATGAGTTGAGGAACCTACTGTCATGGTCTGAGATAATGGTCTATGGGATCCCAAAATGTACCCATACTCACTAAAATAAGAGCTTGGCAGTGGCTTCTACTGTGATCTTCTTCTTGCAGGCGGCTATAATACCCATCTTGGAAAATCGATCAACAACCACAAAAACACAGTCATTTCCCCTCTTGGTGGACGAGAGGCCCAACATGTAGTCCATTGATATGGATTCCCATGACCTTTTTAGAGTAGGAAGAGGGGTGTACATGCCCAATTTCTTAGTGGTCGGTTTGGAAATAGCACAGGCGGTGTAGGACCTGATATACTTCTCGACATCCTGTCGAAGTTTCAGCCAGTAGAAATGTTTCTAAATCACTGCCACTATCTTTTCGATGCCAAAGTGTCCTTCCACCCGACTATAGTGAGCTTCCCAAATCAGCTTCATGTGCTCACTTGATGGAACACATAGATGGCCCAAATGACACAACAACCCATCCTGAATATGGAAATTAGCGACCACGGATTTGGCACCCAACATTTGGTAAGTGGTGGAGAAGTTAGGGTCTTGATCATAGAGGTGGGGCCATCCAGAGGTCTCGTGGCCGTAAGAATTTAACACTGTGGTGAGTGTCATGACTGGAGGTCAGCTGAGGTAGTTAGCAACTTGGTTGGTACTTCCTATTTTATACTTGATGTTGAGGTGGAACTATTGTAAGTATGTTGACCACTTCTGATGGCAGTCATTCTATAGTTTTCCTTGGGTATTTATGAACTATAGTGGCTTGTGATCAGTGTGGATGATTGTCTCCTTCCCAAGAATGTAATGTCTCCACTGGCAGTAGGCTTTCACAATGGAGTACATTTCTTTGTCATAAGTAGGGTACTTATGAACAACATTTGATAGTGTCTCACTATGATATGCCACATGGTGGTCATGTTGCATGAGAACGGCACCCACAACATAGTCTGAAGCATCTGTCTCGATCTCAAAGGGATGTTGCAGGTTCGGTAATAAAAGTACAGGGGATGAGCACAAACGCTTCTTCAAGTCATTGAAGGATTGTTGTTGGAACATGCCCCACACAAATTTTTTCTTACCGCCACCCCTAGTTACTTGGTTGAGGGCCCATGCGATATGAGAGAATCCCAGCATGAACCTGCGATAGAAATTGGCGAGGCCCAAGAAGCTCCAAATTTTAGTGAGTGTGGTTGGGGCTGGCCAGTCACAGATGACCTAGATCTTGGCTGGATCCACATGCACACCATGTTGATCAATGATGTAGCCTAAGTACTAGACCCTGTCCATGCTGAAGGAGCATTTTTCCAATTTTTCATATAGTTTGTGTTGCCGCAAGGTGTCCAAATCCTGTTGAATATGGTGCAAGTGTTCTGCCCAAGTCTTGTTATAAATGAGGATGTCATCCAAATACACCACTAAAAAATTATTGGTGAAAGGTCGTAGGATATCATCCATCATCCTCATAAACGTTGTTGGAGCATTTGTCAAACCAAAGGGCATGGCCATCCATTCAAAAAGACCTTCTTTTGACTTGAAGGCAGTGTTCCATACATCTGTCTTTTCTATTGAGACTTGGTCATAGCCAGACTTCAAATTAATCTTACTAAACTATTTGGCCCCCATGAGCTGATCAAGGAGGTCGTCGATTCGGGGAATTGGGTACCAATTTTAGACTGTGATACTAGTCAGGGCCCGATAATCAATACAAAGTCACCAGCTCTCATATTTCTTCTGCACCAGCATGATTGGGGTCCCACAAGGCGATGAGTTGGGATGGTTGTTCCCCTTTTCGATTAGTTCTTGGATCTACCTATTGATCTCCTCATTTTCTAACAGAGAGAAGAAGTAGACTAGCCCATTAGGTACCGATGTGCCTGGGGTCAGATCGATGGGATGCTTGACTTGGTAGTGCAGAGGTACCTCGGTAAGAGAGGAGAATATATATGAGTATACTTCCATGACCTTATCCAATTTCTTCTCTTGTGTGGAGAGATCGGCCATGGAGGCCCTTGATGTGGTTGCGATATTTTACTCACTCTAAGAGAGAATCACGAAGAAGACAAATTTCTCAGTCTGAGAGATGAACTTCCTACATTGCTTGACAAAGATCAAGGAAATAGCACTAGGAGGTACTGCCTCAGGTATCCTGTACAATTTCATGTTCAATGTAATAATAACACTATGAGTCCTAGACTCATATACAACATGACATTTCCATAAATAAGGTTGGCACAAAAGAACATTACAAACTTTGAGAGGAGCAACATCACACAATACCTCATCTTTGAAGGGCTTGATCTCATATGATAGTTGACATTGTTGGCTAATCTGAAGACTACTTCCTTGGCAAAGCCATCCAATGGTGTAGGGTTGTGGGTGCGGCGTTGTCGACAAGGCTAGTCACTTGACGACCTCTACTGAGATGAGGCTCTTCTGGCTACCACTATCAATGATGAAGTGAAGTGGGGTGCCTTTTGCCCATAGATGTGAATGGAAGAGGTGATCTCCTTCCTCTGGATCATTTGGTTCACTAGGTTGGAGCTTGGTGATAGCACCGGTTTCTGCGTCAATGATCCATCTTCCCCTTTCTGGTTCTGACTCAAAGTCAGAACCCGCATCTGATTCATAGGATTTCACTTTAGCCACCAGCAACTGCTTTGAGCGGTAGTCAACAATGTTATGCCAAGGGCTCTTATGGAAGTCGCACCACTTCCCGGTATCTTTCTTTGTCTTTCTGATGTCCTTCTTTGCTTGCGGCTTGGACTGGTTTTCCTCATACTATCCATATTTTATATGATATTTGTTCTATGGGTTGGGGCCACACTTTCCTGGATTTTTCTATGAGGGGTTCCTAGGCCCAAATTTCCACATCTTTTGTTTGAGCTTCTGCTTGATTTTGACGGCATATCGGTAGGTCGCACCCAAGGAAGAGATGTCCCTAAATTCCATTTTGGTCTGGATGTATCTATGTAGAGCACCACGATACTTGAGAACCAAAATTCACTCTAAATCTTTGATACCCATCTTGGTGCATAAGGTATGGAAGATATTTGTGAAATCTGGCACTACTTGGTCTCTTTTGTGCCGCAGTGTGGTCCATTTGGTATACAAGTCATCATAACTTTCGAAAAGGTAGTATTGTTCCTTAATAGAATCCCTGAAGGATTCCCAGGTGGTCATGACTATAAATAATAAGGGTTCCCCTATTTCCTTTCGCTCACAGAACGTTTCCCACCAATCTTTGACATGGGGAACTGCTTGAGGAGCGCAAAAGTAACTTTTCTCTATTCGAAAAGTTATGGACAGAAAAATACGCTTCTAGTATATTCAACCACTTGTCTACAACATGTGCATCTATATTCCCTTCAAATATAGGAATATTGAAGTTGATTTGTACCTTGAAGGGGGAGGTGCCTCCACTCAAGGAAGATGCGTCGCCTGTTGGTAGTCGTCGAAGGATTTGAGAAAAAATATCCATCATCTCGTTCCTCTATAGTGTGAGGGCTTCCTCAAGGAACATTTTGAAAGGATCTATTGTCCCATCATCTTTATTTTCTCTTGCCATGAGAGGTCTCTTGGGTGTGCTAGAGCTTTTTTCCTCAAGAGAAACAAGCTCGAGACCCAATTCTTTGTACCCTGACCTCATTGGGGACATGCATTAATAAAACAAGGAGAAGATCGCTCTAATAACACTGATCTAGATTTTATGAGAAGAACGAAATGAATACAAATTATTAAAAGATGCTTAATGCAAAATAACAAAGATACAATAAAACTAGTTTTCTATTCAATAAAAAAATAAGCTGAAACTATAAAATGCAGCGGAAAACAAGCTTGTTGGAATGGTGGCGGCTTATCTCTAAGAAGAGATGTGATGGTTGCACTCATTCACAAGAATATGGTTACAATGAGGCTCTCAAGACCTTTTACAATAAATAGGAATGTAAAAAACCCTATACATCCAAAAACCTAACCCTAGGAGATGAAGCGCCAAAAGTCATGTGGGCCCCGTTTGGGTAAGTTAGTGCATTAAATTCCCGGGGTCGTAACTTTTTCATACGATCTTTTTTTTAGGCGCACGATAACCCGTTGGAAAGGTCAAACAAAGAAGAACAATTTTCAAATGGTCAAGGTCAGTGCCTTTGACAGTCACCTGGGCCCCAAATCCCCAAAAAACATCTTTTAGGGCCTCAAAACGGCCCCAGAAATTTGGAACCCAAAAAAATGTTGAAAAACTGCCAAGGTGGAAAACTATTTTTCGAGCTAGTGGAATAGGTGGGTGGCCACCGATATCCACCTAGATCAAACAAGGTCCACAAAACTATTGTCTTTTCATCTTCCGGGGTTAGGGTTTTGGATTTTCTTTATGATAAAAAGGCCTTTGGAGCCTCATTGTAAGATCATCTTCTTGCAAATGCGACTAGTCGTCACATCTCTTCTCAGAGATAAACTCCTACCATTCTAGCGAGTATTTCACTCTGTATTTTTATAGTTATGTACATTTCCCACACTAATAGAAATTGTGTATTACTGTATATCTTTTCCTCTGGTTATATTTTTTTATATATCTCTATCATATTATTGTTTCTCTTTCAATATCTCTATGTATTTCTGTGTTATATCTCCGCTCTCATTTCGTGTCAAAAATAATCTGGATCAAATGTGATGTCGAATACTTGATAGAATATATCAATCAATGGACATTGGTGTATTCCCACTATCAACATTGAGGGAACCTGTCACTGATGAGTACAAGCCCAAAGGTACTAATAATGAATCTAGATCCCTATCCTATAGTAAGATGTGTTGAAGTCAATAGGAGAGATATGTTGGAAGGATGTCATTAAGGAATCCCCCATTAGAAAACATGAGGAGTAGCAGAAGGCAAAATATTTGAAAGGAATTAGATGAAATATTGAAAGGACCACCACAAAGTATGTCTCACGCATGCACCAAATGTAAATAGTTCATGAAAGAGACCCTCTAAATAACAACCAATAATGAGTACTTCCGTCAAACCACCAATGGGGATAAATGGAATCCAAGGTACTACATGAATCCCAATGTGTGAATAATTTTATTGTGGTCTAACATAAGGGAAACTAATTAGTTAGTTACCGATGATGAAATGTCATCTATTGAGCATAAGATAACCTATCAATGATGTAAATAGGGCTAGGGTGTGATTCTAGGTCTAACTCTTAGAGAAATGTGTCGTAGTTGATAAGATATTAACCCACCAGAAGGAATTCAATGGGGAACCACCATACCAGCATGATTATAGGACAAAGATAATTTTTATTATGATATGTACTTGACACACCGAAAGGCCAACTTGCAAAGACAAGAATTCTATGGAATGGTCGACACTGGATAAAAATTCCTCTGAATAAGAACATAACACAATATGTGACTTAGGAAGCATGGACTGAAAATGAACATCAAAATAAGTCTATGATGTAGGGGGGAACAAAATACTCTCCATAGTGACTGGAAAAATAACCAGTCCGAGGAGTAAAAACTATGTGTAACTAGTTTGTTTTCCCAAAGCCATATTAAACCAAATTGCTGAGACTAAACTCAAGACCTTGTATTTTTTTCAAAGGTGACTCAATTGCTGCCAATAACAGTAAAGAAGAGTCATTCTCATGCTCTTTTTTTATTATTTGACTTTTTGTATTTTTCATATTGGAAATTATGAAAAAGAGTAAAAGAATTCTATAATACACACAGAGGAAATGGGTGTTGTGGGAAAGAAAACTAGTTACATGCACAAGGAACATACCTATGTTCAATGCAAGGAAATTCATGCAATATATGGGAACTTGTGGGAATTTTTTCTCTAGGGATACAAGTGTCAAGTCATAAAGGAAATAAATTCAAGGGCTAGAAACTAAGAGAATGAATAAGCAATAAGATATATGACAAGAAGTTGAAGTCGACATTAAGCTCAAAAGTGCAAGTAGCAGAATGCAATGAAATATCACAACTTAACACATAAATGAGGGATCCCCATGGGGTATTATCCAGAATAAGAATGAGAAGAATTTATGAGGCTTCAATGTAAATTCATGGTGAGACTAAATAGGGATTTTGTGCCTATGAAAGTACTTCAACATGGGCGCCAAACTGTGAAAAAGGTTCTAACTAGGCCACCCATGAATGGTAGGATCTACCATGTTAATTACAAGACTTCTAAATAACAAATAAGGTTACATGTTACAACTTAGTGGGGTTGATCCTGAGGAAAAAATTAACCAAGAAATGGATAATGCAAAAATGAAAGGAATGGAAAAATCTAACCTATATTCCAATTCCGAGATCATTACCTATCATAAGGGATCGACATGACAAAAAGGTACCAAAGACAAAAGTCTCCAAAGTATGGTATATAATACCAAAAAAACTCACCTGGAAGTTAATAAATCTATTATAGAAACCTATGATAATAACATTTTTTATGGAATACAAAACATGACAACAAGAAACCCTAAAAGTACAATATGTACATAGCAGTGCACATCGTTGTAGCTTATGCATAATACTTCTCAAGGTAGAGCCCATTGCTAGGCTTAGGCCAAGGTTTTCTTCATTAAACAACCTGTAAATTTTCCAGTTCAAGAGGAGGTCGGAAATCCAAATTAATATCTTCAAGGATAGCCTCATCCGAAGGAAATTCAACATCCAATAAATTGGGACTCAAAGACTCACCGATACCAACGCTCGAGATCTTACAAACAGTAAGATTAGAATCAAGAGAAAGCACCAAATTAATCAGGCCAAAAGGGGAAAGTAAAGGCTTACATTCCCCCATTGGATATAAAACCTGATCAATTGTCGATACCTTTTCTCGAGAAGTATAATATGACTGTAAATCATCCTTCTCATAAGAAATTGAAGACTAAGGATAAGACACCACATAATTCACTAGTTACAGGAAAGAGTTTACTCGATCACTAGGAACATACAAAGGAGAAACCTAATTTAAATTCGAAATAGGATGGTGACTATCATATGAAATATAATAAATAGTGAAAATGCTTTCATTGTGAGAAAAATGAATCACACGAAAAAGAATAGACACCACAAAATTGATAGAATATACATAATCACACCCAAGAAGCATATTGAAATATAAATGGCCTACACCACTATCATATTGACTAGGAAATTACCCCCCCCTATCATGATATAAAACTGAGGAATAATTCTCAAATATTAACAAGTATACTATTAAAATTCAACAGCTCCCTGGTAGCTAACACAAGCTTGGGAGAACCCAAATGTTTCCAAGAAAAGGAGGATAAAATACTTGTAGAGGATCCTTCATCTACAATACATTGGTAGATGCTTGTTGAATTAAGTTTAACAATTATCTGGACATGTGCAAAAGAAGGAAATAGAGGCTCAACAATATCATTATAATCAAAGGAAACCATCCTAATACTTGGAGGGAGCGTACTCAAAGAGAGTGGAATGTGCCCTTGTTTACAAGGTATTGAACTAGAAATGATAAATACATATTTGACATATGCCTCACTCCCTGAAAGAAGAGTGGAATCGGGTGAATATTACATCAGCGAGATCATTTCCTTATAATTTTCACTCTCCAAGATAAGAGTGGCATTGACCAAATATTTCATCGATGCAACCATTTCCTCAACCACTGGTTGAATAGGATGCAATACAACATCATCAAAAGATGAATCACCCCCCAAACGAATAGTGGGATTGACCAAAGATTGCATCAGGCTAACCAATTCATCAACCAATGGTTGAATAGGTTGTTGGGAAACTGAATATGACTCAGAACTAGAAGGGTCATCAGACCAGGACCATAGTCTTAGTACCTCTAGAATACCAAGGCACAAAAGAGTAAGTTTATCTCCTTTGGAAATATTACAAAGGAACTTGGGATTACATTCTAATAATCTAGGCTTATTGGCATTATCAATTCCCCTAGAATTGCTTGTGGTGGCTCGTGGCTTGTCCCCAACATGACTAATAGAGGTTGAGTGCTTCCCCCAGCATGACTAGTAGAGGCTAGTTCCATGTATTCAACATGAATCATAGAGGTTGTTGACATATATCCAACACGGATAGAAGAGGTTGGTTTCACTCTCCCACCATGACTAGCAGAGGTTGGTTGTTGAACTTCAGTATGATTTAAAGGGACTGGGATCTTTCCCTCAACATGACTTGCAGCAGTTGGTTGCATATATCCAACATGACTCACAGAGGTTGGTGAAGTAGTTCTAGTGTGGATCGTAGTGATTGGACTTGTTCCCCTAGCATGACTCATAGAGGATGGTGACTGGTCTCTAACATGACTAGCATAGGTTGGTGACTTCTTATTCTTACTTTTCCTCTTCCTATTCTTTTTATACTTATGTTTACTAGTAGCCATAATTTCACTAAAAGAGGGAGAAGGAGGAGGACCAGACTTAGCATATGCATAAGATAAAGGATCAACATCCATATATTCACATGAAATAAGGTGCTTATATGAGAAGCATCAAGAGAATTCAAGACATTTTGATTGGTCCACAACCAAACTAATAGTCCTACATTCAACCCAAGAATGTTCAAAGTGGCCATCAAGGGGGAACCAATGTTTACAAATAAAATAAAATCACAAGAATCCCCTTGGGAAGAAGTCCCTTGGTTGATATCATCAAGAACTTTGGTCATTATGCTCTTATTCACGGGTTCAACCCTTTCAGGATTGTTCATGTATGAAAATATCTCACACACTGACTTTGACAAACTAGTGGTATAAAAAAGCATTCCTTATAAGAGGCGGTTCCACACTTTTAAGAGAAAGACTAGGGGTCCTTCTCGATCAGTGGAGGGATTGGTCGACCACCTTGGATCAATGATCCAAAAGTGGCGATATAGACACAACTTAAGGCCAACTATACAAATAAACACTCCACTAAAAGGACTCGAGAGAAGCATTGAAAACAATAAAATTCTCCAAAACTTTAGCCTAGGTGGATAAGGTCTCGATTCCAAATCAATGAAAAAGTGGAAAGGGACCTTCCAGAAAATGGTGTGGGTTGATCAACTCATGAGAAATATGAATGAAGGAGTGAAAAGTAGTTACCCTGAATTCCATTTACCATAGCTACCCGGTGCAAGTAACACTCATTTCATGGGGCACCCTCCAGGGGTATTGATAGAGTGATACGATATATGTCTCAAGTACCATGGGAAACCCCTCGTAGTCACCTATGAGATACATAGGAAAATCAACTAAATATACTAACTCTGAGTCAGAGTTCATAGGGTACAATAGATAGTTGGGATCGAATGTATTGGCAGGGTAAAAAATCTCGAAGCTCCAAAGGAACTTCCTCTTAGGGAGGTATGGGTACTATAAAAAACCACAAAATGCAATCTCTTTGTAACACTTAGTTAATCCTTATATGGGTTATCTCCTCAACTCTTCCTCACGCGACCTTGTGTTTAACTTTTGTGTTAGAGGAGGCTCTTGGATATACTTATATGAAAATTGGATTTTATTCTCCCTATCTCAAACTCTTATGATTTTTTATCAAAAAATGGAGAGTTATATTTTCAATCCTAATCCAATGCCCTAACCCTAAACTATTTAATGAACCCTAGAAACAGAGTCTAGTAAATTTTAGATTTACAGTTCATTTTAGAGACTGTTATTTAATCAAATGATATAGAAGTGAAACTGATGTTGTTAGAGACTCTTGAAAAAATGAAACTTATAAGAACATTGGAAAATAAAAATTTACACTAATTCTTCAATGAAAAACAATTTCAAAAAACAAAAATGCATGAACAATCTTTCAAACCTTGAAATGATTTTTTTTTCCCTTTTTGATGCAAAATGCACAATGCAACTTTTGAGAGAAACAAAAGAAGAAAACAAAAAAGGGTCTCTTTTTTATTTTTCCTTTGAAAATATTTTTAATATGAGAAGAAAACAAAATCCTAGTCTAATATCTTTTTCTTTTTCAAATATGAAGCAAAACAATGCAACATAAAGAAAGAGACCTAACTAGTAGCAAACTAGTTTTTTTTTTTTTTTTTTCTTCTTCTTTCTACCAGAGAAAAACTAAATAAAAGATGATTAAAGAAAGAAATTTTTGTTTTTTATGAATTAAAACCCAAAGGAAAGAAAAAAAATAAAAGTATCAAACTCAAATACAAACTCAAGTTCCAAAGATGACCACAATTACGACCACAAAACCGATATCCTAAGAACAAGAGTAGTCTTAAAGTTATGCAATCCAATGGATAAAAAGGAGCCAAAGAAGGATAAAAAAAACTTTTTTTCCTTTCAATTATAAGGATTTACCAACCTCCTATAGGCCACAAAAAATTTTTGGACCAAACTCCCCAAAACATCCCCCCAAAAAGGCCAAAACAAGGCTTAAAAAGGGATGAAAAACAAGCAAAAAAGCCACTTTTCTGGAGGTACACGTCACTTTCTCCACTGTACGTCGCGTATATAAGATATTGTATGTAGGTCGAGTGTATACGATATCTTTTACATGTTGTTTCATTCTATAAGGAGCGTATACATGCCTATACACGTACACACTTGTACACGCTTTTGCCTCTATAAGGGTGCATATGTGTCTGCTCTACTCTTATATAAAAGAAGCATATGTACACATATGTTGTTAAAGGAAAGAGAATATACACTTGAAAAAACTTTGAAAAATTAGGTCTAAAGCCCAAAACACAAAATGCAACAGAGAGATCAAAAGAAAGCCAAAAAATAATGGAAAGCAGAGAGTCAATCCAATAATGACTCGGAATGATAGAAGTATTAAATAAACTTGTTTTTATTTTATTTTTATAAATCAAGATTGAATTTTGAGACTAATAAGGATACATAAAGAAACCAATAGAGCCTAAGAGGACCCTCAAAAACCAAGACAAGACCTTGACCAAGAAAAAAGGAAAAACACATCTTAATAAGACTTGTATGTGCATGTCACCAAGGCAAGAAGCATATGTAAGCACCCTTCCCTCTTAAAAACCATGTATGTATGCTACTATTATTGAAGAATAACACACAAAAAATCAAGAACTTAAAGAAAAAGAAAGAAAAAGACTAGACTCAAGGACTAAAAATAAAGGCTTGGGTTTCTAAAAGATTGAACGAAACTGTAAAATCAAGAAGCAATCAAGAAAAGAAAATAAAGTCCATGCTATCGCTCTATATTAACCCACAAAGGAGATATACTCGCTAATATGGTCTCCGGTTCCTCTTTTTGGTAAAAATCCCCTACAATAGTGAGCTTACTATAGAAAAATCTATGATCATAAAGAAAGCAAATTCCAAAGAGAAAATAAAAAATATATATTATAACCAATTCAATTTAAATGACTAACTATATTGAGGAGAATAAGGATAAACGCATCGGCTGATCGAAAAAGGACCCATAGAAGGCTAAGAATAACTTAAAACTCATAGAGGCAACTCAAAATTCTTAGAATGGCTCCAGCAGACAAAGAAAGGGAAAAAATTCAAAGTTCCCAAAACTTAGTAAAAATGGCATGATCGCGAAGAGAGCGTTGAAATATTTCTAACGATGCAAATGGCTCGTCAAACAAAGTTATGGTTTGAAAGATATTTATGATCAAAGGTGTGGTCAACCAGGGCCAGTCAACAGGGGACACATCATCATTCGTACTGTTGACGTTAGCATGACGTCAACAACTAATGTGGCAAGGTGAAGTCATCGTACGAGATGTTTACATCATCATTCCATGTGGAAGAACCAAAGGCTGCCATGTGTCACTCTCCAGTGGATATTTTAGGGGTCCATATGGACCAATAAAAAAGTTCCATGTGGCTCCCCTAGGAGACAACACGTGGCACCACCCAAGGAGCACCACATGTCAGTACAACAACAACAGAGTAAGCCACATTAGCATACAAGAGGGCATATTAGCAAGTGCTGTGTGGCCCAATCATGGGGTGACATGTGGCATCCTGAGAATGCCCAATGTTGACCCGTAAACAATTTTTGTTTTAAAAAACCAAAATGGCAGGTCTGCCAAATCTAGCGGACCATGCCAATTTTGTATAGTCATTGGTAGAGTTTCTAGCAAGCCTCTAAATGTAGCATGATTTCAAACAATACATATACATATATATATTAACCACTACCAAAAACGGAGTCCAGAGGGTTCTACAATGGAACCTCCAGCTAGTACAATGCCTTTAGAACTCCACCCTAACCAATGCACTAAAGGATGTTGCTGGGTATATCCACCACTATTATTATTTAAAAATGCAAATCCACCCAGATTTGGGGAGAGGGGGCATGACCTTACTTTACAATCTGTAGGCATGGATTTTGAGATGAATGTTGTCATAATTGCAGGTATAGAGGGCACAAAAACTGAGACAAAATTCTTCTTGGGCCTGGGAGTTCCAGAGTCGGATCGGAGTGTGGAGACAATCATTTTTGGGTAATTCAACATCAAAAATCCAATTGTGATGTTTTTTTTTTCTGATCTGAGCATTATTTCTGCAGCTTGATTTCATAATGAGGTATATTCATGTATTTGCAAAAATTATTTTGTTGAGTTAATAAAAGAGCCTACCCTTTTGAGAGCAGGACCTAGAGATGTAGTCCACCAGGGATGAACTATGTTATCAAGCTAGATAATTGGATCCGACAAGTTGAAGTGTATTTTTCGTTTCCAACATATTGATGATGAGGAAGTTAAAGTGCAACTGCCTTCTCTTCGGTTGGAAGGCACCGCTCTTATATGGTGGGAGAGAAAGTTTCAGGAGGAAAGTAAGTGTGGTAACCTTCTTTCCTCATGGTCGGAATTTAAATCAGCGATCAGGAAGTAATTTTATCCATTAGGGTATTTACATAAAGCAATGATGGAATGGAAAACCTTAAGGAAAAGTAAATGACAAATTGTACAAAGTTTCACACAAGAATTTAGGAAGAAAGATCTTGCATTGAACATTACTTTAGATTATTATGAGACTTTAATGAATTATATTGGCACACTTCACAATTATATTAGACATACTTTTCTCTTGTTTAAACCCACTAGTCTTGATGAAGTTTTTGTGCAAGCCACTTACCTAGAGAACAAGGGGAAACAATTTCAAGAAGATCCCATAAAGAAACCTTCCAATTTCCCATAGAAGACTTTTAAGAAGTTTAAAAGCAAGGACAAGAAGACCGCTACAATGATGAGAGAGGCAGGAAAACCATTTTGCACTCATTGCAAGAAGAGTGGTCACAATGAAGAACATTGTTGGAAACTACATCTGGAAAAAAAACCAAAAAAGTTCGGTGGAAAGGGGAAGACAAAGACCATTGCTATGATACAACAATATCTTGTTTCCGATTCAGGAGATGAAGGAAAGATCACAACGGTTGGATTACAAGGTAAATATTCTCTCCATGCTATTTCTAGTTCCAATGATGAATCTCATGTTGATGATTGAAATAGGGATGAGTTATTTCACATAAGAGTTGTATCTAAACATACTAAGATAGATACATTATTTGATCTAGGTTCCCAATTAAACTTAATATCTGAAGCACTTGTCAATAAAATGGGTCTTGAAATGAAACCACATTTGAAACCTTATCCTCTTTGTAACATCCTCAACCACCCACAGGCCGGGGCATGCTACCTTCAAGCCTTCCATTGGAATTCTTTCTCTTACGATACCTTTTTAAAATTTGAGGATGCATAAAAGAAAAGACTTTAAAGACATTCACAACAGTAGTCAGCAAGCATGCATAGTCTAAAGATTCAATTAAATGATAATTAAATATACAACGGAAATACATTAATATACATGTAAATGATACCATAATAGAGAGCACTTATCTTTATGGAATATGACACCAACCGGCTGTAGACCAAGGAAATTCCACCCAACTGTAGACACCATTGCTCCAAATCTCAACAATAGTGTCACCCCCAAGCCAGGGATATGAATCCACAAGGATGGTTCTAGAGTGTAGTTGGGTTCCCAAACCAGTCATCTCTAAAGATCTTACAGGTTTCCCAACACCCACAACAATCCAAGTACCTAGATCTCTTGTACCTAGCTTATACTGCCCCAAGAGAATGGACCTCCACCCTTCTCTGCCACACAGTCCCCAAGGTAGTCCCTCTCCTTTATTTTGGGGCCTCCAACACAGCTGGTCTAGAATCTCAAATCTGGAACTCTGAGGACTCACAGTTGTGAGAAAAATGGGGCACATGCCAACACATCTCAGACATGAAGGCCCCAGGTCATGGCTGGATTGCACCAGTGACCATTACAACCAACTATCCTATGGCTAATTCTTCAGCAGTTCAGTTCCCTTCCCAAGCCAAGATGCAGGTGAGGATGGATCAATGGATGGGTAAGTGAGTGCATAGTAGTGCATGATGGAAATGAATGGTACGAATTCAGAAGTGAAGGAGCAGATGAGCCAATGACCAACAACCATTGACCATTGACCCACGACCAATGACCAACCCCACAATCAGACCAGGGATGGGTTTAAGTATTTTTGTGGGAAAATCAAGAACCTCTTGGCCTTCCCCAAGAAGCTCACGTAACTGATCCCCTCCCTTAGAAAAAGGGGTGATTAAAATAGGAAATAAACATTTATCCCCTCAAGCCCCCTTTATTGTGGAATCATAGCCCCCTATAACTCTATTCCTTGTCTGTCTAGCAACCATCCATGTATTTATTATAAATAATGATAAAAAAAATTACATGTCTTGGGCACAGTGGCCTTTTAATAATTGTTTGGGCACTATGGCCTCTCATCATTGTACCAATACATTATTTAAAATGGGGGTTCAAAACCTGGGGTCTTACATCCCCTCCCCCTTATTTTGGCACTGTCCTCAGTGTATATACAAAATAGAAATCAAAATCTCAAATTTATTCAAAAAGTTGTGCGTACTCTGCCAGCATGGCATCTTCATGCTCCCATGTAGCATCTTCAAGACCGTAGCAGGTCCACTAAACTTTTACCAGCTCTATAACTTGATTCCGGAGCATTTTTACCTATCTGTCCAATACCTGCACTGGCTAAACCTGAAAATATCCCTATGTCTCTACCTGAATCAGACACCAATCAATAACATGTTTAGGATCATGTACATATTTATTTATTAAAGAGGCATGAAATACATTATGCACATTCATGGAAGCAGGAAATGCAAGCATGTATGAAACTGGCCCTATTATGTCCAATATTTCAAATGGACCACAAAATCGGGATTGAAACTTTGTACAACTACCCAATTTCAAAGAGCTTATCTTGGGATTCACTTTCAAAAGTACATGCTTCCCTATTTTAAACTCTCTAGTTGTCTTGTTCTTGTCCGCATAAACGTTCTGTCTATCCTAAGATGCCTTTAAATTATGCTTGATCTTGACCACCTAGTCTTCCATGTCCTTGAGAAAATCCGGCCCAAGTACCACTCTATCTATTGGGTTGTCCCATCTTACTGGAGTATCACATTTCCTACTATACAAGGCTTCAAATGGGCTCATTCTCAATGAATCTTGATACCCATTATTATATGCAAACTCAACCAAGTGTAAGTAATATTCCCACTTAGATGGTTTATCCATCACACACATTCTCAACATGTCTTCAATTATTTGATTGACTCTCTCTGTTTTCCCATCTGTCTGGGGATGATATGTGACAAATCCTTTAAACAATCCCCTCCAAAAATTCGAGGTAAATTTTGTATCTCTGTCCGAGACAATTGTCCTAGGTATCCAATGCAACCTAGCAATTTCCTTCATGAAAATTTCTGCAATATTAGTCATTGTATGCATTGTCTTCACAGGAAAAAAATGAGAAGCCTTTGATAATTTTTCAATCACTACCATGATTGTATCATGTTTCTTATTCATTATGGGTAATACTATGATGAAATCCATGGTGATCACTTCACATTTCTTCTCTGGGATTGGCAATGGTTGCAGCAAAACAGTTGGGTGCCTATGCTCAGCCTTCACCTTCTAACATTCCATACATCAAGTGATGTAATCAACAACGTCCTTCTTCATTCCCGGCCAAAAGAACTGGCTTCTTACTAATGTAATTTTTTTTTGGTAACTGGGATGTCCAGCATAAGGAACATCATGCATTTCCTTCTGTACCAAATTCCTCAATTCTCCAGAACTAGGAACATAGATTCTATTTTTATGAATGAGTAGTCTGTCTTCCTTTATCTCATACTCCTTTATTTTCCATTGTACATCTCCTTGTTGTAAATTTTCCTTTACCTATAGGTAATGTTGGTCTGTAACAAGACCATCCAAAATTATTCTCTTCAAGTCTGACTTTTGCATACTGATAGTAGTAGAATGCATGATATGCACTCTTCTACTAAGTGCATCCACAACTTTATTCTCCTTTCCCTTGATATGTTTGATATCGAAGTCATATTCACTTAAAAATTCCAGCCATATTGTTTGTCTAACATTCAATGTTGGTTGCTCAAAAAGATACTTCAGGCCAATGTGGTTTGTCCTTAATTCGAATTTCTTCCCCATGAGATAATGCCTCCACATCCTCACGGAGTGAACAATGGCAGAAAGTTCCAAGTCATGGGTGGCATAGTTCCTCTCATCTTCCTTAAGCTTTCTAGACTCATATCCAATGACATGTCCATTTTGCACAAGGACTCCTCCAAATCCTTCCTGACATGCATTTGTACATACCACAAAACTTTCATTTCGGTCAACAATGTTCAACACAGGTGCACTAGTAAGTAATTCCTTCAACAGATTATAATTCTTTTCACACTTGAGTGTCCATTCAAATTTAGTTCCCTTATTTTGCAAAGAAGTGATGGGATGAGAAATCTTAGAGAACCCTACTGTGAACCTTCTGTAGTGGCCAGCTAATCCGATAAATGATCTTACTTCTAACACATTTATGGGTGTTGGCCATCCTCTAATGGATTCAATCTTCTCTGGATTTACTGCTATGCCATGTTTTGAAATAATGTGTCCCAGGTAATGGATCTTCTTTTGATAGAAAGAACACTTACTCAACTTGGCATACAACTGATGTTCTCTCAATACTTGCAATAGCAGTCTTAAGTGATGTTCATGCTCCTCTTCAAACTTAGAATAGATAAGTATGTCATCCAGGAATACTATGAAAAACTTATCCAAATAATTCTTGAATATGCCATTCATTAAGCACATGAATACAACTGGTGCATTGGTCAGTTCAAATGGCACCACTACAAATTCATAATGCCCATACCTGGTCCTAAAGGTTGTCTTATGAATGTCTTCTTCCTTGATTCTTACCTGATGGTATCCTACCCTCGAGTCAATTTTTGAAAATATCTTTGCTCCTCTTAGTTGATCAAAGAGGTCATCAATTTGGGGTAGAAGATACTTGTTCTTTATAGTGTACTTGTTCAGCTGTTGGAAGTCAATACACAGCCTCAAGGTTCCATCCTTCATTTTGACAAAAATTATTGGTGCTCCCCAAGGTGAAACACTTGGACGTATGTACCCTTTCTTCAACAATTCCTCCAGCTGCATTTGTAATTATTTTAACTCTAGTGTGATCATTCTATAAGGTGTTTTTGACACCAAGGCAACTCCTGGCACTAAATCAATTAAGAAATCTATCTCCCTTCTTGGTGGAAATCCGGGTATTTCTTGGAATACATCTTCAAATTCCTCTAGTACCAAGAAATATTCGAGGCTTGGCCCCTTTTTATTTTCTGGCTCTTCCACAGGAGCTGCATAGAATTGACATCCTTTCCTAAAACATATTTTTAGTTGTAAGGCTGAAATCTCCCTTATAGAGATGGGTCTTGGAACTCCTTTCACAATTATCTATTTTCCATTTCCATCCAAACATCTAAATGTCTTGTTATGACAGTCTAGGACAACATGATGCTTTTCCAACCAATCCATTCCAATCAAAATATCATAAGACCCCAATGGTATGATATTTAGATCAATACTAGTATTTAGGCCATTAAGACTTATGGAACAACTTTTGACCATATCATGGATTCTTCTTTTGGTCCTAGTGGCTAACTGAACCAAACTTGTTTTTCCAAGTTTAGTTTTCTCCAATGTGATCTATCCAATATCTTAGGATCAATGTAGAAATGAATTTCTCCTAAATCAATCAAAATTGCAACAGATTGATTTATGATCTTACCTTCCACCTCAATCATATTGGATTGGTACTCTGATTGTCGATCATTTAAAGCTGCATAGATTCTTCCCATATCTTCGACTGTTGTAGCCTCTTGGATGTTGTGCACAATCTTCACTCTGTCCTTTTTGTGTGGGCAATCCTTGTATAGGTGATCTTCCTTGCAACCCCAACATTAGATTGGTGGTCTTCCTATTTTTCCCAAGGAATATTCTTTCTTGAAATCCCCCTTAGCATACCGATCTTGATGATTTCTATTAGGCTCATTCCTATTGAAGGGAGGTTTGAATCCTTTCTTCCTCTAATCAGACTTTGCATTTTTCTTGTCCTTCCAAGATTTCTACAAGGATTCTCTTCCCTGGCCTTGCTCATATAGGTATTTATCCTTCTTGATGGCTTCAATCAAGATCTTGGGCTCATCATATTTGATCTTTTCCTTATAAAAGGTTAGCATTCCACTTAGAAATCTCTGTATTTTCACTTTCTCATCAACAATGAACCTGGCATACTTTAACAATCCCAAGAACTTCTTCTTGTATTCTTCCATAGTCATGCTTCCCAACCCGAGTTCAAAGAACTCCTACATTTCTTGTCATAGAAATGTTCTGAGATGCACTCCTTCTGGAAGTACTTCTTGAACTTCTTCCAAGTGATCCTACTTTCATTAACATGTTCCACTTGCTTTAGTTGGTCCCACCACATTGCATCTTTCCCATGTAAATAGTAGGTGGCAATCCTAGTTTCCAAGTTGGACGAATAGTTATGCAATTGAAAATATATCATGAGCCCAAGAAACCATGCTTCAACATCATCTTTCCTTTCCCTTTCACCCTCAAAGGAAGGTGGCTTGAGCTTCTTCATCTCTCCTTGAAAACTATCTACCTCTTGTTTCCTTCTTTGGTGTCTGACAGGAGACACCACTGGACTGCTTACAGGATCTTTCGATGCATAAAAATTTCTTTATGAATAAGGAGGTGAGTGGTGTCCATGAGATCTACTAGCACTTCTTGAATAACCAACTCTTCCACAATCATCCCTTATTTCATGGCACCTGCCTTCTTCCTCTTGTTTTGAGTTTGATCCCTTCTTTGTTTGTCTCTATAACTGATTTAAGCTCTGCAACACTCGAGCATTTATTTGACTTTTCTCTCTCATCAGTCTCTTTTTGTCTCCTTTGTAGATCTGCACTTCCATCTTCAGGCTTCTTACCGTTTCTATTAACATTTCTTTCTCTCCTTTTCCCTTGCGTCCATTGGAATCTGTCTATGCCTTACCAACTCTGGTATTCTGGCCTTTGGCCTCCTTATCATGACTGGAGGCTCCCTCACCTTCTTCCATTTCCTCAATATGCATCCTGAGTTTATTTGTTTAAACCCCTTAATTCTTCAAAATGTGAAAGCGACCATTTTGTTATAATTATGCATATGGTAAACAAAATTGCCAAACCATGCTATAGGTCTCTTTATTTTTTTTTTCATGGATATCATATCCCCATTCTCTAAAAATAATAGTGTCCTGTTATCCTTGGCCGACACAGAATCTCATCCTACGCAGGTGCTTCCTTCAAACCACCTTCCCAGGTGACCATGACTAGAAACCATGGCTCAATCTTTCCTTAGAACTTTTCTATCTCGAAGACAACTAATTTAACCCTTAGCCCTCCTTCCCTCAACTCTCAATATACATATGACCATATCCATGACCCTGCGCTTAGCTTTGGGACTTCAAAACTTTCAGCCAGGACCAGATCAATGGTCCTCATCTTATTTCAGAATCAATGATCGAGATCCACTTCGAGACCCTACGCTTCAGGAGTCTCAACCCTCCTCTCTTGACTCCTCCCAGAATGATTTTACCTGGAGTTCATGATCTGTTGACAGGTGTCCTCCCATAGATCAGCGACTATGAATCGATTCAGATCTTCAGGCTTTGGAAGTTTCAAACCTTCCTCCTGCACTTTCTCTCGGAGTGCTTTCACCCGAGGTCAACAATCCTTCGACGTGTATCTTCTGTAATCAATGATCAATATGCACTCCATCCTTTGGGATTTTTTGACCCAACGCAACATGTCACATCTTTCCCCTCCGGAGTGCCCAGTCTTCGGACTACACGATCTATTTCCACATGGTGAAATACTGGAAGAGGGCACGTGGCCCAATCAGGTGGGTGACATGTTTCATGTTCTAATTGACTCTTCAATACTCCAAATTCTCAAAACTTACTGACATGTGGCACACATCCCATGTGCCATGTCATCCCATGTGCTTTCCACAAGCCATGTCATTTTGGGAATTACAGGATCCACATCACCTCTAGGTGACGTCATCGTGCCCCATCACTTCGGCTCTTCGGGCTTCAAGAATTCAGGAGTTTCCATGCTAGCACACTTCCAATTCTCCCGAACTCTATATTCTCAAACTGGCCAATCTGTCACCATGTGTCCTCCTGGATCGACCGACTAAGATTCACTTTGGGTCTTCACCCAGAGTCCAAGGATTTACACCACGTGCCCTCCTTAATCTAACGATTGAGGCTTACTTCATGTCTTCAGACTTTGGAAATCTCAAATTTAAAAACTTATCTAGCCCCACTGGATTTTATCCGAAGACCTAGATTTGGTGATGCATGGCTCTCAATAGATCAATGGCTGAGATCCTTTAAGGTCTTCGGGTTTCAGAAATCTCAAACTTCAAACCCTTCGAAGTACACGAGATTTTGCCGCGTGTCCTCTTGAATCAGATGGTTGAGCCTTACTTCGGGCCTTCACCCAATATCCACAGATTTATGCCACGTCTCTTCTAGATCAGATAACCCAAATTCACCTCAGAAAATCTGATGCTTGAGATTTACTCCAGATGATCTAACGATTGAGATCTATTTCGGATGATCAGACGATCCAGATTTACTTCAACTCTCCGTCTCTCCGAGATTCAGAAGTTTCAAATCTCAACTAAAAACCTCCTGAACATATTTCTCCAGAGTTATTGATATACTGACATGTACCTCTTGGTGATCGACGTTCAGAATCTACTTTGTCTATATGGAGTTTTCATGTTCAATACCTAACATGTCACATCACTGCATGCCTTTCAATTTTTGGGGGAACGCATCGATGGTTTGGAGTAACCCACTTTTTTCCCCACAATTCTCCTGATGCTGACATGTAACCCCTTGGGGAAACTGTGGTTTGGATTGCAGGACCACCTTAAGAAATTATCTCCAGTGCAACTTGGTTCTCCACAATGCCTCATGTCCATTGATCTCACTCTCTAATGGGATCTGACGGTGGTGACCTTAGCCCTTTCTTCCTTTTCATCGGACGACCCCTGTTCACATGTCCTCCGATCCAATGATCCCAGATCTCTCCCGATCCTATATTGGCGATCGCTCCCAAATTTGAAGGGGATGGTCACGATCCTTTGAACCCCTTACACAGGTCTCTGACGTTCTATCTCCTATGTATATTCTAAAACGCCATTCCTCCTGATATTTTCAACTCCATGGTCAGAATTCGATCTCAACCTCGAGACTCTGACCAATAGACCCGGCCCATATCGGCCCGGTGTTTCAACCAGAAGCTCTGATACCATTCAGTAACATCCCCAACCACTCACAAGATGGGGCATGCTACCTTCAAGCCCGCCCTTGGACTTCTTTCTCTTACAATACCTTTTTAAAATTTAAGGATGCATAAAAAAAAAGACTTTAATGACATGCACAACAATAGTTAGCAAGCATGCCTAGCCTAAAGATTCAATTAAATGATAATTAAATATAGAATGGATATACATTCATATACATGTAAACGATACCATAACAGAGAGCACTTATCTTTATGGAAGATGACGCCAACTGGCTGTAGACCAAGGACGTTCCACCCAACCGTAGACACCACTGCTCCAAATCTCAACAGCAGTGTCACCCTCGATACAGGGCTATGAATCCACAAGGATGATTCCAGAGTGTACTTGGGTTCCCAAACCAGTAAGATATCAAGATTTCACAGGTTTCCCAACACCCACAACCATCCAAGTACCCATATCTCTTGTACCTAGCCTGTACTGCCCTAAGAGAATGGACCTCCACACTTCTCTGCCACGCAATCCCTAAGGCAGTCCCTCTCCTTTATTTTGGGGCCTCCATCACAACTGGTTTGGAATCTCAAAGATGGAACTCTCAAGACTCGCAGTTGTGAGAAAAACGGGGCATAGGCCAATGCATATTATACATGCAAGCCCCAGGTCATGGCTGGATTGCACTAGTGACCATTACAGCCAACTATCCTGTGGCTAGTTCTTCAGCAATTCAGTTCCCTTCCCAAGCCAAGATGCAGGTGAGGATGGATCAACGGATGGGTAAGTGAGTGCATCGAAGTGCATGAGGGAAATGAATGGTACAAATGAATAATTGAAGGAGAAGATGAGCCAATGACCAATGACCAATGATCGTTGACCCCCGACCCCCGACCAATGACCAACCACACAATCAGACCAGGGATGGTTTTAAGTATTTTCATGGGGAAAGAAAGAACCTCATGTACTTCCCCAAGAAGCTCACATAACCGATCCCCTCCCTTAGATGAAATAAAAATTAAAATAGGAAATAAACATTTATCCCCTCAAGCCCCCTCTCTTATGGAATCATAGCCCTCTATAACTCTAGTCCATGTCCATCTAGCAGCCAACAATGTATTTATTATTAATAATGATAAAAAAAATTACATGTCTTGGGCACACTAGCCTTTTAATAATTGTTTGGGCACTCTAGCCTCTCATCATTGTAACAATACATTATTTAAAATGAGGGTTCAAAACCTGGGGTGTTACACTCTTGGTTGGGTATGTGAAAAAGAAAAAATTAATGTCACCAAACAATGTAGGATCAGATTTTTTATTGCCTCAAAATTGATTGATGAAGTTGATTTGGATGTTGTACCACTTGATATATGTGGAATAGTGTTGGTAAGTCCTTATCTTTAAGATAGAAAAGCAATCTTCTTTCGACATGAGAACAAATACCACCTTACTAAGGGGAGAGTGGAATATATTGTTATAGCTCGCAACATTAGTGTAAATACAACATTGGTTAGTGCAGGGAAAATGAAAAGACTCATAAACACTAATAAGAGATATGTACTCATAGTCGTCAGAGAGAAAGATGTCAGGACATACGACGATTTCCAAGGGTGTGATCCATCTCATAAAAAGGAATTAATTGATATTTTTTCTAAGTATGATGATATTTTTCAGGAACCAGATGGATTGCCTCCTAAGAGGGAAATCCAAAATGAGATACATCTTCAGTAGGATTCCCCCCTGCCTAATGTGGGAATATACATGATGTTAGTTCTGGAGATGACATAGATCAAGAAGTAGGTACAGGGCTTGTTGGATCAAGGGGTCATCAGGCCCATTTCATGTCCCTGTGTTTCTTCGATCGTGATGGTGCCAAAGAAACATGGCACATGATGAATGTGTGTCGATTATCGGGCCTTAAATAAAATCACGGTGAAAAATCGATACCCTCTTCCTCGCATAGATGATTTACTTGATCAATTGAAGAATGTTGTATATTTCACTAAGTTGGATTTTTAAAGTGGATATCATCAAATCAGGGTCATAAAACAGGATGCATGGAAAATTGCCTTTAAAACCAAATAGGGATTTTTTGAGTGGTTGGTTATGTCATTTGGGCTTTGTAATGCCCCAACAACTTTCATGCGTGTGATGAATGATGTATTCATGCCTTTCATAGATGACTTTGTGATTGTATATTTAGATGACATTCTTGTTTTTAGCGGGACATGGTATGAGCATGTGAGGCACGTAAAGAAAGTATTGGATACTTTGCAAAGGGAAACATTGTATGTAAAATTGTCTAAATGTGAATTTGGCAAGCCTGCACTTGTATACTTAGGTCATATTGTAGGAGGAGGAAAATTGAAAATTGATCCTTCCAAAGTTGATGTAATTGTAAATTGCCCTGAACCAAAAAGTGTAACCGAATTTCAAAGCTTCTTACGTGCAGTCCAATATTGGAGGAGATTCATTCCCAACTTCTCCTTCATAGCAGCTCCTTTTCATGCATTAACCAGTGTGAATAACACTTTTCAAAGGGAAGAAAAACAACAAAAATCTTTCGACACTTTGAAAGGGAATATTAGTACCACACCAGTATTAGCACTGTCGAATCTTCAACATCCTTTTGAGATCAAGATAGATTCCAACATATACGTCATGTGTACAGTACTAATGAAATATCGTAAGCCTATTTTTTACCACTCTGAAACTTTTAACCAAGTTGTTGTTAACTATCCTACATATGATAAAGAGTTGTATGCATTAGTCCAGAGTGTAAATAAATGGAAGCACTAATTGTTAGGGAAGGAAACCATTATACATACAGATCACCAACCCTTACAGCATCTTCAATCACAGACCAAATTGCAATAATATCGGTGTTGGAACAAATATTGAAATTTTGTCTTTCGGTAGCTTAGGAGGAAAAAACTTATAGTGTTTAGATACCGAAAGTGCAGACTTCCGGTAGCTTAAATCTCAGGTTTCATATGTTATTAGCTGCCCAAAGTGTATCTGTCAAGACCAAGCATTCAAGTGCCATGCATCAAGCCACATGGAGGAAGAGCTCACAAGTAGGCGTGAAAAGAATGCAATAAATGGCATAAAATCTCTATAACAAGGTTTTAAAAAAATGCCACGTCACCATTTCAGGTTTTCGGCAGTCCAGGGTTTGGCTGACATAAATATTTTGACCACTGCCCATTTTCCCAAAACCCGAAATTGGGGTTTCGGGACTTTCAGTGGCTTACGACGCTCTGAAATTGCACTGTTAGCCACCGAAAGACAGGACTTTTGGAAGCTAATATACCCTTGTTTTTGTCCTATTAGCCACCAAAATCATAGATTTTTCATATGCAAAAAACTGCCTTGGGAAAAAACCATTTTTCACAAGCTTGGAGAGGCCATTTTGCGTGTTCAAATAGTCTATCGACATCCATAGATCCTAGGATTTCCAGTGGTGTCTTAATAATTTCATTTGGATCTTTTTAAGGCAATCAAAATTCCCCTGAAAGGTGAGTCATCATTTTCAAATGATTATTCTGAGCGACTGGAGAATCATTTTGAGAAATGATCGGAGGATTTTTTTCCTAACACATAAAAGATCAATAGCCTCTCTCATTTTTCCTACAGGTGTCACATATTGGGAGAATCAAATCCATCTACGAGCCCTAATTTTCGGATCTCATGTCTTCCTGTTTTGACACATGTTTGTAAAATGCAGATCTGGGCAAATGGAAACGGATATCAGGGAATTGAGAGAGTTTTTTGCTCAGAAAAAATAGATGCACAAAAACCCCTTTCAGTTTATACACATATATCATGATTCGAGAGATACAGAACCATAACCGCAGCCCTAGGTTTCAGCAGTTTGGTCGATTTTCTATGACAGAAAGTTTTCAAAATTGATGGTAAATGTTGTTATCTTTTGGGAGGATTTCGACCTAAATACCTACATGAGATACCTGCTCATTTCTAGAGGGATTTATTTTGTAATTCGAATTGTTTTTCAGTTATTTGAAAGAAGACCTATATTATTGTATCTTCTTGAAGGAGAAAGAAGGGGAGGGGGGGGAGGACAGACAGGAGTAGTACTCTTGGGCTGTAGCATTTTTTTTTATGTTTAATAAAAGAGTGAAGGGCATTTTCAATCTATATCAGATATTTTTGTGATGTTGTTTGCAGAGAATGTCTTATTGCTTCATTTTCGCATCATTTCACTTGGTTTTATTTCCATTTTCTTCTCGATTTGTGACTGTGTTTGTAATGGAATTCATCTTTTTGTTAGATTCTCTATTGCATGACATGTTATAGGTTGTTTCTTGTAGAGATCTGAAGGTTCATAATTCATCCTTGGATAGATGCTCTGTCCCAACCATCTCTTTCCACTGATTTATGCTTGGAATTCACTCGTTGTTAAGTGCTCCTTGCATTTTGATATGTTTTCTCTCTATTCTACTGCCATACTTTTATAAATCCTTCTCTCTATAATTAACTTCTACCTCACCTCTATTGCATGGATTTCCATTTCCCAAACACTCTTATTATTTTCTTGATCATTTGACTCCATGCCCAATGGAATACCTCCCGGTCCAAACCACCAACCCTAAAAACCTCAAAACTTTATGTTACCCACAGATCTGCCCATTGTTAATCTTATTGAATATCTTATCGTGACATATATTCGAGAGATCCCTCTCAGGTTGGAAGGGGAAGCTTCTAATCAAAAGTGGTTCATGGTTATCTCGAAATTTACTTTCATGAAACCCAAGTCAAGTTCCTAGTGATAACTTATTATTTCATTTAAAATGTGCTAAGGCTTGTCTCTATTACAGCCTAGAGTCAACTCTTTCGACAACAATCGACACTACAGGTGGATGGGGTTTCAACAAAAATTTCACTTGGTAATCAATTACAAAAAGGGTACAAGTAACAAGGTAGCTGATATGATTTTTAGACATCCTATTGTTGCTTCTATTATTTTGAAGAATGCTTCCTTATCTCATTGTAGCTATATAGAAAAATATGCCATCGATGAAGATTTTAAAGAAGTATATATGAAGCTAACCCTTGGTGCATAGGTAGAGGACTATTTTCTGCAAGGAAAGTTAATTTACCATCTTGGAAAGCTATGTATACCTACAAGTGAATGATTCCATGTAATACAAGAAGCTCATACTTCTCTTGTGTTTGGTAATTTTGGGGTAGGAAAAACTATGGCTCATTTACAGAGGTTTTGTTATTGGCCTCAAATGAAATTAATTGTAACTAAATATGTAAAGGGGTGTGTGATGTGCTCTACTTGTAAGCCCACTAATAGAAAACTGGGGCTATACTCACCACTTCTTGTTCCATCCCATCCATGGGAAAATATCTCCATGGATTTTTTAGGAGTTTTACCCATGACCAAATGGGGTCATGATTATTTGTATGTTGTAGTGGATATGTTCAACAATATGTGTATCTTGATGCCTTGTAAAAAGTAGATCACTGCTGAGAAGACTGCTCATATCTTCTTTCAGCATGTTTGGGTTCACTATGGATTAGCCACATCTATCATCTTAGATTGAGATACTTGATTCCTTGGGTACTTTTGGACTAGATTGTGGAGAATGATGAACATCAAATCGAAGAGGAGCACTTCTTTTCATCCAAAGACCGATGGGCAGAGAGAGGTGGTAAACCGAACAATGGTACTTTTTCTTTGAGGTTACTGCAGCAAGTGTCCCAAGGTATGGGATGAACAGATACCGTATGCACAACATGCGTACAACCAATATTTACATTCATTCACTCAGAGTTCACCTTTTGAGACATGTTTTAGGTACCTACCAAAGGTTCCTTTGGACTTGATGTATGGGAGATATGCCGATGTAAATGAATATCGAACATAGGATAGAGCCAGCAAGTTCATCCATAGGATTTAGTAGATACACTAGGCAGTCAGGGAACAATTGGAGAAAATTCAATCATAGTATAAATTTGGGCACGAAAAGCATAAGGTTGATCATCAATTTTAGGTTGGAGACTGGGTGTGGCTTCACATCAGCAAGGAGAGGTTTAAGGGTGAAGGAAAGAAACTCAATCCCATTCGTTATGGACCCTTCATTATCTTAGAGAAAAGTGGAACCAATTATTTTCATCTAGATATTCGGCCTTATATGCATATTTACTCAGTTGTGAATGTTGAGAACTTGAAACATTTTTAGCTTCCCATGATCATGCATCAAGATGAGGAAGTTTCAATTCCATCAGTTGATGAGTTTTCACCTGAATACTTGGATGAGCTATAGGAATATATCATCCTGGATAGGAGGACGAGGACTTCATGCAGGGGTGATGTTAATTATTTGAGTAGGCTTAAAAGGCACCCATCCAAGCAAAGCAAAGTGGATTGAAAAGGATAAAGTGAGGGGACTCTTCCCTCACTTACCAGTTGATTGATGAAAGATTTTGGTGGTCCAAAAATCTCTCAGTTGGAAGGTGTGATCCAAAAAGGATCCAGAGAAGGCTAAGAATAACTCATAACTCACAGAGGCAACTCAGAACTCTCAAACTGGCTCTAGCAGGCAGAGAAAGGGAAAAAATTCAAAGTTCCCAAAACTTAGTAAAAATGAC
Organism: Picea engelmannii; assembly: GCA_009831015.1. NCBI lineage: Eukaryota > Viridiplantae > Streptophyta > Pinopsida > Pinales > Pinaceae > Picea > Picea engelmannii. Next base: position 980,508 of record ML776778.1, read on the forward strand.
ATGATCATGAAGAGAATGTTGCAATATTTCTAACATCACAAATGGCTCGTCAAAGGGAGTTATGTTTTGAAAGATATTCACGATCAAAGTTGTGGTCAACAAGGGCCAGTCAATAGCGGACACATTGTTGGCATCATAAGTCACTCCTGGATTGCAACAGAAGTAGACCCTGACGCCCATCAGTTTATGTCACGATTTGTTAAAATGGGGTGATTGAATGGAAGTAAACTCAGAACAATATCTCCCACTCAGAAAATTGGGTTGGAACAGCAAAGACATGCGAGGTCTTGATCTAACTTAATCCAGTAAATTTGCATAGTGGTGAGTAAGTGAAAGAAAAGAAGGGGAAAAGTCTCAGATATGAGATCCTCCCAGACTAGAGAAACTTCAAAGTAAACCTTAAATGTTGCAGAACTGATACAATCAAACATACATCATATAGTTACAACAACACCCGACTGGATCATCCTTACTCGGGCTTTCAGATTCAGAGGAACAAGGAAAGGAGGAGGTTGGTTTCCATTAAACAAGAAATCTCAAAGTATCATTGTATAACTAGAGAACCAGAGGCTTTGTTAAAGATTTACAGTCGGGAGCTTAGCTCTACCATCGATCCCTACAAAAATGGAAAAAATGCCTACATATACTTGGAACTGACTCAGGCGTTGAAGGCACGATCACATCATGATTTCAATGCTTGACGTCGAGGAGCTTCTATGTCAGGCTGTACATGAAAATGTTGGGTAGACTGCCCATGCAGTCTTTTATCAGACACGATCCTTGTCAGGATAGACTGACAATCTGCCTCTATGCTTTGTCCTTTCCTGGCCTTCTATTTATGGAAGGAGACGATGTTCAACCACCATCAACTACCTCAATAACTGCTTTCTTAGGATCAAGCAAGACTTGGTCAACTCTGCACCTGCAAGACGTGGTAGTCTCCCTTTGGATTTTGCTACTTTGTTGGACTGCTGCGAGGGGACTCATATGGAGGATGTGGACGAGACCCTGGCGAGGAGGATGAGGTGGTGCTGTGACACCAGATGAGAAATGCCACGGGGTATGGATATGACACAGGTGGAAGTGGTTGGGAGAGAGAGAGAAGCACATGGCAGGAGGTGACAGGTGGGAGCAAGGAAATGGGAATAAGGTGGGACAGAATGGCGCTGAGTGGAAGACACATGGAGGAAGGTGGTAAGCGGAGGGATTCAGAGATGTGAAAAAGGGGGGGGGCACTTTAAGCCATCAATTCCGGACCCCACCCTCCTATTAAAGGTAGAATGGCAAGGGGGGTCTGGAATCCAACCTTGATTGTAGATCAAGGTTTCCCAATCCAGGTCACTGAGAGATGCACGGCTAATTCTGGAACCCCCTCTCCGCTTTAAAGGTAGAATGGAGAGGGGGCTCCATAATCCAATCTTGACTATAGATCTAGGCACGCATATTCTGGCCGCCCAGATTTGCTCGCTTCTTAACAAAATGCGCATTTGCACCCCAAACTTAGGGTAAGTGGGTTTTTACCCCACTTCTTTGCATTTGCCACCCAAAGGGGCCTATATTTTAGGAAAACACCCCCTTTAAAAGAAATATCGCTAACATTAGGCTCCATGGGGGATAGAGTCATCCCTGTGATGCTCTAAGAACTCATTTTGCAGATTCAGTGCCTTCTGTTGGGCTATGGAGTCAAGCTCAAAACACCCTGCTAAAAATACAGGCTGAAAGGTAGAAGTAAAAGAAAAACAAAATAAACATACATGCTCAAAAGAGATTATTTATGTATAGTCCTAAACTAGTAAAATCCTTTACATGGGGTTAGGTGAAATAAAAATTCCACCATAGCCATTCAAGCAACTTCCTGAATAGAAGCTCCTTCCTTCTATCGATGATCACAAATAGATGGTGTAACCGTGATAGCAGAATGGTTACACTCTTCAACTCCTCCTTACAAGATGAAGTTGAGATGAAATAGGGTGGCTCCAAATTGTGAAGGAAATACAACTCCATGTATTCCTTCACAGGATCATAGGACCAGTGGCAAACTACAGAAAATTGGTGACAACAAGCCTCCTCTGCTACAGAGTTGTTAACACGTGGTTGAATATCTCTGGTAAGCATAGGTGGGTAGACAACTGACGTAAGCTGACTGATCTCAGGTGGTGGTTTCTCACTGACTAGCTCTAGAGATAATACAAACTACTCCTCTTCCAAATAATCATCAAGGTTGGGTGAGAACATAACTCCTCCATTTTGAAAAAATGGAACTATCTCTCAATCCTCCATTTCGACCCTGAATGTAAACACATCATGGGAAATCTCATGAAGAAAAAGAGAACCATCCATTTCCTCCATCGCTTCCTCCTTTAAATATGAGACAACAGGCTCATCAGGGGTAGAAACTAATGCATCTATGAAATCTTCAAAATCCTCTTCAAAAGAGATGCCAAGAACATCTGCCTCAAGGACTGGAAAATCCTCTTTGTTGTCTTCAAATTCCAACTTTTCTAATCGGGCAGAGAGAAACTTCATCAGTTCACTCAAATCATCTTCTTCCTCCAGAATTCCATCCTTACAGCCCTCATCATCACAGCCTCCATTAGACACAATCATATCTAGGAGGATTTCTTCTTCTTGGATCTCCCATGGGTCAGATTCATAATGGCCATAAACAAGACCCATGGGAAAGCTCTTTTCCTCATCATGTTGCTCAGGAAGGCTGATTTGCTCACCATGTCCTTCATTTGTGAACAGAGGAAAATGCTTCACAGTCTTCTCTTTACCAGAATGATCATCAAAGCTGGGTGAGCACAAAACTTCCCCATCTTGTAGAAAAGGAATGATCTCCCGATCCTTCAATTCAATCCCAAATGTAAATACGTCATGGGAAATCTCGTGAAGGAAAAGAGAAAAATCCTCTTCCACAATGGCTTCTTCCTTTAAATCTAAGACAACAGGCTCATCAGGGGAAGAAACTAATGCAGCTATGAAATCTTCAATATCCTCTTCAAAAGAGCTGCCAAGAGCATCTGCTTCAAAGGATGGAAAATCCTCTACACATCATTCAGCTTCCCACCTATCTAGTCTGGCAGTGAGAGATTTTATCTATTCCATAACTCTTCCCAAAGCATCTTCTTCCTCCCTGGGATCTTCATTATCATCCATTGTAGAGATACCAAAAGCATCTTCTTCAAAGGCTGAAAAATCATCTGCACATCGTTCAACGTCCCACCTGTCTAGTCTGGTAGTGATAGATTTTATTAGCTCCATAATTCTGCCCAAAGCATCTTCTTCCTCCCAACATCCATCACTCTCATAACCTTCCTCTAATGCAGATGAATGGGGATGAGAAAGGACTGATTTCTGATCCAAGTCATCAGGATCATCCTCACAACCTATGTAAGAGGCAGCGCTATCTTGTATACAGTTGTTGTATCACTGACAACAATTATGTAAAATTAACTCAGAGGGATAAATCTTCTGACAATAGGTGGTGAAATTTGCATGAAATTCTACGAGTGAAGAAATGCTAGCAAGGGGTAAAGAATGATACCATTTACAATCATCCCCTACTAATGAGAACATGAACATTTTCAATAATACATCCTCATGATGTATCTCCCACTGATGCATGAGTTCATGAAAATCATAGAGATGTTGAGCAGGGTTGTCCTCTTCATTCTCTCTAAATATGGGAAAATAATCTCTCCATCCATCTAGAGAAGGGAAAACATTAAGAAAACCAGGAATAGCAGAAAAATTAAAAGGAGCAAACCTACGAGATAGGATTTTCTCCATTCCAAACCAGTGGAGTCGCCAATCGATCCTCGAATCATGGAGTTACCAAGTGAAAGATGCAAATCTACGAATGTGACTGGTCTTTGTTCACCATCAAAGGCCATATACTAACGTTGTGTCCTCCCAGAAAACTTCTCAGGCTGAGAAAGCAGCTGCTGAAACCTTCTCGAGAAAGCTCCTCTGGGTCAGCTTCCAGGCGTGTTAAAGTAGCCACAACTGAAACAGTGAAGTGAAAACATTGGAGTCGCCATAATGGAGTTGCCAGCTGCACAGTAGAAATATTCAAGGGCTCTGATGCCTAATGCACCTTCAGAATCAGAGGCTTAATGTCATTCATTCCCAGGGAAAATCTTCAACTTCATCCCCAGCAGCGGCGCCAGAAATGTTGGCGTTAGAAGTCACTCCTAGATTGCAGCAGAAGCAGAGCCTGACGCCCATCAGTTTATGTCACGATTTGTTAAAATGGGGTGATCGAATGGAAGTAAACTCAGAACAATATCACTCACTTAGAAAATTGGGTTGGAACAACAAGGACATGCGAGGTCTTGATCTAACTTAAGACAGTAAATTTGCATAGTGGCGAGTAAGTGAAAGAAAAGAAGGGGAAAATTCTCAGATATGAGATCCTCTCAGACCAGAGAAACTTCAAAGTAAACCTCAAACATTGAAGAACTAATACAATCAAACATACATCATATAGTTACAGCAACACCCGACTGGATCATCCATACCCGAGCTTTCAGATTCATAGGAACAAGGAAAGGGGGAGGTTGGCCGCCATTAAACAAGAAATCTCAAAGTATCATTGTATAACCAGAGAACCAGAGGCTTTGTTAAAGATTTACAGTCAAGAGCTTAGCTCTACCATCGATCCCTACAAAAATGGCAAAAATGCCTACATATACTTAGAACTGACTCAGGTGTTGAAGGCATGATCACATCATGAGTTCAATGCTTGACGTCGAGGAGTTTCTCTGTCAGGCTGCACATGCATACATTGGGTAGAATACCCATGCAGTCTTCTGTCAGACGTGATCCTTGTCAGGATAGACTGACAATATGCCTCTACGCTTTGCCCTTTCCTAGCCTTCTATTTATGGAAGGAGACGATGTTCAACCACCATCAACTGCCTCAATAACTACTTTCTTGGGATCAGGGATGGTTTGGTCAACTCTGCACCTACAGGACGTGGAAGTCTCCCTTTGGATTTTGCTGCTTCATTGGACTACTATGAGGGGACTCATATGGAGGATGTGGACGAGACCCTGGCAAGGAGGATGAGGTGGTGCTGTGACACCAGATGAGAAATGCCATGGGGTATGGATACGACACAAGTGGAAGTGGCTAGGAGAGAGAGAGAGGCACATGGCAGGAGGTGATAGGTGGAAGTGAGGAAATGGGAATAAGGTGGGCCAGAATGGAACTGAGTGGAAGACACATGGCGGAAGGTGGTAAGCGGAGGGATTCGAAGATGTGAAAAAGGGGGGTCCCACTTTAAGCCGCCAATTCTGGACCCGCCCCCCCTCCTATTAAAGGTATAATGGCAAGGGGGGTCTGGAATCCAACCTTGACCATAGATTGGGGTTCCCCAATCCAGGCCATTGAGAGATGCATGGTTAATTCCAGAGCCCCCCCTCCGCTTTAAAGGTAGAATGGCGAGGGGGGTCCAGAATCCAACCTTGACCGTAGATCTGGGCACGTAGATTCTGGTTGCCCTGATTTGCCCACTGCTTAACAAAACGTGCATTTGCACCCCAAACTTAGGGTAAGTGGGTTTTTACCCCACTTATTTGCATTTTCCACCCAAAGGGGCCTATCTTTTAGGAAAACACCCCCTTTACAAGAAATATCGCTAACACACATCATCATCCATACTACTGATGTCAACATGACATCAACATCTGATGTGGTAGGGTGACATCATCATATGGGATGTTGATGTCATTATTCCATGTGGCAGCACCAGAGGCTACCACATGTCACCCACCAGTGGAATTTTTAGGGGTCCATATGGACCAATAGAAAAGTGCCATGTGGCACCCTATGAGACCCCGCGTGGAACCACCCAGGGAGCACCATGTGTCAGTACGACAATGATAGGGTGAGCCACGTCATCATACAAGTGGGCGTATCAGCAGGCTCCATGTGGCTCAATCATGGGGAAACACGTGGCATCCCGAGAATGCCAATGTTAGCCCGTAAATGATTTTTGTTCTAAAACAAAATAATTGTGGGTCATCCAAATCTAGCAGACCACGCCAATTCTGTATGGTCATTGGCGAAGTTTTTAGCACGCCACTAAATGTATAGGGAGTTCAAACAATACACAATATATATATATATATATATATATATATATATATATATATATATATATATATATATATATATATATATATATATATATATTAACCACTACCAAAACTAGAGTCTGACAGGTTCGAACCTGGAACCTCCAGTTTGTACAACGCCTTTAGAACTCTGCCCTAACCAACGTGCCAAGAGATGTTGTGTGGCATATCCGCCACTGTTATTATTTAAAAATAAAAATCGGCCTAGATCTAGGGAGAGGGGGAACAATCGTACTGCACAATATGTGGGCATGGATTTCGAGACGAATGTTGTCATAATTGTAGGTATAGAGGGCACAAAAACCAAGACATAATTCTTCTTGGGCCTGGGAGTGTGAGATTCGGATCAAAGCATGGAGACAATCATTTTTGGGTAATTCGATGCAATGAATCCAATGGTGATGTTTTTTTCTGATCTGAGCATTATTTTTGTAGCTTGATTTCAGAATGAGGTATATTCATGTATTTTCCAAAATTCTTTTGTTCAGTTAATAAAAGAGCCTACCCATATGAGAATAGGACCCGGAGACATAGTCCACCAAGGACAAACTCTGTTATCAAGTTTTTTTGTTCATATCTGATGCTCATGTCTCTTCATTTCTAAGTTTTCCCTTCTTTAATGATGCACTTTAATTTATGCTCATTTAATACAATTCTTTATAAGTCATGATGAAAATATCTTGGATCATCGACAGTCCTACAGTCAATGTCGTTCCCGAATTCAGAAATCTCCTTGATCTTTACCAATAGTTTCCCCTACAAATTGAAAGAACTTCAAGCATGCAAACCTATGCAGAGAGGTATTTATAATGATAACTTCCTGTCATTCAAATTAAATGTAAAGGAACAATCAAAGAAACTAGTGTTCTACACAACATATATGAAGTGATTACAAATTAAACATTACAAACATAATTATTTTTGAAGGAATGAGTTTCTTACAAATATTCAATAGTTTTGGTAGTTACATTGTAAACCTGTCCTATGCAGCGCTTCCCTATCGAAAGAGACTCTAGGTCCCTCCACTGAAGCTCCTACTATAAATGTTGGCCATGACATTTGATTCACTGACAGACTCAAGGAGAGTATAAAGGAAACTCCTAGTCATATTGGAAGGTGCTCAAGGAAGACTAGAAATCAGGGTTTCCATGTCAAGAACTAGCAGAAAATGGGAGGTATATGGGCTTACAGACATGGAGGGTGAATCCAAATGGATGTTTTCTTTGATATGAAATCAATAATTACCTTTATCCTTGGACCAAATTCTCTATTCAAGATGTCTCTAGTTGGTTAGAGATGGTTGAGTAATAGTAAAAGGAGTTAGGAAACTAACCAAACCCACAACTCACCTTTTAATATATATATATATATAAGAATTTATTAACATGTATGTGACTTTCCTTTAGGAAAACCATGTATATGTGTCTTGCATAGATGACAGTGCATGTACAAGTTCCAAAAAAGTATTTTTTAGAAGATGTCAAGGAGGTATGGGGAAGAGTTGTCTACAAGTAGGATAGGTACTAGGGAAATAAGAGCATCAATGCTTCAATGGTGGAAATTGATGATATAACAATGGGAATAGTCTATGGAAATATCATGAAACATATAAGACAACCATGGATACATATATGGAATTCGGGTACCTAAAAATGTACAAGATGAGAACGAATATTCATGTAAAATTTAGTGCTAAGGGGGGGAATCGTCAAAACTTTAGTAGATTGTAACTAGCAACCTGGAGACCTAGATGAAGGTGAAATTTGAATAGATCTCTCAAAACATAGGCATGAAGAAACCCAATTGGATTCTGTCAAAATTCAAAAGGATTGGGTATTTGAAATTAAGTTCATCAGATGAAAGATGCACAAAAGGGGGATTTAGCAAAATTCAGATAACTGTAATTTTTTTCTCAAAGCTTAGATTTTAAAAAGGAAGTAGTCATTGGAAATATATTGGATATAAGAATATATATATGCACCCATAACTATGAATTGAGCAGAAAAAATCGCAAGGAGTCAGAAAGAATATTTCTGGTGCACTTAAAGGGAAAAAGTATGTATTTTTTTCCCATAATTTTAGAATTATTGTTTTTTATAACAAATTGTGTTGCATGCACATTTTGAATACTTAAGGTTTCTAATAGAATAGATAAGAATGTGAAGAGATACCACAGACATGGAATATGCATAGAAAAATTAAAACCATGAGGAAGAATTCATGGGGTTGCACACCCTCTTGGGTAATGAAAAAATTGAATCAAATGGGCATGAAGAAGGTAGAGAAGAAATCATAAATTTAGTAAAGAAATTAAAGAATAAGCAGAGATATGTGTTGAGATATAAAAATGATAATGAGAATCTTATGAAAGCTCAAGAGTAGCATAATGGCATCAACATCAAGTTGTTGCAGATCTTGGAAATGATAGAGAAGAAGGTGGATAAGGAGGCATATTTGAGTAATTCAAAGGATAACATATCTCATGCAAGAAAGGAAGAATCTAGAAGTGTTGGTAGACATCATCATCACTCACTAAGACACTCATTTTCAAGAGAAGGAAGTAGTCCAAGTTTATCTCTTGTTATAAAGAATAAGAGGAGGTCTAGGGTGGATGAACTACAAGGGGATATGAGAAATATCAAACCTCCTAACTTTGATGGTGAGAATATGAAATATGAGGATGCAAAGGCTTGGATATTTGGGATGACTAAATACTTCCAATTTCACAATTATTCCTCACAAGCAGAAGGTAGAATTGCATTTTACCATCTTAAGGGAAAATCATCAATGTGGTGGGACCAAATCGTGCAAGTAAATAATACTGACGAGAAGAAGATCACTTGGAGGCAGTTCAAAAAGTATTTTCAGAAGAAATACTTTTCCAATAGTTATTATGATACGAAGATGAATGAGTTATTTGAACTCAATATTGGGAGCATGACCATGGATGAGTATGAGAGAAGATTCTTAGATATATTGAGGTATGTTGACTTCATCAAATTTGAACAGGTCAATATTCAAAGGTAATTAAGTGGGACTCCTTCAATATTCAGGGATGGTATAAAATATGATGATCCTAAGAAATTGGAGGAATAAATAAGGAGAGACAAGTGACTTTATGATCAACATGGAGGAGGATCAACCTTTGAGAGATCTTGGGTTGACAAGAAGAAAGGAAACATGGAGCAGAGAAAGAAAGGGTATAAGCCATGATTATTTAGAAATAATTCTTAGGGAAAACCAGCTCAAAATGAAACCAGAATGATAGAAACACTGGGAAAACGTACAAGGTAGCATCCTATTAAATGTTGGGGTTGTGAGGGACATCACATGTATAGAGATTTCCCTCATATAGGAGAAAGAGAGAATATTTTTCACAATGTAAAATACGCAGATACAAGTGAAGACATGGGAATAATCATGCTAAGGATATATGAATCCTTGGACAATAAGAAATATGAATTTCAGTCACATATGATTGAAGTGGAAGGTAAGATCAATGACCAACCTGTAGCTATTTTAATTTATTCAGGAGCTATCCATAGTTACATTGATCCTAAGATTATTCATAGATTTCATTTTCAAAGAAGAAAGCATGGGAAATATTGGCTAGTTCAATTAGCTATAGGAGCTAAAAGAAGAATCAATGAGTTGGTCAAGGATTGAACAATGGACATGAATGGACTGAACACAAAGGCATATTTGAATATTATACCTTTGGGTTCACATGATTTCCTAATTGATATGGATTGGTTGGATAAGCATCATGCCATCCTAGATTGTTACAACAAGGATTTCACTTGTTTGGATGAGGAAGGGAACTTGAGAACAGTTAGGGAATTCCAAGGGTAGTATTTATCAATGATATTTCAACCTTGCAACTGGAAAGGAGCTTCAGGAAAGGATTTCAAATTTATGCAGCACATATGGAAGAGGAAGCTAAGGATAAAGATCCAAGTATTGAAGATCATCTAGTCTTGAAAGATTATGAATATGTGTTTAGAGAGATATCGGGGTTTCCACCAAAGATATATATATATATCCATTAATTTGATGTATGGGGCTACCCCAATGTCCAAGACTCCTTATAGGATGAGTACACCATATATAAAGGAATTTGAGGTGCAACTTGGATATATTTTGAATAAGGGGCATACATTCCCAAGTGTGTCACCTTGGGGTTCCCCAATGCTATTTGTGAAGAAGAAGGATGGAACCTTGAGGTTTTGCATTGATTTTAGGCTGCTAAATAAGGTGACCATGAAGAACAAGTATCGTTTTTCCAAGGATAGATGTTTTTTTTTATCATCTGAAAGATGAAAAGATATTATCCAAGATTGACCTCAATTCAGGCTACCATCAGGTCATAATTAAAGAATAATATATCAATAATACATCATTTAGAACAAGGTATGGACATTATGAGTTTGTGGTGGTGCCATTTGGGTTGTCAAAAGCACCAAATTCCTTCATGTGTTTGATGAATGGTATTTTAAGAAATTATTTGGATAGGGTTGTCATTGTCTTCTTGGATAACATACTTATCTACTCTAAGTTTGAAGAAGAGCATGAGAAGAACTTGAGGATGGTGCTACAAGTATTGAGGGAGCATCAATTGTATGCCAAGATGAGTAAGTGCTTATTTTATCAGATCCAAATTCATTGTTTGGGTCATATTATTTCAAAGGAATGGATAGCAATGGACCCTAGGAAGATTTAATAAATTAGAGGATCACCAACACCAAACAATTTCTTAGAGGTAATATCATTCGCGAGGCTTGCAGTTTATTATAGAAGATTCGTTGAATTATTCTCAACTATGGAACATCCAATCACTTCTTAATAAAATGTGGATGTGAAGTTTAAGTGGACCTGTGAATGTGAAGAAAGTTTTCAACACTTGAATAATTTATTGACAAGTGCACCAATATTGAATATTGTTGATCCAAATGAAGATTTCATTATGTACATTGATGCATGCAAGGAAGGGCTCGGTGGATTCCTTACCCAAAATGGGAATGTTATTTTCTATGAGTCAAGGAATTTGAAGGAACGTGAGAGGCACTATGCCACACCAGATTTATAATGGGAAACCATAGTTCATGCCTTAAAAATGTAGAGGCATTGTCTAATGGGAAGAATATTTGAGTTCAGGATAGACCATAGTGGTATGAAATATTTGTTTGGAAAACCAACATTGAATTCCATACAAATTAGATGGCTAGAATTCCTCAGTGAGTATGACTTTGATATAAAACATATCAAAGGAAAATAGAACAAGGTGGTTAAGAAACTCAATGTGAGACTGCAAGAGATGCATGCTACATCCATTAACATGTACAAATATAATTTGAAAGATAGAATTTTGGAAGATGCAAATCCGATCAAAATTATATGAAAACAAATTAAATATTACAACAATGTAATTTGCAATGAAAAATTAAAGATGGGTTCACAGTCTACGGAGACTCATGGGTTGCCTACTGTAGTCACGAGTATCCCTCTCTTCTAATCTCCCTCCCTACACCTCCACCTCACCCCCTCCCCAATATGATCACTACACTGTCTCACCTTACCCTACTCTTCTCCCTCCCACTCTTCCCTCCCCTCTTAGACTAGCCTTCAATGTCACTTTCCTCCGTCCTATTTTCTCTCCCCCCGAAAGCAGAAACTAACCTACCTATAGTATCGATCCTCCCATGGCTACCTATGAGGATGAGCTGGACTACTCCCTGGACCCGAGTGAATCCCTACCCTGGCTTGGGCTAGCTGACAGTCCCACTCCCACTACCAGTCCATCGCTTTCCCTACAACCCTCCCCGAGCCTCTCTTTGCACTCTGCCCCACTTCCTCACTCTGATTTCCTCTCTCACCTCTCAGGTTTTACAAACTCCTCACCCCCTTTTTTCACAACCTCCCCCTCCTGGACTAGCCACGATCACTCAATCCCTCCTTCGTCTCCCCCTACTCCCTTAACCTCCTCACAAAGCCCTCTCTTTTCTGTACCCCCACCCTGAATCCCCCCTCTTCCACACTCTCCCCCACCTTTTTCACTCTCTACTCTTCTGCCCTCTTCGTTGATGTCTATTGGTCAGTCCCCGACCCAGCGATCCCCCCGTCTCCTACCCATAATCTAGGAGAACTTGAAGTTCACCCCGATACTCTTTCGAGATCAATCTTTGTTTTCTAGGCCTCAGGAGAGCAACCGATTCAAAATTACATCCCAAACTTCTCCTCTGACTACCTTCAGCCACCGGAAAGTCACTCTTTTTAGCTGGGTCAAAACTCTCCAACTCTAGATCAAGGCTTTGTAGCAATGCATCTCCTTCCTCACAACCTCAACGAATGGGACTACAACTCCAACGAAGCTCCAGACTCTCTCTCGCCCTTCAGCTCCGATCCAGGGAACCCTAGCTCCTCTTGACAAAAAATGAGAAAAATAAATAAATTCTTAGGGTCCTCCAAGGCAAACTCCAACATCACACTCGACGATGACTTCACAATGGATGGAGTTTCAGTTTTGGAAGATAAAGCGCTCGTACAAAAATCTTACAGCCAACATTTCAGCAAAAGAACCCTATGAACTTGGGCTACTACAAAATGGGGAGAGAACTGGACAGAATCTCCTAACATCTTCTGAATTTCTAGGGTTTGGTTCATAATTATATTTGCCAATCCATCAAAATCCTTGGAAGCTCTCCATATCAGTTGGGCCATTGAATCCTCCCCAATACTTATGAAACCCTAGAACCCCACGTTTGATGCAAGTTGTGAAAGAATTGATTCAATCCCCATTTAGGTCCGCCTCCCAGGATTTCCCCCTCACCTCTGGTAAGAAAACTGCTTCAAAGAACTCAAAAATTTCCTTGGGGAATACATCTCTGCAGACATGAGTTTTCTCACTATGGGAAACATGGTTGTGGCACACATATTGGTCTCCCTCAACATCAGGGAAGGATTAAGGGAGTTCATCAACCTAACAGACCTGGGATGCACTAGAGTCCAGACCCTGGACTATGAAGGAGTTCCTTTCTGAAGAAGACGATGCCACGAGTATGGACACGTGGTAACAGATTGCACAAAACCCTTCAGAAAAAGGCACAAATACAACACGAATGAAAACAATGGCCAAGGACAAAGGATCCCAGACACAGACAAGGGTCACTCCCCCTCGACGGGGTCACAAACATCAGGGACACCCTCCCCGAACTCTACAACACTTCAAGACATAATAGTCCAACAAGATCCTACTTTTGAGAATCCTCCAGAACAGCTCCACAATGCCTGAGTGCTAATTCCCACTACAAACGAAGGGGCTTCTTCAGACCACTTGCAAGATTTCTTGCCACAGCTCCTGATTAGTGATTTCCTGGGTATGCATCTCTCCTCTCCCCACCCTCTTTCTGGTTTTTAAAATTATTTCAATTTTTTCCTAAATGGGCAAGTCCTTCCTCTTTTTTCCCCCTTCATCCCTTCACTACATCCCCCCCACCCCTACTCACCACCAAAACTCTCACTGAACCACCGTCCCTTCTATCCTCCCCTCCTGTTGTCTCCCCCCCCACTTCCCCAAACTCCCAAACYACAAAGAATCCTTCCACCGATGGCTCTGAGAACTCTACTATCCACTATAATCTCTGCAACTGCTTAGTTTTGGTCTCCAACACAGATCACAAAGGTCTTGGTCCTTCCCCGAAACTCCAGAAATGAAAAAAAGGTAGAGGTTGACCCTCTCACCTCTCCCTAGCACAGTCTCAAGCATTGCTCGATACAACCTCGGGACAACAAAAATCACTCCTTGGGGCCCTTAGAGAAAGAAAATCCTCGATAGGGGTTCCCCCATGAAGCTCCTCTCCTTCAACTATCGAGGTTTAGCGAGCACCTCAAAAAAATCCGCTCTAAAGAGGTTGGTAATGTCACACCAACCTGATGTATTATTTCTCTAGGAGACTCTTGCAGATGAATGCTCAACAAACCATTCCCTCTTAAAACTCTTTCTGGGATGGGATTTTCTAGGCCTGGACATGATTGGAAGATTAGGAGGCCTAGTCATAGGTTGGAATCAAAAGAAAATAAAACTACTAAATTCATGGGCTTCAGAATCTTGTCTAGGAATTGAGGTATTAGTCGACGGCCTAGGGAAGACCCTCAGGATTCTAAACATTTATGGTCCAAACACGGACAAAACACAATTCTGGAACACACTCTTCAAAAAATACCTCATAAGGGTCGAAAATCTCATTATCGGAGGACATCTCAATTTCTCCATAGGAGAAGCAAAAAGTTGGGGCCCCTCAGTCCATCCAGATCCACTATCAACCTTCTTCAGCCACCTCTTGACTTCAAATGGTTTCATCAACATTGAGCCAACTAAATGACTCCCCACCTGGAGGAACTTAATAACAGGGGATGCATAGGTCGCAAAAGGACTAGACTGGTTTCTAATCATAGAAGCACTTTCCCTTTTCCCACTCCATTTTTGACAATGGATAGGAAGCGGGGGAGAATCAGACCACTCTCCTATTTTTCTCTCTCTCAACATAGGACCACACAAACCGATAGCTCCATTCAAATTCAATTCAATCTGGCTCAAAGACGACACCTTCCAAAAACTGGTTAAAGACAACTGGATTCCCCTACGGGACTCGGAAGAAACCCTAGCAGCCATACAATTCATGGACAATCTAAAGAGGATAAAGAAATTGGTCATCCCTTGGGAAAAAACAAAATGAGAGGATGAAGAACAGGAGCTAAAAAACATTGAATCACAGCTAGATATTTTCTATCAAAGTATTGGCTCTGCCTTCTCAACAAACACTTCCCGCGATGAGCTCAAAACCTTAGAAGCAAAAAGAAGGAAACTCCTAGCTAATAAAGAAGAAACTTGAAGACTAAAAAGCAGGGTAGTCTGGCTCGAAAATGGAGACGAAAACACAAAATTCTTCCATGCCTATGCAAAGGGAAGGAAAGTAGAAAATACAATCTGGAGTTTAAAGGATGAGGAAGACAAACCTGTCACCACCTTTGAAGGGCTTACAAATCTGGGGAAAAATCACTTCAAAACACTTTTCGAGGAAGACAAAACAACAAACCTAGATGACATACTAAAATTGGCACTTTACTTTCCCTCCTTCGTCGACAAGGTGAACAATCAAAACCTCTTTGCAGAAGTTATAGAATCAGAACTCAAGGATATAATGCAATGTTTTCAAAAGGACAAAAGCTCGAGACCAGATGGGTGGAATATAGAATTCTACCTGTGATTCTACGAACTGATCGGAAAAGACATTCTCAAATTAATAGAGGAAACCATACAAAATGGTAGGATACACAGCCCACTCAATACCACCTTCATAACACTCATCCCAAAGTTAAATGAGCCTCTTTCCCTCAACGACTTCTATCCCATTTCCCTCTGCAACTGTATATACAAAATCATTGCAAAGATTATCGCTCAAAGACTGAAACCAATTCTCTCCAAGTCAATCTCTAAAGAGCAATTTGGTTTCCTTGAAGGAATACAAATTGACGAAGCCATAGGGGTAGCACAAGAAGGCTTACACAGTCTGAAAACTAAAAAATCAAAAGGAACAATCCTAAAAATTGATTTATCCAAGGCCTTTGACAGAGCTAACTAGTCTTACATCAGACTACTTCTCACCCATATTGAATTCGAAGTACCCTTCATCAAGTGGATCATGGATTTCATTTCTTCAGTCTCCTTTGCAGTCCTTATAAATGGAGTTGCCTCCCCTTTCTTCATCTCAGAAAAAGGATTATGCCAAGGATTCCCCCTTTCCCCCTTACTCTTCTTGTTGGTGGCAGAAGGTTTAAGAAGGGAAATTTTAAATGCAGTCAACAATGGATATTTCCATGGAATATAGATCACTCACTCACAAAAAATTACCCATCTACTCTTTGTAGATGACATTCTCATTTTCTACAGTGGCTATAGACAGGATGTCGAAACACTTTCCAACATACTTACACTCTTCTGATCCGCAACAGGAATGCAAATAAACTTCATAAATCCACCCTCTCCTTCACAGAATTGGGAAAAGAGGAAGAATAATTGTACAAAATACTCTTCCCTTTCACCCCTTTGGACTTCTCAGTTGTCTTAAAATACCTTGGCTTCCACCTAAAACCAAACAAGTACCTCAAAAAAGATTGGAAATGGCTCATCACAAAACTGGAGAAAAGATTATCTAGATGGAGCTTTAGATGGCTATCCATAGAAGGGAGACTAACATTGAAAAAATCATTTCTAGAATCCATTCCAGTTTATTGGATGTCACTAGCATGGATCCCAAAAGGAACTCTAGAAAATATCTGAAAAATCTGCTCGCGTTTCATATGGTCAGGCCAAGGATAGAAAACCATTTAGCCCTGGGAAAAATGGGACCTCTTAGCGAGACCAAAGGCTCTAGGAGGATGGGGAGTCAAAAAAAAATTCTTGTTCTCAAAAGAACTAGCCACTAAAATAGGCTAGAGGATCATCGACAAAAAAAATCTCTGGTCCACACTTATTCACCAAAAATATATAGCCCCTAGATCCTTAGAAGATTGGATCAGATCCCCTGCAAAATCATCCAAATGATCCATCTTCTGGAAATCCCTCACTTCCTCCTTTCCAGTTATAGGAGAAGGTCTTGCCTGTAAAGTAGGACATGGGAACCATATTCTTCTAGGGGTGGACCCTTGTCTAGGCAATGGGAATGCACATATCCTCCCTACATATATCATCAATACTCTACATGAGAAAAATATCTACTTCCTCTCACAACTAGTTGACCCCACTACAACCACTCTTTGGTCTCAAGGTTGGAAGAAATCAAATGAATAAGGAATTTCTAGAGCCCTTGAGCTACTCTACAGGCATTACATCAAATCATTACATCTTGGGCACATCATACTATCGGACAAAGAAGACAAACTAGTCTGGAAAAAGGATCCCGCAGGTGCATACACCCCAAAACTGGGTTATATTGCACTATCTCTGAACCTATTACAACAACAACCCATCTGGTGGTGTAAGGGCCTCTAGAAATTAAAGTGCCCACAAAAATCAAAACTCTTCCTTTGGTCAGCCCTAAATCAAAAATTCCCTACTTGGGAAATACTACAAAAATGACATTTCGAAGGTCCCAACAAATGTC
The DNA here is from genome assembly GCA_009831015.1 of Picea engelmannii. Classification (NCBI taxonomy): domain Eukaryota; kingdom Viridiplantae; phylum Streptophyta; class Pinopsida; order Pinales; family Pinaceae; genus Picea; species Picea engelmannii. The sequence continues at coordinate 997,811 of ML776778.1, forward strand.
CACTATGCATCATGAATGAAGAAACAAAGTAACATCTGCTCATTTATTTCCCTTTCACTCAAAGAGTGTCGAAATAAATTTCAGACAGTCTTATACTCCCCTGCTTATGGGAGGGAACCTCTCTAGAAGAAGCTTAGAAAAATTGGCTTCAAGAAAATAGGCACAAAGAAATAAAATCTCTCCCTCCCATTGTTTTTTGGGGCATTTGGCTGGCCAGAAACGCAACAACATTCAAAGAAAAAGCTACATCATCAGAAATCTCCGCAGCACAAAGCCTCTCAATTTTTTCACACTTCCCACAATCCTCTTCTAGAACAAGACAAAAAACTCACACTCCTAAACAAATAGATTTCACAAACCCATGGGCCTACTTTGATGGAGCCTCACATAGCAACATTTGCGGAGGAGGTTTCACTCTACACCTCTCAAGATCCCATTTTTTCACACAAAATTGGGACTGGGACAGGGAAAGAATAACTTTGTTGAACTGTTAACCTTAAAACTTCTACTTGACTTCACACTTGAAAACAACCTACGACACATTCATATATTTGGAGACTCACAAATTGTGGTGAATTGGGAAAGAAAAATTCAGAAATGTCACAACATTTTTCTCCTCCCCATTCTGGAGAAAACTTATCATCTTTTAGAAAATATTGACTCTATATCTATCTCCCATGTCTACAGGACCAGAAATAGAGTAGCGAATGCACTCTCCAAAGTTGGACTTCAACTGGCACTCAGACAATGGGACATAACAGATCACAAAAATGGAGGCTCACATTTTCTTTACCATCAACCATTTATAGATCCTACTACACTATAACATGATGCACAACATGAACATTAAGACTCTTTGATGCCAAAAAATTTCTGAAAATAAGTAGCAGAAATACTAATTTGAAGCACTACAAAGACCAAGAACTTAATGACCGACATTTTGAAGAAATTTCCACAGCATCAATGGAAGCACAACTATGAAAATAAATAGGATAATACTCTGAAAACTATGACCATGAAATCAGAGATCTGTAATTTGTAATTTTATTTTTAGTAAATTGGAAACACACATCACTCCCATGAGGTGTAGTGATCCTTTGAATCACCTACAGATTGTAATTTTGTCTCTTCGGATGAATAAAATTACACTTTTTTCCAAGGAAAAAAAATGGAAAATTAAAGATTATGATTTGAAAGAGGATGGAATCCTCATGTACTGGGGTAGAATATATGTGCTTAAATATCAAGAGATGAAAACTATGGCATTGAGAGAGATGCATAATATGCCTTATGTTGAGCACTGAGGATATCACAAAACAAATACAATTGTAAAGAGCCAATATTTTTGGTCAGGTATGAAGAAAGAGGTGGATGATTATATTTCTAGATGTATAGAATGTCAGAAGGTCAATGTTGATCATAGATATCCAATTGAATTACTACAATTGTTTCTCATTAATGAGTGTAAATGGGAAGTTGTGACAATTGATTTTATTAACAAGATTCTTATAACAATGAAGCAACATGATTCCATCATGGTGGTGGTGGATAAGCTAACTAAAGCTACTCATTTTATTCGAATGAAGCTAACTCACAAGGAAGATAACATTGCAGATATTTACGTGAGAGAAATTTTCAGGCTACGTGGTGTGCCTAAGGTAATTGTTTTTATAGAGATCCCAAGTTCACATCGAATTTCTGGAAGGGATTATTTAAATAATTTTGGACAAATATGAATTTTATCACAACATATAACCCAGAGTCAAATGGACAAATAGAGAGGGTCAATCGAGTGATTGAGGATATGATAAGAATGTATGTGATGGATAAACCATCAAAATGGGAAGATTATCTACATTTAGTTGAATTTACTTATAATAATGGGTATCGTGCATCTTTTAAGATGAGCCCATTTTAAGCAATACATGGCAGAAAGTGCAACACACTAGAGAGATGGGACAACCCAGCTGATAGATCCATCATTGGGATAGAGTTTCTTAGAGAAATGGATGAGAAGATGGTGAAAATAAATAATATTTAAAGGATTCTCATGACAGGTAGAAAATTTATGCAGACAAAGGCAAAACACGCAAAGAGTTCAAAGTGGGAGAGCATGTCTTCTTGAAAGTGAAAGACACAAAGACTTCACTAAAATGGGGAGCTACCCAAAGCTCACAACAAGATATTGTGGACCATTCAAAATCCTAGAGAGGATTGGTCATGTTGCATACATGCTTGCACTTCCCACGTCCATGTGCATTCATAATGTATTCCATGTTTCTTTGCTTAAAAATTATTTGTTGATGCTAATCATGTAATTGATTCGAATGTGATTCGGGTGGAACATGAGGGAAAATTCTAGGTGAAGTTGGTGTGCATAATGGACAAGAAGTTCAAGTTTCTCGAGAATCAAGCCATCAAGATGGTAAAAGTATAGTGGAACTGGTACGGTCCTAAGGATGAAACATGGGAGAATGAAAATTCCATGCAGGAGGACTACCAGCATCCTTTTGGAGTCGCTTGAAGAATTTTGATTATACATGTGTATATAATGCACTAAGGATAGTGAATAAATAAGGGTGAGGGGAATGTAATACCCCTAGGTTGAGCCCCAATTGTAAATGTACATATGTTTTCTAGGCTGGTGAGCTAGGATGTTTTGGGCTAGAGTGTCTTTGTATATATATGTTTTGAGGCTAGAATGTCTATGCAATTTAGGCTAGGGTTCCTATGAGTCGGAAGGCCAAGGATCCTAACAAATATAATATGTAAGCACATATGATTATATTAATAAAATACATCATTGTTGTAGACCAATTCAGACGAAAGAGTATGGGAGGATAGGACTCTAGGAGAGGGAAATGAGGGATAATCCGTGAGAGGAAAAGGGGTTAAGTCAAGGGGGCTTAAGCTAAGGAATAAAAAAATATTATTCCTAAGTCCTAAGTCTTATGTTACTTTTTTATCCTAATTTCCTAAGGAAAGGGAACAAATCATCAAGTGGAAAAAAAGGTAGTTCCTAAAGTGACAAGTGTCAATATATAAACATGCATACTTAATGTTGGGAATCTAGTGTAATTTTGATTCTTTCCAATCATTCACTCATTCATTTCATCCATCATACACACCATTTCCTAAATAGTGGGAATTGTGAAGCTGATTGTTACCCAATGAATCCTTGGTGATTTGGGTTGAGGAAGCAGGTTATCAGGCATGTGGAGCATTCTCGTTGGATGAGAGAATCATTAGGAATAGGTTTCCCTATGTACTGGCCTAGTGACTGTTGTAACCCTTCAAAAGTCTCATTTTTTAAGTGCCACATAGATTTGATAATTCCTAGAAAGCATGTTGTTGAATCCTTGGAAGGGAAGTGGGACAGTCGAAGGATTGTATAAAAATGAAGGGGTACAACTCCTTGGGTGGGATAGGCTATGGGGAATGAGAGACTGTGAGCTGAGAATTGTTACTGGAGTTGGCACCTTGGGCCTATCCTTTTTGTTTGTTTGTTTGTCAAACCTTAGTTTGAATTAGGTAGACTTTTTCCTAGTGGATCCATAACCCTAGCTCATGAGTGACTTGTTGTTGAGAATGAATGAACAAAAAACTCTATGGCTAGGAGGAATGTCTAAGGTCTGCAACCAGTCTATGATTTTAATTAAAAGATAAGTGTCTTTTGTGTGTTTATAATAATTTATATTTGGTTAATTATTCTTAAATCTATTTTTTTATATTTTTATACATTTATGCGTGCCTTTTATGTTGTTAGAATTGCATATTTGTTGCATATGCAGGGCATGGTAATTAATAAATGGTATTGGAGAATTTTTTGTGTGTGGTGTCACACACCTACTACGACAAACTAGATTTTTCGTCTTTTTCTTCGAGGGACGAAATCCCCAAATTTCTATGGGGCCTAGCGCAGACCATCCCTTCCCTTATCCTCCTCCAAGCGACCATAACCTAGCCTTAGCGCAAGTGCATCTCGCAACTCGTGAGTTGGAGAGTCAGGGCTTTCGACTCCTTTTTCTCTAAACACCGATACCCGAGATGCGATACAGGTATGGCTCCCTCCTCACTAGTGCCTGCTACATATAACCATAGGCTAGGCTAAACACTAGAACTACTCACAACTCACGATTTCACTAGTTGGAGTGTTGAGCCCTCGTGCTCCTCCTTCGCAAATCCCCGAGACACAAGAGGTCAACATTACGTGGACTCTGCCAAGCGACGCGTAAACGCCACTTGTCTCCTCCATTGTACTCTGCTTACGAGTTGTGTAACTATCACCCATCACACAAGACCTCGTCTCTTGGCGTTTCGCAACCTTAGCGATCAAGGTGAAACTTCTTCATCCTACGAAACCCTGAGCCATGATAAGTCAACAATGGGTTGACTCTTTCGTAGGCGACATGTGTCCACCACCTGTCACCCGCTCCCACCTTTCTCTGGGGGCTTGTTGTTACGCCACCGATCAACCATGCAGTCCCCACCTAACGGATGTGCCACATGTTCACATGAGCCCTTGGTGCTCGGCACTTCGCGACTTCTGTAGTCGAAAGGAAGTTATTTCAACCTTTGAACCCCCAATACGCGATACCACGCAGAGGTTCTGATCCAACAATTTTCCCATGGCTCGGATCGAATGACCACGATCACGTCGCGATTTCGTGAATAGTGAGTTCGTGCAGTCCTACCCTTGACCACTCCAAGTCGTGATTCAGCGAAATGATACCCGACTGCCACATGTCCTGTGTCGATGGATAGTTCCGAATACTTTGGGACTTTCAAGACATTGTCGAGTCCACTCTCCTGCCTATGCAAAGGTTAAGATCGACGGTCAATAGAGCTCCGTCAAATCCTTGGATCTACGGTCCTGGATCCTATCTCTACTTGTGAAGGCTGAAAGGGTCAAGGTGTTAATGCTTGTGCTCCTCCACTAGATCCATCAGTCTTGACAGATCTGGGGTATTTCTGAAAGGATTCCAACCATTCGTCTACAAAACGATGGGGTATTCTCTTTCGATAATTGGACTCGCTATCCTTTCTAAGATTGAATCATGAAATTCAACCTCTCGGAGCTTCACACTCCCATGACTCCGAGACCTTAGAGAGCTACTCTTTCTTGCATAAGGTTTCCAGACCCGGATCGCATGAACCATCAGACAGTTCTTGAGAAATTGCCCCTAATCTTAGTCTAGTCTCTGGGTAAAGGTTCGATACAGTTCCAAGGTTTGTGGGGTAATTCCTAGGGAAGAGTACTCTCGAGGAGCCTTCCCAGATTATTACAAGAATCAAGCAAACAAGATGATTCTCGATGGAGCAAACTCATGCCCAAGACTTAAAAATTTGTACAGAAACCAACTATGGCATGTAAGTATACACATGCATCCATTATTTCCAGTCTAAAACACCAGGCAATCATTCCACACAGAAATCATTATGGGCATATAAACATGAGCATGTATTCATGATATTCAATTCAAAATACAAGGCATAAAACACTTATCAGATCCACCAGGCGTGATGCAACTGCTGAGAGGGGTGCTCATTTCCACCCAATTGTAGGCTCAGTGACTCCAAATGGATTTACCACTAGCCACCCCCGAGCTAGACCACGGTGCTTTGAGATTCAGTCTCCTACTTCTAGCTCAATGGAAGTCAAGAACGAAGGTTACTCTCCTTCTCCCGATACAGAAAAATAGTCCAGGACAAAGGTTACTCTCCTTCTCCTATGTTCATAATTCCTTCTATTTCTAGAGTTTCTCTAGTTCTCTTCCACGATCCTTGTCGCGCGCGCTCTCTCTCTGCCCTTTACCACACTTCTTCTCTTGCCTTTTCTATGCAAGATTGCGTGTGGCATGAATTTCGTCGTCCGTGGTCAGGTCTGGGAGCTTTTACGGATGGGCGGTTCACCCCCATCCCCTCATTAACTCTTGAGGAGCCTCCCCACCTACCAATCTGATGGAAAATCCATTCCAAGGTCAGAGAGTTACTTTGATCTTTGAACAAGTAAAAACCAGTACGGTACTGGCTCGGTGGAAGTTAACGCAACCATTCCAGGTCCCTTCCACCACCTCTCATTAGCCATCGTGGTCTCTTTTAGAACATCCCCCTCCTAGCAGTCATGCAACACATTTTCATAACACAATTTACATTCATCGACCTTTTATACAAAGGTGCGTCAAATCAAACATTCACATCTTTGAGTTTGCCATAGTTCTTGGCCAATATAGTTATTTTTACAGACTAGGGGAAACAGGGTGTTACAATTCCCTCCCCCTTAAAGGAAAATCACCCTCGATGTTCTATCTATCAATATGACGTGTATGTATAGAAGTAAACAAAATCAGATATGCTTGTTTCATGGCATCTTCCATTTCCCACATAGCCTCATCTGAGCCAAAATGTTTCCACTGCACCTTGACCTGTGCAATGGTTCGGTTTGTGAGTGGGGTTTCCTTTCTTTCTAGTATACATTAAGGTTCTGGCAGGAATTCTCCCTTTGGTTCCACCTGGATCATAGACCAGTCAATTATATGATTAGAATTGTGTACATATTTCTTCAATAACGAAACATGGAAAACATTATGTGCTTTTATGGTGGGAGGAAGTGCTAGCCTATAGGCTACAGGTCCCACTCTATATAGAACTTCAAAGGGTCCACAATACTGAGGTGCCAACTTGGCACAAGCTCCCATCCTCAGGGAACTCTTCCTGGGCCTAACTTTGAGATATACGTGGTCTCCCATCTTGAATTCTCTTGGATTTCTCTTTCGGTCGGTGTAACATTTCTATCTGTTATGAGCGACCTTTAGATTTTGTTTTATCTGAATCACTTGTTGTTCCATTTCTTTCAACATGTCAGGTCCAATAGTAATTCTATTTATGGGATTACTCCAGCTGACTGGAGTGTTGCATGACCTACCGTAGAGGACTTCGAAAGGACTCATCTTTAGGGATTCTTGGTAGCCGTTGTTGTAGGCCAATTCCACGAGTGGCAAGTAATCTTCCAACTTTTTGGGTTGATGCATTACATGCATCCTTAGCATGCCTTCTAATATTTGGTTCACTCTTTCCCTCTGTCCATCGGTTTGAGGATGATAGGCTATGCTAAACAATAATTTGGTCTCCAGACCATCCATCAAGGATTTCCAAAAGTTGGAAGTAAATTTCATGTCTCTGTTAGACACGATCTCTTTAGGAATACCATGTAGTCTGAATATCTCCTTCATGAATATGTTGGCGATGTCTATTTCCTTGCAAGTTGACTTGATCGGGATAAAATGAGCGGACTTGCTCAAGTTATCCACCACTACCATGATGGCATCATTATGTTTAGTCGAGGTTGGTAATCCGGTGATGAAATCCATGGAGATGGTTTCCCATTTCCATTCCGGTATTGGTAGAGGTTGTAATATTCCTGTTGGGTGTTAATGTTCTGCTTTAACCTGTTAGCATTCTATGCATTTGGCTAAGTACTCAGCTATGTCTTTCTTCAATCCAAGCCAATAGAATTGTTTCCTGGTGGCTGTGATCATCTTCTGGTATCCTGGATGACCAGTATATGGTCTTTTATGGAGTTCATCCATTATGAACCTCTTCAAGTCATCACAATCTGGAATATACAATCTGTTTTTGTAAGTTAGAAGACCTCCATCTATCATCTGGTAGCCTTCATACTTTATCCCTGTGGGTTCTTGCTCTAGGTACGAGGTCACGGTCTGGAAGAATGTGTCTATTTCTTATGCATTCCTAACTCTTTCCTTGACATTCGTCTCGCAGGTGCTCACCGCTATCAGGTGAATTGTTTTCATACTTCTCCTAAGGGCAGCGACCACATTATTTTCCTTTCATTTAATATGTTTGATTTCAAAATCAAACTCACTAAGGAAGGCCATCCATCTAGCTTGTCTGGCATTGAGATTTGGTTGGTAAAACATATATCACAATCCACAATGGTCTATCATAAGTACAAATTTCCTTCCCAGGAGGTAATGCCTCCACATTTTTAAGGCGTGCACTATGGCCGCCAATTCTAGATCATGGGTCACATAGTTGACTTTGTGCTCATTCAATTTTCAAGATTCATAGCAGACTACACTTCCTCCTTGCATAAGGACTCCTCTGAGCCCTTTATTGCAAGCATCTGTGCACACGAGGAAGTCAGCTTCAGGATCGACGATCTTCAACACGGGTGTATGGGTCAATAGTTGTTTTAGGGATTGAAATATTTGTTCACATTCTTGTGTCCACGTGAATTTATCTCCCTTCTTCTAGAGGGCAGTGATTGGACAACCAATCTTGGAGAATCCTTTTATAAGTCTCCTATAGTATCCTACTATGCCCATAAAGGATCTGATATCTGAAACGTCCTTTGGGGTAGGCCATTCATATATGACATGGCCCAAGTGATGTATTTTCTTCTGGAAAAAGTCACACTTGCTAAATTTGGCATAGAGATGATGTTCTCTTAGCACTTGAATCACAAGTCTAAGATGTTCCTCATGTTCCTCTCTATTCTTGGAGTAAATTAATATATCGTCAATAAAAACCAGTACAAATTTTTCTAGGAATTTGCTGAGCACATTGTTCATCAAGCACATAAAAGTTGCAGGGGAATTGGTTAATCCAAATGGAACTACCACAAACTCATAGTGACCATATCTCATCCTGAAGGTAGTTTTGTGGATGTCTTCACCCTTGATTCGGACTTGATGGTATCCAGATCTCAAGTCAATCTTTGAGAAGATGGAAGCACCTCCAAATTGATCGAATAGGTCATCAATCCTGGGTAAGGGGTACGTGTTCTTTATGGTTACCTTATTGAGTTGTCTATAATCTATGCACAGTCAGAGGGTACCATCTTTCTTCTTTACAAATAGAACTGGTGCTCCCCATGGGGAAACGATGGGTCGGATATAGCCTTTGTCCATCATTTATCTTAGTTGTAATTTAAGCTCAACTAGCTCAGGTGTGCTCATCCTATAGGGTGTCCTAGACACTGACATCGCTCCTAGTGCAAGTTCTATTGAGAAGTCAATGTCCCTTCTCGGAGGTAGACCCGGTACCTCTTCTGGAAATACATCTCTATATTCTCTTAGTGTGGGGTGGTTTTCGAGGCTTGGTTTGTCATCTTCAACTGATTCCAACACTTGTATCGCATATAGTGGACATCCCTTTCTGCAATACTTTATCATTTGAAGGGATGATATTCATCTCACCGAGACAGGTTTTTGGATCCCTTGAAGGGTTATCCTTCTTCACTTACACATTCTAAGGTTTTATGGTAACAATCTAGTCTAGATTTATATGTGGCTAGCCATTCCATACCAATCAACAAGTCATACGATCCTAGGGGTAGTATGTTAAGGGTTGGTTGGATGGGGAATTCACCCATAGTGAATTGGCAAGCTGGTATGACCTCCGCTACCTTTATTTTTGTGCTAGTGGCTAACTGTACCAACCATGGCTTGGCGTGTTTATGTGGCTGTAATTTACACTTATCAACAGTCTTAGGAGCTATGTAACTCAAATTTGAACCAGGGATAATTAGAATAGACACTAGATGGTTGGTGATCATACCTTCCATCTCCACCACTGAAGCTTGGTGGTCAGCTTATTTATTATCCAAGGCTGCATAAATTTGCGGCACACTCCTAGCCACATCATTGACAGTGGTATCTTCTTGAATGTTGTAAATTCTCCGACTGTTCTGTTCTCGGTGCGGGCAGTCCCTCAGTAGATGTTCTTCTCCACAACCCCAACATTTCAAGGGTTCTCTCTTTGGGTTATCAATCTTTCCTGGGGTAGATCCAGAAGGTTTATTTCCGCTCTGGGAGGGTAAATTCTGTTGATTTACACTTCAGGTTGGGAAGCTCATCCTTGATTCCTTTTTATAGTTTTTAAATCTTGGGGATTTAAACCCCTTTTTCTAGAATCCCGAACTATTCTTCTGCTTCCAGCCTTCGCGAAGTTCTGTTCGATGCCCAAGCTTTTCATAACAATATATTTCCTTTCAGATAGTGTCTTCTAGGATCTTTGGCTCGTCAAACTCAATCATGTTCTGATAGTCCTTAGGTATTCCACTGATGAGTCATTGCACCTTTCCCTTTTCTACTTTTATATAGGGTACGTACCTCAACAACTCGAGGAATTTGCTGACATATTCCTCTATGGTGCATTGCCCCAACTTGAGTTCATAGAATTCTTTAGTCTTTTCGTCGAAATACTTTTTCAACAGATACTTCTTCCTGAAGTATTTCTCAAACCGTTCCCAAGACACGTCCTCTTCGTGAATCCCTTTTACATTCTTAAGGTATTCCCACCAAATGGAAGCCTTTCCATTCAAGTTGAAAGTGGCTACTCAGGCCTTCAAGTTATCTAAGAAGTCATGAACTCTGAAATACTTCTTTAGTCCAACCAACCAGGCCTCCACTTCCTCCCCCTTCTTTATTTCACCATCAAAAGAGGGTGGTTTGGCCTTCTTGAATTCTTCGAGATTATGAATTTTGGAATGCTTTTGCTTCTTCCATTTTCTTCAGGAATAAGAACTAGTTCTGCTACTAGAGGATCCCTCTGAGTCACCAGTTTCCTTTCCAAAGGAATCATCCGACGAGTGTCATTTATCTCTGGGGTGGACCTTTCTCGAGGTGCTCTTCCCAGTGTGGCCACTTAAAAGACCACGTTTCTGTATCTCAGGTGGACATCGACTTTTATTTGTCTGTCATCGACTTTTATTTTTCTGTATCTCAGGTGGACATCGACTTTTATTTGTCTGTCATCGATCCGCGTGACTGGCGTCAAGTCCATGCTACAATTGTCTTTGTATGTCGCATAAACTTTGCAGCAACACTGCATTAACTTTTTTTTTCTTCTCTTACTCTTTTATCAACCTCTTGTTGTCGGCCTTGCATCTCTGTAGTTCGACCATGAGGCTTCTCACAGTCTCAGCTAGATCTGGAGGGGTCTCTACCACTGTCCTTTCATCAGACTCTTCGTCTCTATTGTGGGAGCCATCCCCAACTTCGTGGTGTGTCACCATGCTATGCGTCTGCAGTTTCCCGTATTTGATCATCCTCTTGTGTGCAAGAAAAACACTTTTTGTTAGTCAATATTTATATTTATTCATAACCAACGCATAATTCATATTTTTCAAATGCATACACACAATACGAATTTTCATTCTTAACTTCGACTTTTGATAAAGGGGGTTAAGATAGAGGGTTACTCCTTTTAAGAGTACTTCAAATGAAGTTTATACACAACTCGTTCATGAGCCCAAGCAGGCCAAGTGTTGTAACCATGCTCTGATACCAATTTGTCACACACCTACTACGACAACCTAGATTTTTCATCTTTTTCTTCGAGGGACAGAATCCCTGAATTTCTATGGGGCCTAGCACAGACCATCCCTTCCCTTATCCTCCTCCAAGTGACCACAACCTGGCCTTAGTGCAAGTGCCTCTCACAACTTGCGAGTTGGAGAGTCAAGGCTTTCGAATCCTTTTTCTCCAAACACTGATACCCGATATGCAATATGGGTATGGCTCCCTCCTCACTAGCGTCTGCTACATATAACCATAGGCTAGACTAAACACTAGCACTACTTGCAACTCACGACTTCGCTAGTCGGAGTGTTGATCCCTCATGCTCCTCCTTCGCGAATCCCCAAGACACGAGAGGTCAACGTTACATGGACTCTGCCAAACGATGTGTACACGCCACTTGTCTCCTCCGCTATACTCTTCTTACGAGCTGTGTCACTGTCGCCTGTCGCACGACAACTCGGCTCTCAACTTTTTGCAACCTTAGCAATCAAGGTGCAACTTCTTCATCTTGCGAAACCCCAAGCCACAATAAGTCAACAATGGGTTGACTCTTTCCCAGGCGACATGTGTCCACCACCTGTCACCCACTCCCACCTTTCTCTGGGTTCTTTTTGTTATTCCACTTGTCAACCACACGGTCCCCACCTAACGGATGTGCCACATGTTCGCATGAGCCCTCAGTGCTCGACACTTCGTGACTTCTGCAGTCGAAAGGAAGTTCTTTCAACCTTTGAACTCCCGATATGCGATACCACGTGGAGGTTCTGATCCAATGGTTTTCCCATGGCTTGGATCCAACGACCATGATCACATCGTGATTTCATGAATCGTGAGTTCATGCAGTCGTACCCTTGACCACTCCAAGTCGCGAGTCAGCAAAATGCTACCCGACTGCCACGCGTCCTGTGCCGATGGACGGTTCTGAATACTTTAGGACTTTCAGGACATTGTTGAGTCCACTCTCCTGCCTATGCAAAGGTTAAGATCGACAGTCAATAGAGCTCCATCAGATCCTTGGATCTATGGTCCTGGATCCCGTCGCTACTTGCGAAGGCTGAAAGGGTTGAGGAGTTAATGCCTACGCTCCTCCTCTATATCCATCGGTCTTGACAGATCTAGGGTATTTCCGAAAGGATTCTGACCGTTCATCTACCAAACGATAGGGTATTCTCTTTCGATAATTGGACTCGCTATCCTTTTTTATCTTGAATCACGAAATTCAACCTCTCGGAGCTTCACACTCCCACGACTCCGAGACCTTAGAGAGATACTCTTTCTTGCATAAGGTTTCTAGACCCAGATCGCATGAACCTTCAGACAATTCTTGGGAAATTGTCCATGATCTTAGTCGAGTCTCTAGGTAAAGGTTCGGTATGGTTCCAAAGTTTATGGGGTAATTCTCGGGGAAGAGTACTCTCGAGGAGCCTTCCCAGAGTATTACGAGAATCAAGCAAACAAGACGATTCTCAGTGGAGTGAATTCATGCCCCAGAATTAGACATTTGTATAGAAACCAACTATGGCATGTAAGTATACGCATGCATCCATTATTTCCAGTCTAAAACACCAGGCAATCATTCCACACAGAAATCATTATGGGCATATAAACATGATCATGTATTCATGATATTCAATTCAAAATACAAGGCATAAAACACTTATCAGATCCAACAGGTGTGATGCAACTATTGAGAGGGGTGCTCATTTCCACCCAACCGTAGGCTCAATGACTCCAAATGGATTTACCACTAGCCACCCCCGAGCTAGACCAAAATGCTTTGAGATTCAGTCTCCTACTTCCAGCTCAACAAAATTCAAGGATGAAGGTTACTCTCTTTCTCCTGATACAGAAAAATAATCTAGGACGAAGGTTACTCTCCTTCTCCTATGTTCAGAACTCCCTGTGTTTCCAGAGTTTCTCCAGTTCTCTTCCATGATCCTTGCTGTGCGTGCTCTCTCTCTGCCCTTTACCACACCTCCTCTCTTGCCTTTTCTCTACAAGATTGTGTGTGGAATGAATTTCCTCGTCCATGGTCAAGTTTGGGAGATTTTATGGATGGGTGGTTCACCCCCATCCCCTCATTAACTCTTGAGGAGCCTCACCACCTACCAATCTGATGGAAAATCCATTCCAGGGTCAGAGAGTTTCTTTGGTCTTTAAGCAAGTAAAAACCAGTATGGTACTGGCTCGGTGGAAGTTAACGCAACCATTCCAGGTCCCTTCCACCACCTCTCATTAGCCATCGTGGTCTCTTTTAGCACATCCCCCTCCCAGCAATCATGCAACGCATATTCATAACATAATTTACATTCATCGGCCTTTATACAAAAGTCCATCAAATCAAACATTCACATCTTTGAGTTTGTCATAGTTCTTGGCCAATATAGTTGTTTTTATAGACTTGGGGAAACAGGGTGTTACATGTGGCATGGTTCAACTTGGAGGTTGGGGACGTTACAATTGGTGTCATATCATATACATTTAACCCCATATATTCCCCCCTTGGGTCATAATATGATACTTGTGTATATGGCAACAATACCTTGGAGGAAGTTCCTTCATACAAGTATCTTAGAATTGATATTCATCACAAGGTCAATTGGAACTATAGCATTATGAATAGGATAAAAAATGGGTGGAAGGATTATTATGGGATTGAAAATAATTGCAAGTTAGTAGAAATTTGGCTATGAGATAAGAAAAATATCATGTTTGAGACTCTTTTAATTCTTGTTATCCTATATGGATGTGAATTTTTGGGATGCAACCTCTCATGAATCCTAGAGAAATATTGAACAGATCCAAAAGGATTTTATAACTTACAATCTCAAAATTAAAAGTAATACACCCTATCCTATCTTCCTCATATAAGAAATAATTTCCCCATTGAGAGAATAGATATCATTAGCTACTTAATGTACAATAAAAAGATAAACAATGTGTATACCAGGAGTCTCCCCAAAATTGTTTCAGAATCTAGCCAAAATCACCAACAACTCAAGAAAAGATGGCATAATGATGCAAGGTGTTTTCTAAATCATTGGGGAATAAAAGAAGAAGTTACTCTGTAGAATACCAATGATATTAAAAATATTTTTAAATATAAATTTAAGGAGAATCTATGGTGCAATAAAGAATTAGAGGATAAAAGAAAATTAATATATTATAAGGAGGCAGTTAACCCTAATATTGAAGATGAAAAGTCTCTCTCTATTTTGAATAGCGTTAAAAAGAGAATCAATATTGTTAAAATTAGAACTAGTCCTCATGAGGTACATAGTGAAATTGAGGTTTGGACAATCCCTAAAACACCATGGCATGAAAGAATATTTCACCTTTGTGACACAAGGAAGGTTGAAGTTGAAAATCACTTTCTCCTAGAGTACCCTGTGTATACCCAAATTAGATCTCAATTTAAAAATACCTGTCATAATACCGACCTTCCTAACCTTCTAAGTCATCAAAACTATAGTGATCTTGGAATGCTTCCCCTAATTCATTTTTAGCATCAAAATAACATTATAAAGAAATATAAGTAATGTCTTGCCTTTCTTAAGGTCTGATAGACCAATTTGGTCTCAATGGATGCTAAGCACCACCACCACCACCACCACCATCATCATCATAATCATCTCAACTATCCTTATAAAAACATGCGAGCATTATATGTACACCCTTTTAGTGGAATGGAAATAAAGGTGCCAAATTACCTTTCATGTGCCAAAAATGAGAGAAAGTGTGTGTGTGAAAAATGGATGAGCAGAGATTGAATATCATTCCAAAAGGGAAGAGTTGTGAAATCAATTTCAGTTCAACTTGGCATTTTCACAATAACTTATGTTCTGGAACACTTCAAAGATTTTAATTTTGAAAAGATGGGAGATATTTTAGTGTACATGTGGTAACAATTTTATATGGTGGGTTTCTACACTTTCAAAGATATTCCCTATGGAAGTTAGGGTTATTGAATTCTCTTGAAATTAGTTTCAAATAGGTCACCTTGACATTTCCACTATAACTTATTTTGGGGGGCATTTAAGACCTTGAAATTTTGAAGAAAATTGAAGGAGAATGAAATAAATTATTCTACACATGACTTAGATTTAGAAGCCATATTACATGCCTTAAAATGTGGAGACATTATCTCGTGGGAAGAAAATTTGAATTGAGGAAAAATCATAGTGTTCTGAAATACTTGTTTGAACAACCAACACTAAATTCCAGAAAAACTAAATGGTTGGAATTTCTCAGTGAATATGACTTTAAAATTAATAAAAACAAGGGAAAATGGAATAAAGTGGTTGATGCACTCAATAAAAGGGTGCACTAAATGCATGCTACATTGATTAGTATGTACAAGGTAGATTTAAAAGACAAAATTTTAGGGTTGTAACAATAGACGAGCATTATGTGCAAGTTAAAGGAACCTTACAACGCAATAAAGTACAACAAAAATATAAACATTACAAACTATAAGAGTATGGGATCCTCTTGTTTAGAAACAAATTTTATGTTCCCAATTCTTAGGAATTGACAAATTTAATTTTAAAAGAGATGCATAATGTGCCATACGCTAGACACCTAGGATACAAGAAAAATATTACAGTTGTAAGAGGCCAGTATTTTTGGCCTATTATGAAGATAAATGTGACTAATTATTGAGCCAAATGCATGGAATGTGAAAAGGAAAAGGTTGAGAAAAGACATCTAATGGAATTACTACAGCCATTGCCCATTCCTAAATGGCAATAGGAAGTTGTTACTATTTATTTCATTACCGAATTGTCCAGGAAAACAAGGCAACATGATTGCATCATGGTAGTTGTGGATAAGCTTACAAAACCTACACATTTCATTTTGGTAAAAGTAACTCATAAGGAATCCAATATTGCAGAAATATATATGAAATAAATTAATAGGATACATCGTGTGCCTAAGGAAACAATGTCTAACCAAGGCCCCAAGTTAACTTCCAATTTTTGGAAGGTGTTGTTTAGAGGATTTGGGACTAATTTGAATTTTAGTATAGCATATCACCCATAGTCAAATGGATAGAAAAAGAAGATTAATCAGATAATTGAAGATATGTTGAGAATGTATGCAATGGACAAGCCTTCTAGGTGTGAGTACTATCTCCATTTAATTGAATTTATTACAATAATGAGTATCAAGAATCATTGAAGATGAGCTTGTTTGAAGCCTTGTATGGAAGAAAATGCAACACACTAGTAATTTTGGATAACCCAACATAGAGATATATTATTGGGTTCGAATTGTTAAGGGGAATGGAAGAACAAATGGTAAAAATAAGGAAAATTTTGAAATTCACAGAAGACATGCAGATGAACTATGCTAATATAGGAAGAACACATAGAAAATTCAAAGGGGGAGAGAATGTGTTTTTAAAATTTAAATACAAGAGGAGTTGGTTGAGATTGGGAAGTTGCCTAAAATTGGTAGTGAGACATTGTAGTTCATTTGAAGTCCTCGAGAGGATAGGCACAATTGCATACTTTATTGCATTAACTACAGCTATGAGAATTCATAACATGTTCGATGTGTCTTTATTAAATAAGTCTTTTTTTATCCTAACCCTATGATTGATTTGATAATGATCTAGGTGGAACACGAAGGGGAATTTTGGGTGAATCTAGTGTACATCTTGGACTAGAAAGTCAAATTTCTCATGAACAATGAAATCATGTTGTTAAAGTTCCAATGGCCTACTATAATCCTGAAGGCAGCACGTGGGAGCACAAAGAGGCCATGTTGGACGAGTACCCACAAAGTTTTGCAAGTTTTGAAGAAAGTTGAATGTACAATTGTACATAAGTGTATGAAGACTCCATTTTGGAAGTTGAAGTTCCTGGAGCCACAACTCTGACAAATCCTACCTGATTGATGTCGGATCCCATTTCTTTGGTTGTGTGGCTTGAGGGGGATGAGAGTTTTTGGTTGGAATTGTTGTCTGAGTCATTAAGTTGTGGTAGTATCAATTGATTTGATCTAAAATTTTATGTATATAATCATGTAAGATTGTATAATGATGTGCACTCAATAAAGTGTAAGTTGTAGGTGGATGGGAATGTAACATCCCCATTTTAGTGATGTATAATGTAAATATGGTGTATGGCCATGGGCCAAGCAATGTAATATGTAAAATTTTGATATCATAAATAAAATGTATCGTTGGCTATAGATAGACACCCATAGAGACATTGGGGATAAGTTTCCACAAGAGAGGGGGTTCAAGGAGGGAGTCTAATGGGGAAGTACCCATTGCTATTAAAATGAAACTATATTTCTAAATTATATTTACTATAAACCTTCATTTTTCTTTGAGTGTTCCCAAGCCCCAATCATTGAATACAAGTAAGAGGGTTGGTATGTGATATAACCTCATAGAGTTATTGAGATCATGGGAGAAGTGTGAGGGTCAAGAAAATCCTTTTAGGGAAGAGTAAGAATCTAGCAAGCATGGAAAAGAAGGAAACTTAAATGGGAAAAGAGAGCAGTTTTTGGTATGCATATTTTTGGACAAAAAGAGAGTTTTGAGTGTTGAATATTGAAGGAAACCATAGTGGTCATGTGTAATATCTTGTTGGAGCTGTAAATTCATCGAGAAATGGGATGTAGGACTCTGAGTAATATTATGTGCAATAAAGTGTAAAAGTGAGCAAGTAAGTTTCTATTGTGGGAATTCTTGTGCAACTATAGGCTCTTGGTGTCCCCAACAAAGATATTTATTTTCCAACTTGTGCATGAACCTTGGAGTTAAGTGGGTTTGTGGAAATGGGTTGACAGGAAATCTCTAATATGATATTGCATGAAAATAAGGAGCCTTATGTATCCCCAAAACACTACAACCAAGTGTTATTTTACCCATATATGTTAGATATGGATTGGTGGTTTGTAGAAAGATAAGATCTGAGATCAAAATATATTTTTCAGAAAAACAATCTCATTTTCAATGATCATGCCAAGTGAGGAAGGTGACCATGGTGATGGCAATGAAGGGTGATCATGTGTAAATGCTTTATGTCCTTTTATCAAGGATTTATATAATTGATCCATTTTGTTTTTTCTTCATTTTATGATGTTTGATATGAAAAGTTAATAACCATTTATAACTATGATGTTGAAGAAAACTTAATTCTTTTGGAACTTAGAACTATTTAATTATTTATGATCATTCTTAAATGTACAATGATATATTATTTCTATTTGTAAGATTAATTTTAACAACTATTATTTGTAAATTTAGTTTAAAGTTTTTTTAAATCTTTTTTGTATTTAATATAATAATTTACAATTATTTTTATAATTTAATAGAATATTTAAATTGATGCAAAAAATTAATCAAATATTATTTAGAGTTATTTTCATGATTTAATATGAAATATGTTATCACTCTCTCTATTAAGATTAATATTAACAACTATTATTGTCAAAGTTAATTTGGTTAAATATATATTTTTTTGTCTTTTTATATTTAATATAATAATTTATAATTATTTTTTATGATTTAATGGAAAATTTAATTAAATAAACTAGTTTAAAAATTAATTAAATGAAATTTAAATATATTTTCATCATTTAATATGCAAGATGTGGACAATCCATGACTAAGTGTGTTGTTAAAAACATCGGTTTGAAACTTGCTGGGACAAAATTTCCAACCATGTTAAGGGTTGGTGTGCCTCGGGCCGTCCACGAGTGATAAACAAAAAAAAAAAAAGAATTTAATATGCAAGATGTTATCACTATTTGTAAGATTAATATTGACAACTATTATGGTCAAGGTCTATTTACTTGAAAGTTTTTTTTAATCTCAATTTATATTTAATAAAAATTTAAAATTATTTATGTCAAAGGCATATTTAGTGATAGGTTTTGTAGAAAACTTGTCAACTGGTTCACAGTTTTTCCAAAACCACCATCTTTATCCACATATAACTTATATTTACATGTCAACCAAACCAAAGCACCTTGTACCTCCAGATGTCAAGCATTTCCTCCCTTTCCTCACCTATCAAGAATTTTCATGTGGCTTCGTATAAGTTTCTTTAAATTTGAAGCCGACTTTGTCTTTACACCTCCACCGACCTTTTATTTACGCCATTTCCTCCGGCTATCAAGAATGTGGGTGCAGGCTTCCTCAAAACCAACTGTGTATGTTTTCCTCAAATTTGAAACCTACTGTGTATTTTTCATATGCCCGCTTACAAAAATACCGACTCGGATTTATATGTATCGCCAAATGCGCATACAATATGCCCTTCTCGAACCTTCTGGGGAAATTTTTATTGTGATCCACCAATCCCAATCCTCCTTTCGAGCCCTCCAAAGTTTTCCCACCCAGAACTGCTTCTTATGGCCAAGCTGAATGTCGTGCGACTGCGATCCACTTGTTGGAATCCGAGGGGATTAGCAACTAGCATTTTAGAAAAAGGGTTTTGGAATGGGGACAAAGCTAGAGAATTGATGAGTGAAGACTGTGAAAAAGAGGAAGGACTCTATAATGGGGGAAGGATGGCGATCATGCTGGAACGATAGACTGACTACTCGCATTTCCTTATTTTACCGATCCATAGTTTCGGTGCTAGACTTTTCTTTTCTGAAATTAAACTCGAGGGGTAGGTTGCGCTTACTGGGTTACGTGGCTACTACAGAATAGATCAGTGAGGAGATGCGACAGGAAACAAGCTCCTCTCTGCCTCTCTGTCTCGAATTCACAACGCATGTATTACTCAGTTGCTTGACACCTCTTTTCAATTTCACAAGAAGAAGATGGCAGGCAACGAGTCTAGCCACTAAGAGACACAGAGCTTCATGATCTCAAGCAACGATGCATACGAATTAAAGTTCGAGCGTGTTCGTAGTCATAGTGTTAGTTGTTCCGAGGCAGGTAAAATTGAACTGGGGCATATGTGAAACGCCCATAGTCCAAGCTGTAGTGGACCAAGTTCAATCCATATCTCATCCTTTCTTATACTCTCTGCTACATTAGTATTTGTATTCCAGTTTCTGATGATAAAAAAATTGATTTGGAAAGGTGATTATTACACTATCTCATGTAAATTTTATGGAGGAGCCGATGATAGCCAGAGAATACTTGAAACAACAAATCATTGCTCTCAAATTTTCCATGCAAGCCTGAAATGATTTAACTACGGTCATAAACCACCTGATGAGGATGCCATTGTGGGAAATTGGGGTTCTTAGTTCTTTACTCGTGTAGTCAAATCTTGATGAAGGTGAGAAATACATAGTTGGAATGATGTAGAGAAGAAACAAAGTTATATCCAGTCTGATGGATGAGGTACTTGACTTTTCAAGGTTGGAAAATGATGACCTTCGCTTGAACTCTAACAGAATTCTGCTCCCAAAGCTCATTCACATCACTGAAATTTTGTTGAAGCCCGCTGCCACTTCCAAGGGTCTTCGAATTATCTTTTCGGGCCATGAAAACTTGCCCAGGACTATTATAGGAGATGAAATTAAGATTCTTCATGTTTTAGTCAGCATTGTAAACTCTTTTTTTCTAATCTTAACCAGTTTCAATTAAGCACACATAGAGATTAAAAATGCAGCATTCTCTGGGCATTATTTCTACATGATATTCACTTCAGGAATTGATTATGGTTCTTAACCAGTTTCAATTAAGCACACGGAGGGATTAAAAATGCAACATTCTCTGGACATTATTTCTGCATGATAGTCACTTCAGGAATTGATTATGGTTCTTAACCAGTTTCAATTAAACACATAGACGGATTAAAAATGCAGCATTCTCCGGGCATTATTTCTTCATGATATCCACTTCAGTAATTGATTATGGTTTTATTGGAATTTGGTAATTTCTTATGGTTTCACCCAGTATTATGATTTGATTATGGTTCCACCATGGCCAAAAAGATTTGGGTCAACTAATCAATTTAATCTCATAAAACCATGAAACCCACTTAATCAATCCCAATCCATACAGATTTATTTCACTGCATTTTATCCACTGGATAGACAACGCCATTTCCCCAGCTTCTCTGATGTATGATATTTTTAATTGATCGTGTCAAACCACTTGTTTATCAGGTAGGCAATGCTATCTAATTCATGGAAAATTGACTTTTAATTGTGCATTTATTCACTTTAAAGTGGAAAACACGGACATTGGCGTAGATGCTACGATTACACCTCTACAATTTAACATATCCGATGAAGAACAAAGTGACATTGCTGGCAACGACCTTGGCTTCTCAACCTCAAAGGAAATTTTAAAGGTAACTGCAAACACAATTTATTATGATCATTTAACTTTAATGTGATTTTATTTTAATAAATATACACTGGGGCCAAACGTAATGGCTAATCATTCGTTTACTGTTTCTTCCCTACAACTTATGCAGCTTATGAAAGGGAAAATCTGGATTGAAAGTGAAGGTGAAGGTACAGAACAGGGTACGCCATTTTTTCTTCCAGGTGAATATTATTAATAATTACGGGTTTGAAGCTCATCACGAGCTCTTCAATAACCTGCCAAAAGAACAATATATTGAATTGACAGAAGCCAACTAAGATCAACACGCTCTGGTAGACATCACTCGCAGGTTAAGATAAAGGAAGAAATACAACAACTATTTTGTATATTTTGGTATCGTTGTTCTCTGTTTAACTAATTAGTACAAACGTTAAAAAAAAATAAAAATTTAAGATGATTTATCCACAAATCTCAGAGTTACAAATTTCCTTCCAAAAAATATTTATTTACAAAACCCCAATTGCTTCGATATCCATAGCATCTCTCACATGGATAAAGTCTGAAGGAGAAAATGTTAAAGTCATTTAGATGCACTAAGAGAAAAGTTTTATAATTTCCACATGTTTTTGAATGGTTTGAAATTTTACATTTGGAAATGGCGAAATATTATTAGTGAAATGAAAAAGAGATAAATATATTTTAAAAAATACAATTTTCAAATATTTGTGAATAATTTGAATTTTCATCCTAATAAAACAAAACAATTTTGGAACATTTATTTTATTATATTAAATATTAAATATTTTTATAGATTAATTATAATATATATTGTTTTATGTAAATATAATTTTAAATTTACATTTTTTTTAAATTTGTTTTTTTTTAAATGATGATAGATTAGTTAGGATAAATGTGTTACATCTGGACCCACTTTTAACTTGTATAATAATTTACTATAAAATAAATTAGCATGTGTAAAAAACTTATTAATTTATAAAAAAATATTTTATTATTAAAGTTAAAATAAATATATATAGAAATTTTATTATTTTAATATAGTATGTAACATCCTGGTCTAGCGCATTAAGCGAAATAATTCTTTGAGGATACTTGCTCACAAGTGATCCGGATTATTATGCTATTAAAACATTTGATTTTGATTATGAGGTGTTATGGGTTGATGACATGGTTTAACTGCATTGACATAGACAGGTGCTATTGACTCAGTTTTACTGAGTGTGCAAGATTTTGGACCTCAAGGATGTAGAGGCATCGATAGAACCCCTTGGACTCTGGATCGAGTCAGGGAGTGTACCATTGGGGTTCGATTGTTTTACTATGATATTAGTGCATCTGATTAGATGATATGATACGGATATGTTCTGACATGATTGTTGATGATGTAGGCTGACGATAGCTTGCCGACCAGACTCACATGTGGAGTAAAGGGGTCACGCACAAATACCAGAGATGTCGAGGGAGAGGTGTGGACAACAACCATGCCACAGCCTACTAGCACTCCCACCGTGACTCGAATTGTAGGCTAACGATTACCTAGTTCGAGAGGACCCACAATGCCATGAGGGCAGACTGCGACAGTCGCTCACGATGCTTCTAAGGGGCGCGCAATAAGGCAGGGCCCTTATTCCTTAGAGGCCCTTAGTCTCCCACAATTTCACCTAGCGGAGTATTGACTCTAGAGGTTATTGATGTCTACCAAGTCAGTCAAGAGGCGAGTGGCACCCTTGGAGCACGTGGTGCGTCCTGAAGGGCACGTCGCACGAGGGAACAGATGAGGCGAGTGGCACCCTTGGAGTACCTATTGCATCCTGAAGGGCACGTCACATTGTTGATGATAAAGGAATGAACCTAGATGGTCTTAGGATGAATAACGTGTTAAGTATCTTAAAAAAAAAAACAATTTCCCTAGTTAAATGTCGCCCGGTACAAAATTTAAGGTCTAAGTCTAAATTACGCTAGTGGTAAAATTTTGTCTACCTATAATAAAAAAATAATAATAATAATAAATAAAAACAACTTAAATAATAATTATGATCTTCTTAAAATCTTGTAACATGAAGGGAGTAAGAAATTTAATTTATTCATAAAAAAATCTATTGGAATAAAATTAAAAAAATAAAATAAAGGGGGTTAAAATCCACACCTTCCTTTTTGAGTTCTAATTAAAAAGGGGAAAGAGGGAAAATCTAAAATTTTAGGAAACTAGTAAAAGGGGTAAACATAAAAAGGGGAAAAGGGGAACTTAAGGGAAAAAGCGGAAGGTCAAACTTAGTAAAGCATCTACCATTTAAGAGCTTTCTAATTTAAAATGAACTGGCAATTTAATGAAAGGAAAAGTTATTAAAACCTGTAAGAGAATTTGGGGACACCTAGGAGTGATTCTAGGAGTAACTCTAGGTGGGTGAGGGAAATAAAGATAATTATTAATTAAAGAAGTTAATTTATGGAGGAAGGAAGGGGATGGGTGACACTTGTATGGGGAGGAATTTTTGGAATTTAATTATAAAAACTTAAAACTAAAAGAGAATTTTTGGAAAAGAAGGAACCACGAAACTCTATATAATGAAGGGAGGTGATGGAGATTGGGGGAGCTTCTATTTTGTGTAACGTTACGCTGCAAAAATATCTACTTGACTGACTTAACTTGTGGGAGTTGGGATACCCAACTCGGTGAGGAGTGGTAGCTCGGCCTTGCGAGGCGAGCTGGGAGCTAGCTGAAATCTCTGGATAGTGTATGTGTGGCCCCTTTGCGGCTCGATGGGCTTAGGGGGAAGAAGAGTACCCTTAACATTGGCTGGGAGGTACCGATGAAGTCTCGACGGTTGGAAAACGGGAGTTGCACGGAGCGCGCGAGACGTCATTCAGAGTGGGCGATCAGGAAACAATACGCTCTCTTCATTTATGTATGACAGATTGTATTAGGACTTATGCTTTTATCTATGTATTTAATGGGGGAGTAAACTGAGTTATTTTTAAAATTTGATGACTAAAACTTTTCTTAGCCTAGCTCGATGATTGTTGACTCCCATGGCCTTCGTTCCCCGCATGACTTGATAGCCCTGTGGTGTTTGACTGTGACCCATGTGATTGTTTTTCCTTTCGTCCCTAGCTCGCTAGTCCTTGCTTGAGCAGTCAGCTAGGAGCCTGATCTACAGTCGTCGCCTTAGCGTTAAAAGACCTATGGATCTCAACGCCCTACTTTTCTGTGGAAGGATGATGAGCGAAGGATGCACCTGTTAGCCATCTACCCTCAATGTTTCCCTTGGCTGAAGGTTCGCCTTACTCCTTGACGCGTTTAAATAACCCTGATTCGCTTGATGGAAAAGTTTCCTTAACTCTGCATTTTTACTTGTTGAAGGTGTTTCCTTACTGATTATGGGGCTCTACATTTTTACTTGTTGAAGGTGTTTCTTTATTGATTATGTGGCTCTGCATTTTTACTTGTTGAAGGTGTTTTCTTTACTGATTATGTGGCTCTGCATTTTTACTTGATGAAGGTGTTTCCTTTACTAATTATATGGCTCTGTAATTTCATTTCTGAATGCAATTCCTTACTTATTAACGACATTGGGGATCGTGATCTGCATCTCTTTTTTCCTGTGCGTTTTTTTTAATTGAGCGATTTTTTCCCAGAAATTTTTTTCTCCAGCGATTTTACCCGAGAAGGGCATGGTTATTACCTGTGATTTTCCTTTCTAAATGATGACAGCAATGTAGCTTCCAGTCTGGTGCGTTTTTGCACAACGATTTTCTTATGTGTGTGGCGTATGTTGTTGACTATGTTTTGGTTGATGAATAGACATGATTTTTCTAATCTAATGATGACAACATAGTGATTCCCTTCGGGGGTGTTTGGCACAACGATTTTCTTAATTATAAATGGTAGAAAGTATGTATTCCTTCTGGGGGGCTTGTATAGTGACTGGCCAATTTTTAATGACAACAATGTCATCCCTTACGGTGTGGTTGTACTGCGTGTGGCCCAATTTATTACTCACAACAATGTAGTTTCCTTTATGATGTTGGAAGGACCGCGCCTTACCCTTTAAATTGTTGACTATGTTGCTACTGCAACGACTACGTTTGCCCTTTTATTTGTGTAACGTATATGGTTGATTGTGTTTGATATTGAGTGGATATGAATTGTGGTTAATTTGATTGAGTTTCTATTGAATGGGCTCGAATTTCCATTAAATGGGCACGATTTTCCATTAAAAGTAGCTTGTGTTTTGTCTTTTATTAATGACATAAAACGTGTATTTCTTCTGGTGCGGATTGGTACTGTGTTATGCTTTTTTTTTGTGACAGAAAATAGGTATTCCCTTTTGGTGTGTGTTGGTACAACGATCTTGCCTATTTATTGATGATGGCAATGTGAATCCCTTCTGATGTGTCTCTGTACAGTGTTTGTGTGTATTTAAGGATGACTGTGTTGCGGATTTAAAGACCACGATTGCCATTAAATGTTGATTGTGCCTTGCTTCTATCGAATGGCCACAAGTCTGCCTTAATTGTCGACTGTGCCTTTTAACCTGGAAATGGAAACAATTTTAGACATCCACCTCATGCGTTCTATGGATGGTATTAGTTGACCAACGCATTTTTTTTTGGAACTTAATTGGACACAAGCTATAACTTGTATATTAAAGTTGCGGTTAATAATTCATGCAGCCTTGCCATCTAAGTTAAATTGGTTAATTATCGGTTGATTATTTTAACATCAATATCATTTTTAGGGCAGCATAGATCAACTATAAAAATGTTAAGAGTTCACCTTTTAATGAACAGTGTTTATTGCTATCCAGTGTTTGATTTGGTCAAGTGCCTATTTTTCACCTTTTGATAGCTTGACGATTTAGTAATGATAAAGGTCCACTCCTTTGCCCATAGAATTCTTGCGTGACAGATATCAGGATGCATTAGACATCATGATTATGGGGGTACTAGTCCTTTAGTTTGCGCAAGCTTTGAACGAGAGTTTAGTGGTTGCTCAGCTAAAACCTTACCGGCCTTTAGTTTATGGCAGTTTTGTGCCTCGCGCCTTAGGTCGAGCTAGAAGGGGTGAGCGGTCTGCCTTTACACCACAGGTGGTCTTGTAGAAAAGAGTCCTCCAGTCCTTCGTGCAATTGATTCGAAGGTATCTTGTGTCATGTCTACCCGTTGCTTGGGGGCATAGGCGTAGTCTTCCAGTCAGTTATTTCAGCTCCTAGCGCTTCAATCCATCTAGAGTCCTCAGTCTAGATAGGATCTGTTGTGCCAAGGTTATCGACGCGTCTATCGCCTGGGGACGACATGATTCCTGATGAGAGAATCATGGCGTGCCCTACTGGATAGTGGCGAATGAGAACTTGGCTGGAATCGGTACGTGTTGTGTGAGCGTTCACGAGCATTGTAAGTTGTCTTGGTGCATGGGTGGAATGCCTTCATGCGTTTGGTTAGCGCGCCCGGAGGTTCTAGT
Source organism: Picea engelmannii (assembly GCA_009831015.1). Classification (NCBI taxonomy): domain Eukaryota; kingdom Viridiplantae; phylum Streptophyta; class Pinopsida; order Pinales; family Pinaceae; genus Picea; species Picea engelmannii. The sequence continues at coordinate 1,024,875 of ML776778.1, forward strand.
CTGGTTCGTCAAGGTCATTGTGTCGTGAGGGGTAATGGTCCCTTAGCTTGTAGGCATGCCATGTCGCATCGGGCGGGTAGTCATTCCTCCTCGTTGTCCTACACATGTGTCGTCCAGTTTCCCTGGTGCCAGTGTGTGGAGTCTTAGTTGTTGTTGCCTGTTCTACGGGCGTGGTGCTCGCCGTCAGTTGCACTGTCTAGCTATAATCATCATTGTTGTCTTGTGTTTGTCAAAACAAAAATTTCACTATTGTTTCTCTTGTAGACGTAACGATGGGGTTGTTACATAGTATCAAATTTAAAGATTTTAGATAATGAAAAAATGAAAAGAGTATAAAAAAAAAAAATTCCACTTAACTAAACCTTATATGTGGCTTCAAAGAAAGTTTTCACAAGAATTGAATCTTGAATGTTGATCAGTGGTGAAATACTCATACCTTCTCACTAATGTGTTTAACCTCTTTGGATTAAAAATTGAAATGGGTTTAACCTCTTTGGATTAGAAACTGAAAGATATGAGGGTGGGCTTTCATCCTCTTATATATGCAATTTAATATACATAATTTTATTAAAAGAGTTTAAAATAATTTAGTTACTTACATTAAATCTTAATTTTTTTATTAAGAATTGGAGAATTATATATCTAATATTTTTAAATAGATTTTTAAATAAATGGATTCACCTATTTTAAAATTGGCCCATCAAAATTTATTAGTTAAAATCAATCAAATTATAAATACATTATTTATGACCAAAATGTTTTATCTTCTTACTTTAAGTCAAAAAATAATCATTATTTCCCAATAAATAGATTATACATTACCAAAATATTTTATAGTAGATTTTTTTCATGCTTTACATGATTTAATAATATTTTTTTGATAGGAAAATTGTTGATAGACAAATACTAATGAGAGAGAGAAAATAAATCATGGTTATATAATTTTAATGCAACCAAATATTATGTGAACTTATATGAAAAAGAAAAAAAGGACATGAAGAAATTAAGATATTTTTTAAAAAATCTTTCAGTAAAAACATTATTTTCTCGATTTCCCCTAAAAAATATCACACTAATATGAATCAAAAGAATGAATATTAGATCAATATCATGTTTCAAGTTTCCTAGAGTTTAAAAGACATTTTGATATATTACACTTATACCCTCCAATATATATTAAAGACATATTGATACATTACACTTATACCCTCCAATATATGTTAAGGACATCATTTATAGGTGGATAAGGTGTATGAGAAGAGGTTGACAAAGATTTTGGAGTTTTTCCACCAAATACTTTATATGTCCAAACATGGTTTCTTATACTATGCATACTTAAAGAAGTTCTTCCACCAAATACTTTATATGAATAAACATAGTTTCTTATACTATAAGTACTTAAAGATAAAAGAATGTGATATTTCCATAATTTTAGTTACTTATATCATACAATATAGATAGAACTTATTAATATTTTTTTATTAAAAGATTAAATTTTCATATTTGATGGGATTTAGATAGGAAGGTTATTATTTTAATCAATCATTTTCAGGATTAAAAGAATTTGTAAGTTGTGTAGAAGGTATACAAAAATAAGTAATGCCTACTAATGATATTATGATATTATTGAGAACTTTGTCATTTTTTACATCATAAATTGTGATAATAATATTTTACATTAAACTAAG
>ML776778.1:1049502-1073413 GCA_009831015.1 Picea engelmannii
CCTTAATCTTCTCCTATTCAGTTTTCAATATTTTCTTGATGGTTTAACATGTCTTTTGTTCTACAATACCTTAACATGATGCTTCTTTCTTGTGTTTTCTCATGAAATATAGTGATTATGGATTTCAATATGTTTGGTATTTGCATGATAATTTAGTTTTATTTCAAGTGTATTGTGTCTTTATTACACAACGAATAGTTGTACCTTTTCTTTTAAGAATAATTTAATTTAACAAGAATACTTCTTAGCCTTGTACTTTCTTTTGTTGCACCTTTATATTCAACTTATGTTGAAGATAAAGAAATTGTAGGTTGCTTCTTGTTGTTCCATGAAACTTCTCCTCCGATCAATGTGAAAGATAATCTAAATTTTGACTTGTTTGTGGTTAGCATCTCCTACCCTTGACTTGTTTGTGGTTAGCATCTCCTACCCAAATAGAGTTTGTGTACTGAGCCAATTAAACATCACCACCATATAAATAGCTGATTACAAGATTATATTTTTCTTTTTTCTTCCCACGTGCAAGATGAGGATCAAACATGAACCTAGAAACCATTCCAAATGCATATGCAATATTTTTTCTAGTGGTACTTAGATAGATAATACATCACCAATTGTCTATATAGTGTACCATTATTTTTTTTACAAATAGAGTTACTTATCAACTTTTCAATTGGAGTTGTAAGTGGGAATGAACTTACAAGTCTCCACATTAAACTTCTTCAATAGATCTGAAAGTGCATACTTTGGTTGGGATAGAAGAATCCTACCTTTCTCCTAAGAAACCTAGATTCCAAGAAAATAATGTAACAAACCCAAATCTATTATATCAAATATCTTGTTTAATTGCTTCTTGAATTCATAAACATGGATTATACTACTACCTGTAATGATTAAGTCATCTACATATAGGAAAACAATAATATTATCACCATTACAACTTTAGACATAAAGATCATAAAGATCATAATCATAAAGACTTCCATAACTTTATTCAACCCATAAAAATACTTCCATAACTTTCAAAAAATATATTCTTGGCCAACTTTCCTAAAACCAAGAGGTTTTTGCATATAGATTTTTTCATCCAAATTGCCAGAAAAAAACACTCTTTCCATCCATTTGATGAGTTTCTTGACTAATTTTCTTGGCATAGCATATAGATTTTTTCATCCAAATGGCTAGAAAAAAAAAACACTCTTTTCATCCATTTGATGAATTTCTTGACTAATTTTCTTGGCTAGAAAAACTACAATGTGAATTGTATCCATTTTAGTAACTCAATCCTTTATATGTGAATTTTGGCCAATTTTCCTAAAACCAAAAGGTTTTTGTATATAGATTTTTTCATCCAAATGGCCAAAAAAAAACACTCTTTCCATCCATTTGATGAGTTTCTTGACTAATTTTCTTGGCATAGCATATAGATTTTTTCATCCAAATGGCCAGAAAAAAATACTCTTTCCATCCATTTCATGAGTTTCTTGACTAATTTTCTTGGCTAGAAAAACTACAATGTGGTGCATATGCGCTACCCAGGACACGTCTGCTCCCACCAGGACCTTCTTCTTCCCAGGCCCAAAGAGCTACAATGCCCTTCAGATCCCGTATCGGAACCTTTTGTCACCCACAGGATACTCGATTGATCTCCCGGCAGTCTTCTCAGGAAATCAGGTTTCGCGCTATCGCGAAACTTATGAGCACGGTTCTCGTGCTACCCAAAACCCCGAAACCCGATGGGTTTGAATGTCAATGCTCTCTGTCCCTTTCGAGGATTTCCCTATCGGGAAACCGGCATACGTGATGCCACAGTTCACTTGCACCACAAATCCCCGAACCCTGAACTCTGATGCGCATGTGCACTACTTCCTTGCCACGTCGCCTTCTCTTTCAACTCTATCGGGAATCGTGTGATTGTGGTTCACAGGTTGCGATCTCTTTGCACTAGGAAATCCCGAGTGCCGAATCCTGATTCTCCGGATTGAGAACACGTGTCCAGCTCGGGATCCACTGTCCTAATCTCTTCGGGAAATCGCAAATTGCGATTTCGTTTTTCAAAAGTCCCACTACCACGGAACCTCTGATATCCCAATGGCTGAAGTTCCGATGACTCTTGAGCTCCTCCTGCGCCTAAGGCTAAACCTGAACCAAAATCGGATTCAGAAGCCTGTCAGGGCATGAAAAATGCTCAAAAATGAAAGTGCTCGGAATCCGACGAAACCAACACCATTGCGTCCGTCTCGTCTTCCTGATTCCGGTGGTATAATTTTTATGTCAAACGGAGTCCGTATGAAGAAGATATCGCATTATGTCCGCCGAGCCAAACATGCAAAATTTTGGGATGCTGACTGTACCTGTCCGTACAGTCCATACATGACACGTGTCAGTCCGTACAGGGACACGTGGCACATCCGTACGTGCGATACGTGGCATGTTCATATAGGTGACACGTGGCAGCACCAGAGCGTGACACGTGTCAGGCAGATTTGGCACTTTTGGCACACGGTTAGGCCAATCCGAAGGTGACACGTGTCACCACTGGAAGGGTGACACATGGCATGGATGACGTCAGCGGATGACGTGGCTCAAGTGACGTGGCAGCTGACGGAGCGTACGGCAGGATGACGTGTCATGATGACAGAGCATACGAAAACGATGCGTGGCAGGTGACTGGACGTATGGAAGATGACGCGGCAAGTGACGTGGACCAATGGGCGGCTGACACGTGTCAGGTTGTGATTGGTTTTAAAAGCACCACGTGGCCCAGTGGCGGGCTGCCACGTGGCGCCGTATTATTCGTCATTGGTTTGTTTTATAAAAATTTGTTTTGGCTCGGCCGGGGTTCGAACCGGTGACCTCCCGGGAGCGAACGATTTAACGAAATGGGTTAGCCACTTGGCCGGCGGGTGGTTCTTGTTATGTAATCAGCAGATATTGTATTTAATGTTGGTTTATGTGTTGTTCGGCGGGGGGTCGGGCCGGGGCTTAGCCCCGACCCCGATTATATTATGTTTGCATATGACCGTTACCAAAACGTTGCGCGCGGTTTTAATACTTTGAACCAACGGTTATCACCGTTACACCATATGTGCGCACACGGGGTAATGTTATATTAAAAGCCCACGGTTTTTGAGCCCTATACCATGCGACCGGTAGCCAAAGGGGGGTGGCCCGCGCTAGCGCGTGGCCACATGAACCCCATATGACCTTGTCAAAAGGGGGCCGCGCCCAAGACTAGGGGCTAGCGCCCGAATTTAGTTCAAAAATGGGTTTATTAACTATATTATGGTTATAAGTGGGTTTTTATAACCACTTTCATTAATTTAAATGTAATTAACTCATAATTGGGAGTTATTGGGCTTTTTTAGAGCCTAATTTTTGGGAGGAAGTTGGGGATGAGTAACCAACTTTCCCACTATTTAACCAAGGCCGTTTTGAAGCCAAGGAGGAGCCTTTGAAGAGATTTTGGATGGTTTTGGAGAGCAGAGATGCTGAGGCAAGCCAAGTCAAAGACAGTTTGAGGCAGGGAAGCTGTTGAGGAGGAGATGTTGTCGGACGATTTCTGAGAGCTCGGGACATCCATTTCAGGTGCCGTAAGTTGTGCAAGATTCTAGAGATCTGGGCGAACATGACCAGATCAGTCTGGAAGTCATTCAGCATTGTAAAGATGTACTAATAAGCTTTCGAACAGAAATAAAGAAGCCTCCCTCACAGAGAAAAGGCCCGGAGACGTAGGCAAAGTTTCCGAACTCCGTTATCAACCTGTGCATTATGGTTTGTTGTTTTTCATTGCATTTCAGATCTGCAAAAATGTTAATGGCTGTATAATTCATTTTCTTTTCCTCGTTCTTTCACTAAGTTTCCCAATGGTTAATAAATGCATGCTAATTAAACTCAACCATAAGTCATTCGAAAAATCCTGACGGATCAAAACCCCTCGCAACTTCACCAAGATCAGATGGTCGACGGGTTTTCGTGAATCTTCCCTGTGAATCCTAGTCGTCGATTCCTCCTCCTTGAGGAATTCTTCCACCCTAGAGCTCCTTCATGTTCGAACCTTCTCCTGGGTCCGTCTCCACAGTATCACGAAGGAACTATCCTTCCTGAGCTTGTCAACTCTGACTCCTTGGGGAATTTGGTCCTTCTTCTCCCTCAGATGGAGAATATCGACACCTTCCTGGCTTCCTGCTCAAGCAACCTCTATGCTGAGTCTTTCTGGGTATTCAGCAACCCAATACAGGTCCCTCAGTGGACTCTGCTTTCCGCTTCAGAACTCCAAGAGTTCTTCCTCATGTGCTTGTCTGCACATTTACTCAACGCCCTCCTGGCGGAGTCTCTTTCCTCAGAACGCTCAACAGTCCTGGGTTTCTTCCGTGCAACCTATGCACTCGCTCGATGCCCTTCTGGCAGAGCTTCTCAGAATCCTCAGCGATTCTGGGCTTCCTCAAACTCTCAACAGAGTTCTTCTCCAACGCAGCCCGTGCGTATGCTCAATGCCCACTTGGAAGAGCTCCTACAGAATCCTCAGTGGTTCTGTCTGCAACTGTGTCTCAACCAAACAGCCTTGTCTCCTGAGGTGTTCAAAAACCTCACAGGTCTTCTTCTCCTGAGTTAATGACTTCAGTTTCTGCCTCAGCACATCTCTGTCTGACTCCTCACGAGTTCAAAAATGCATCCTCTATGCACGGCTATCAGAACCTCAACGTCCTGGCATACCCTCCTAGTATGAAGCCTCAAAGACCTTCAACCCTGAAATCAAACAAACCCTGCAAATGCACAACTACAACATACATTCACAATATAAAAGGAACACACACAGACATCCATATAAGACAGAGTAATGTAGGAAAAACTGTTGTTTGTATTAACAATGGAAAATGCTTGTATATTTTTACAAGGTGCTCCTGAGCTCTCTCGGCTCCTCTCTACTCTCTTCTGCTCTACATGCATACTAACTCAAAATGAGATCTGAATATCTCTTTTACCTAAGGGCTCATTCCTCCAGGTTCACCTACTCTATTAATTTACAATCAATGGTTGTCTAGTCTGCTATCCAGAACTAGATCTTAGCTGATCTACAATAAATGCCTATTTTATCTACAGCCTGCGCAAAGGCACGACTTCTATGGCTCACCAGCCTAAGACATTTAATTTACATTCAATTCAAATTTTTGGATGAGGCTACGCCTCCCTTCATCCTTTGAATGCATGCGCACTAACGTGGTTGGCTGGCTGGCTGGTTGCATGGAGAGATGCTCCTGCATCATACTCCACAGCTGCAAAAATCATGAGCTCCTGCTCATGAGCTTCCCCTGTAGCTGTTGGAATCCTCCTGGGTCCCAAACAAGTCTTTGGAGCTTCCCATCTGCTCCATTCTGCTGCTGCTTCCACTGCGCTGCTGCTGCTTTCCTTCTGCCCAGCTGCTCCTTGCTGGCAGTGCCTGCTGACTTCAACATCAGCTCTTGGATTTCCTCGATCACCTCATCCAGCTACTCCAGTGGCTGGTTCTGTTGTTGCAGTTTCCTCAGCTGCAAAAATTTTTGGCCATTGGGAAGATCATCACGATCTCCCATGCCTTCATCTGTTTCCAACTTCATCTGTTGGATGTGCACGCCCTGCACTTTTACCCTTTTCTCCAGGGCTTCAATTTGATCCCACAGATCAGCAAAACATGTGTTGTCTGCCTCTTTATCCTCTGCTTCTGCAACCTCCCATGTTGCACTCTTTTCAGCTGAAATGCTGAATATGTCGAGCCGTTCCTCGGAATGCTCGTTTCCTCCTTCTGTTTCTTTTGCTGTCAGCTCAAATGCTACAGCGCTCTCAGCTCGCTGGCTGGAGTCAGTGAGACATTCCACCGAATGCTCATCTTCTTCTTTGACAGTCATCATCAACTGTGACTGTTCCCCTGTTGTTGCTGCATTTACAACAGAATTTTCTGCCTCCTCTTGGGCAGATGGTAGGAATAATTGTATTCCCCCAATCATCAAGATATCACCCTGATGTTCTTTCACCTCTGTCAGTTGCACCTGTTGATCTAAGTTCACCTCTGAATTTATGAGACTATCAGACAGTCTCATCTGCTCTGTCAGCTCTCCTGGTTGATTCAATTTCACCTGCTTATCCCTACCCACCTGGCAATATGGGATGCTTCCACCGCTTCCCTGGCAGATTATGAGATCAACCGATCCCATCTTCATCAGCACCCTCTGCTGAATTCAATTCTCCATGAGACCTTCAGATGGTCTCAATTGTTCATCTCTGCCCACTTGGCAGTTTAACACGCTTCCGCTGCCCTCCTGGCAGTCTTCAATGCTTTCACTGCCCTCCTGGCAGTCTTCGAGATCTTCATCTGATCTCCTTTCATTGCCCAGCTGGCAATGCAAAGTTTCCTCATTGTCCTCCTGACAGTCCTTGAGATCTTCAGCCGATCTCATTTTTGTTTCCTTGCCCAGCTGGCAATTTGAAATTCCCTGGCTGTCCTCATGACAGTCTTTGAGACCCTCAACTAATCTCAATCTGTTGCCCTCTTGGGAAACCAGAATTTCTTCTTTTCTGCCCAACCGACAGTGCTTGAGATCATCAGTCGATCTCAATTCATCCCAATCATCATCATCATCATCATCATCATCATCAAGACCTTTTCCAATCTCGGGTTCACATACCTCAACCACCTTCTTATCATGCCACAGCTTCAATTCGAGCTCAGCTATTTTTTCCATTATTTCAGCGAGCTCTCTATCCATCCCTGTACGCTTTTCTGCCTTGCTCTTCTTCCCAACATGCCTATGGTCTTTAGTATCCATGGCGCTATCTCTGTTTGCCTTCCTGGCAGATCTACTGCTGTCACTCCGTACTAAGAGTTCCACTAGTCTCATCCTTACAGTCTCCCTGACTGTCTTCTCGACTGCTGCCTACCTGCAAACAATCGCCTACAGAGTCTTCAGTAACTCTGTCTTCTTCCGCTCCTCTGTCTGCAAAAAAACACAAACAAATTCCCCCTTTGATACCACTTAATGTGTATCAGGGTGCTTTCTTTTGCTCTACCTCTTCCTGCCTGAAATATATAAGAAAGAATTTCCAGCTCTGATACCACTTGATGTGTATCAGGGTGCTTTCTTCTGCTCTACCTCTTCCTGCCTGAAATATACAAGCAAGAATTTCCATCTCTGATACCACTTGATGTGTATCAGGGTGCTTTCTTCTGCTCTACCTCTTCCTGCCTGAAATATACAAGCAATAATTTCCAACTCTGATACCACTTGGTGCAGACGCGCTACCCAGGACACGTCTTCTCCCTCAGATGGAGAATATCTCTTTTACCTGAGGGCTCATTCCTCCAGGTTCACCTACTCTATTAATTTACAATCAATGGCTGTCTAGTCTGCTATCCAGAACTAGATCTCATCCGATCTACAATAAATGCCTATTTTATCTACAGCCTGTGCAAAGGCACGACTTCTATGGCTCACCAGCCTAAGACATTTAATTTACATTCAATTCAAATTTTTGGATGAGGCTGCGCCTCCCTTCATCCTTTGAATAAGTGTGCGCTGACGTGGCTGGCTAGCTGGTTGGTTGCATGGAGAGATGCTCCTGCATCACAATGTGAATTGTATCCATTTTAGTAACTCAATCCTTTATATGTGAATTTTGGCCAATTTTCTTAAAACCAAGAGGTTTTTGTATATAGATTTTCTCATCCAAATGGCCAGAAAAAAACACTCTTTCCATCCATTTGATGAGTTTCTTGACTAATTTTCTTGGCATAATATAGATTTTTTCATCCAAATGGCCAGAAAAAAAACACTCTTTTCATCCATTTGATGAGTTTCTTGACTAATTTTCTTGGCTAGAAAAACTACAATGTGAATTGTATCCATTTTAGTAACTCAATCCTTTATATTTCATCCAAATGGCCAGAAAAAAACACTCTTTCCATCCATTTGATGAGTTTCTTGACTAATTTTCTTGGCTAGAAAAACTACAATGTGAATTGTATCCATTTTAGTAACTCAATCCTTTATATGTGAATTTTGGCCAATTTTCCTAAAACCAAGAGGTTTTTGCATATAGATTTTTTCATCCAAATGGCCAGAAAAAACCACTCTTTCCATCCATTTGATGAGTTTCTTGACTAATTTTCTTGGCTAGAAAAACTACAATGTGAATTGTATCCATTTTAGTAACTCAATCCTTTATATGTGAATTTTGGCCAATTTTCCTAAAACCAAGAGGTTTTTGCATATAGATTTTTTCATCCAAATGGCCAGAGAAAAAAACTCTTTCCATTCATTTGATGAGTTTCTTGACTAATTTTCTTGGCTAGAAAAACTACAATATAAATTGTATCCATTTTAGTAACACAATCCTTCATATGTGAATTTTGTGTTGCATATCCATTTGCATCCAATGAAATTATTACCTTTCCGAAGAGAGGAGTCCATTCTCCATTTTGATTACTCATTAATGATTCCCAAGGTTGATTATTCATTAATGAATCATATTCATGTTTCATTGCAACATCAATTCTAGTTTTCTGTGAGCTTCTTCAAACTATGTGGATCATCACTATGCATCACTCTAGTCATAAGAGCATAGTTAGTATAATTACTCTTTGGACCTTTTTAATAAACCTAAAACTAATTCTTGTTTTGGTAATAGAAGAATCATCATTTTATTTTCCACTAAATTCAAAACTTTATTTATTAGTGATGTCATGAAAATTTTCTTTATTAGTTAGGTCATCATAACAATACTATAATTAAGAAAATGTAGGAGTAGAGGAAGAAGATTCCAAAGATGCTCATAGTAACAATACTATGATGAAAAAGATGCTACAACTTTTATCAAATATCACATCTTTCAAGTAATTTTTTTTTTTCATTTGTTTCAAGATCATACAACTTGTAGGCTTTGGATGATTCACTATAACCAACCATAATATATTTGTGGCTTTTCTTATAGAGTTTCTTCATTTTTTCATAAAGGATATGAAGATAAGCTTCACACCCAAAATTCTTGAAATGACTTATAATTGGTTTTCTTCTATTAGAAGTTTCTTCAAAAAATTTATGTTTGATAACAATTGTAAGTGTCAACAATATAAGTTGCAGTATTTACAACTACAACCCAAAATTTTGGATCCAAACTCCTAAAATATACACCTAGCCATTTCCATAACTATTATATTTTTCCTCTCAACTACACACCATTTTGTTAAGGTGTGTAGAATACCGTATGTTCTCTTTTGATTCCATTTTGTTCACATATACTTTTCCATTATGTTCCTTAAAATCTTAATAGATTTACTACTTTGCTTTTGTACAAAGGCCTTAAATTCCTTTAACTTCTCAAATACTTCCTCGAGTGCAAACTAATCATGTTGCAACACTTATCTTTTCATTCCTTTGGGAAGAAAAAGCCCACTGTGCTATATTAACATATACAACAGATATGGCGATGAATATTTTCAAATTTCTATATTCAATGCTGGGTGTTTTCATAATAGTTTGGTTTGGTAGTTTTGATAATATTATGGTTACTAATTGCCCTGGAATATATATAATATGAATTTGATTCAGTGAGAACAGTCAACCAAAGAGATGCTGTAATGAGCATTATCCGTTTGTTTTACTATCTTGAATGAAGCTATGTATTCAAACTACGGACCCCACAGACGAAGATAGGTTCAACTTTGATGCTAGAAGATCACTGAACAATTTTGATGCCAACATTGGTGGGTTATACCTGAAATGGCTGACCCAATGGCTTGAAGATCTAAAATAGAGTGTTGCTTCTTACACCATAAATATAAATGTCAATGATGGAACCGAATTTTCATTATTATGCAAGATTATCTGTTGACATCCTGCACTATATCCATGTATACGAGAAAACTATATATGCCTTTGAATGATGCCCCTTTTTTATATTTTCTATCACCATTATGCAACTTAAAAGTACTTAAAATCATGAATATAAGAAGTACAGAAATGAATTGTCAGTCCCTTGAAATCAATTTAAATCAGACCAGTATCCATTCATCAATGTAGATGTCTCTCTGAGATCATTTTCTATGGCATATGAGTTGCGTAAGAACATATCATCTGAACAGAACTGCTTAGGTAGGAAATCGGATTTGATCAGAATTGGTTAAGATGTGGATAGATTTGATTGGATGAGATTTAATGCTTGACAAGTAGACTTCACAGTATGGACAGACAGTGAAGAATGGACACACATGTGAAATTCGAACCCTTCCTTGGACAGACATAGATAACACATCACACTCCATGATCGGCTACAACCTACAGCTACTGTAGTGCTCGTGTTTGTCTGTGTTAGCCAAGAACAAGACATTTAGCCACGTTACGTGTTGGTTCAAAATTAAATGAAATGACGAAGCAGGAAAGGCATCGCCACGGATTATTCATTCATTCTTATAAAAGGGCGTTCGCTGCGAAGCACAGCAGTCTGTCAATCGAGTGGAGAAGAAGGAAGAAGCGAGATAGATACATAGATCGAAGATGAAGATGAAGATGCTGTTTATTGTTGCGGGGTTGTTAGTAGTAGCGGCTTGTACTTGTCATGTAACGGCAGCTAGAAATTTGAATAAAGACATTGATCAGCCTTATAAACCCCAGAGTTTAGGAGTAGGAGCCGGTGAAGGCGTTGGAGTTGGAGTAGGCTTGGGCCGAGGAGCCGGAGGTGGCGCCGGAGGAGGTGGGGGAGGTAGTTGGGGTAGAGGCGGCAGAGCTGGAGCTGGGGGAGGCTCAGGCGGAGGCTTTGGCGGTGGTGCTGGAGGTGGTGCCGGAAAGGGTGGAGGGTTCGGTGGTGGCGCAGGTGGAGGCGGAGGGTTTGGGGAAGGAGTTGGTGGTGGTGCGGGTGGAGGAGGTGGCGGGGGTTTTGGCGGAGGAGGAGGACCTGGCGGTGGAGGTGGGGGTGGCGGAGGAGGAGGAGGTGGGGGTGGAGCCGGCGGAGGATTTGGTGGAGGTGGGGGTGGCGGAGGAGGAGGAATAGGCGGCGGACTGTGAATTTAAGGTTGAGTAGAGTGGAACGAGCGGTGGCATGACATGAAAGAAAGAAAATAATCGTAAGAAGCATTGTTCAAATCCATTCGAATGCGTCAACTTTAGATAAAAATACGTTTGTTGGTCAGTTTTTAGAAGAAAGTATGTATTAGGTATATCTAAAAGAATATTGAACATGTTCTCTCTCCGCTTATTCTATGCTATTCTCCTGCACTGTAAATCCTTTAAAACTAGTATCATATATCTAAATGATACATTGTATCTGTTCTTCTTAGAAGAAAGTATGTATCAGTTATATCATATATGTGAATGAATATTGAACATATTCTATCTTCGTTTATTCCATGCTATTCTCCCGCACTGTAACGAAACGATTGTGCAGGTAGGTTTATGGTCAAATAAAAGCATGACACCATCGTCTAACCAAATGATTATGCAGGTAGGTCTATGGTCAAGTAAAGGCNATAGATCGAAGATGAAGATGAAGATGCTGTTTATTGTTGCGGGGTTGTTAGTAGTAGCGGCTTGTACTTGTCATGTAACGGCAGCTAGAAATTTGAATAAAGACATTGATCAGCCTTATAAACCCCAGAGTTTAGGAGTAGGAGCCGGTGAAGGCGTTGGAGTTGGAGTAGGCTTGGGCCGAGGAGCCGGAGGTGGCGCCGGAGGAGGTGGGGGAGGTAGTTGGGGTAGAGGCGGCAGAGCTGGAGCTGGGGGAGGCTCAGGCGGAGGCTTTGGCGGTGGTGCTGGAGGTGGTGCCGGAAAGGGTGGAGGGTTCGGTGGTGGCGCAGGTGGAGGCGGAGGGTTTGGGGAAGGAGTTGGTGGTGGTGCGGGTGGAGGAGGTGGCGGGGGTTTTGGCGGAGGAGGAGGACCTGGCGGTGGAGGTGGGGGTGGCGGAGGAGGAGGAGGTGGGGGTGGAGCCGGCGGAGGATTTGGTGGAGGTGGGGGTGGCGGAGGAGGAGGAATAGGCGGCGGACTGTGAATTTAAGGTTGAGTAGAGTGGAACGAGCGGTGGCATGACATGAAAGAAAGAAAATAATCGTAAGAAGCATTGTTCAAATCCATTCGAATGCGTCAACTTTAGATAAAAATACGTTTGTTGGTCAGTTTTTAGAAGAAAGTATGTATTAGGTATATCTAAAAGAATATTGAACATGTTCTCTCTCCGCTTATTCTATGCTATTCTCCTGCACTGTAAATCCTTTAAAACTAGTATCATATATCTAAATGATACATTGTATCTGTTCTTCTTAGAAGAAAGTATGTATCAGTTATATCATATATGTGAATGAATATTGAACATATTCTATCTTCGTTTATTCCATGCTATTCTCCCGCACTGTAACGAAACGATTGTGCAGGTAGGTTTATGGTCAAATAAAAGCATGACACCATCGTCTAACCAAATGATTATGCAGGTAGGTCTATGGTCAAGTAAAGGCATGAGACTCGATTTCAAAGGAAATTCGAACCTTAAATTTGCGGATTGTAATTATTTATTATTATTATTATTCATAAATATGGATTTGCATAATTCTAAATAAAAGTTTAGCCATACATAGATATAAATCTAAAGTGTAACTTTAATGAACTTTGATAACAGTCATTTTACCATAGAAGCAATGAAGAGCATTTTTAATCACTATGATGAAACTTTGTATTTATTATGTATTTTTAAAGATTTTTTTTTTATTTAATAAAATGATTTTACCATATCTGAACTTCTTCTATGTATTTAATGAATATGATGAAACTTTATATTTATTTTGTATTGTTGGAGAAGATTTTTTTTTTTAATTTAATAAAAGGATTTTATCATATATGAACTTCTTCTACGTATTTAATGAATTAATAAATTCTACGTATTTAATGAATTTTTTCTACGTATTTAATGAATTAATAAATTTTTTAACATCTTCTACGTAATTAATGAATTTTTTAACATCTTCTACGTATTTAATTTTTTCTAAGTATTTAATGAATTAATGAATTTCTTCTACTTCTTTAATGAATTTGAATAAGAGTTATTTATATTTATTTTACATATCTTGAAGATAATATTTAATAAATTTCTTCTACTTATTTAATGAATTTATTTAATAATTTTGAATAAGAGTTATTTATATTTATTTTACATATCTTGAAGATAATATATTTATTATGTATATTTGGAAAAAGAAATTTAGATCTAATATGATGATATATTTATTGTGTATATTTGGAAAAAAAAAAATTTAATCTAATGTTATATTTATTTTCTATGTTCATATTTATTTCTTATATTTGAACATCATATCATTAGAGCAGTACTCGACAAATTTCCTATATTTAAACATCATTATGAATATCATATCATTAGGGCAGTACTCTTCCTATATTTAAACATCATTAGGGCAGTACTCCACAAATGAAGAAATAAAATTGAAGGGCAGTACTCCACAAATAAAGATATAAAACTTGAAAATATAAAATTGAAGTTTTATAAGCACAATTTAGGCAGTACTCGACAAATTAAATGAAGATATAAAATTGAAGTTTTATAAGCACAATTTGGGCATTACTCGACAAATGAAGCTTTATAAGAACAATTTAAGTTTTATAAGAACTTATGTGCATTATGGCATAAACATATTGCATTATCGCATAAACATTTTTAAGTTTTATCAGAACTTCTCTGCATTATGGCATTAACATTTTGCATTATCACGTAAACATTTTGCATTGAATGTAAAATTATTCTAAACATCTTGCATTATCGAATAAACATCACACCTTGAATGTGGTGTAAACATCTTGCATTGAATGTAAAATTATTATAAACATCTTGCATTATCGCATAGACATCTTACATTGAATGTAAAATTATTCAATTATTAAAGAATGTATAACCATCTTGTATAAGCATAAATGTCATATAAGTTAAAACCTTATGTTTATGTGAGTTTTCTTATTCAAGTTGGTGTGAGTTTTCTTATTCGATAATGTGTAATAATAAGGTGTAATGAATAAGGAAAATAACAAGTGTTGCTTAGTCTTTGCTAAGTAGATTTGGGAATGCAGATGATAGTTGGCAGCGTATAATTATTCATGGTGATGATTTTTGGAAAATGGGGAGAGTCTAGGAATATTGTTTAAAAAATAGAAATTAACAATATGATAAGTAAAGGGTAATCAGAATAGATGTTTAAAAAATATTACAAAATTATTTTCAATTGTTTTTTAGAAATGAAATGATAAGAAAATTGTAAATATTAAAAGGTATATTGAAATTACATTGAATAGTAATTTAAGATATAACTTATATCTTACTGTACAGTTATTGAGAAAGAATCTACCCAAGAATAGATGGCACGAAGAAAGTAATTATTTTGAAATGGAATCTTTCCATAAAGTAATATGAAACGTAACATATGAAGAAGATATTTGATAATATAATCTAACGTAAATCACAGTTTAATGCGTTTTAATGGGAAATGTTCTCGAGATATTCTCTTATTCATCAGTAATCAAAGCATAATTAATATGCATTGTCAATCCTTTCGAATTTGTGTGGTGATTTGTCACTAAGGAAAGCATAATTAATTTGCATTGGGAAGGGTGCGAAGGTGGCAGGGATAGAAGGGAGTGATAAATGCTTTGAAACTTTTTGTGAACTTGGGTAGAGTGAAGCTTGTGAGTTCGAGTGTGGTGTGGAATTGTAGAGCAGGGAAGTTTTGGGTGTAGGATGTATATCATGGAACACGGGGAATGAGAGTTCGATAATGCCAAGCCTGGAACTCGGGGCCATAAAATTGGCTAAGTATGAAAAGGAAGGGCGGTTCGTCGAGCTCCGCTAAATCGTAGTTTAATGTGTGTTAATGGGAGATGTCCTTGAGGTTTTCGCTTATTAGTGCCAATTTTTTTCAAACATGTTTGTTGATTTGTCACTAGTAAGAGCATAATCAGTGTGCATTGGGAAGAGCGTGAAGGTAGCAGGGATGGAAGGCAACAATAAATGCTTTGAAACATTTGTGAACCTCGGTAGAGTGAAGCTTGCGAGTTGGAGGAATTGTAGACCACAGAAATTTTCGGTGCAAGATGTACATCACGAAATTGTAGATGGCGAAAGTTTTGGGTGCAAGATTTATAATAGCGCCAACCTGGGGATCAACGGCCATAAAGTTGGCTAAGTATGGAATTGTAGATCACTGAAGTTTTTGGTGCAAGATGTCTATCACGGAACACGGGGAAGGAAATTTTGGTTACGCCAACCTGGGAACCGACGACCATAGAATTGGCTCGTTATGAAAAGCAACAATGGACGGTCAGACTCCCATAAATCACGGTTGAATGTGTTCCTTACTAATTAATGCCAATAAGAGAACCTGTGTGTTGAGTTGTTGCTAGTAAAAGCATAATGAATGTGCATTAGGAAGGACAAGAATATGGCGGGGGTTGAATAGAGCGATAAATGGTTTGAAATTTTTGTGAACCCGAGTATAGTGAAGGTTGCGGCCATAAAGTTGGCTAAGTATGGAATTG
The DNA here is from genome assembly GCA_009831015.1 of Picea engelmannii. Lineage (NCBI taxonomy): Eukaryota > Viridiplantae > Streptophyta > Pinopsida > Pinales > Pinaceae > Picea > Picea engelmannii. The sequence continues at coordinate 1,065,054 of ML776778.1, forward strand.
AAGATCACAGAAGTTTAGGGTGCAAGATGTATATTAGGGAACCAACGACCATAGAATTGGCTAGGTATGAAAAGCAACGAAACTCGTTCGGACTCCCATAAATCGCGATTGAATGTGTTTTTTGCTTATTAACGCAAACAAGTGAACCTATGTGTTGAGTTGTCGCTAGTAAAAGAATAATGAATGTGCATTGGGAAGGGAGGGAATGTGGCGGGGATTGAAGAGAGTGATAAATGGTTTGAAACTTTTGTGAACCCAGGTATAGTGAAGCTTGTGAGTTGCAGGAGTCTGGGGTTGAATTGTCAATCATGGAAGTGTTGGGTGCAAAATGTATATCACGGAAGTGTTGTGTGTAAGATGTATATCACGAAATAGGGGGCCTAAGAATTCGATAGCACTAAGTCAGGACCCCACGGTGAGATAATTTGGTAAGTGTTGAAATGGACGACGGTCGGTCGGGCTCATGATGTGACAATATAGATGGAGATGATGATATGACAGTCGGCTAACACGATAACCTGCAACCAATCTAGGAGCTCGAGAAAGTCAGGTTCAAGTTTAAAGAGATTTTGTTTATATTTATTTAAAATGTATTCATATTAATGTATCGTAATAAATTATTTCTTGTCCAAATGTAAACCATGTTCCAATTTGTGGAGGAATTGTAGGCCACAGAAGTTTTGGGTGCAAGATGTATATCGCGGAATTGTAGATGACGAAATTTTTGGGTTCAAGATGTATATCGTGGAATTGTAGATGACGAAAGTTTTGGGTGCAATATTTATAATAGCGCCAACCTGGGGGTTGGTTGGACTCTCATAAATTGTTGTTGAATGCGTTTTTTTCTTATTAAATCCAATAAGAAAACATGTGTGCTTAGTTGTTGCTAGTAAAATCATAATGAATGTGCATTGGGAAGGACAGGAATGTGGTGGGGGTTGAAGAGAGCGATAAATGGTTTGAAATTTTTGTGAACCCGGGTATAGTGAAGGTTGCGGCCATAAATTTGGCTAAGTATGGAATTGTAGATCACAGAAGTTTAGGGTGCAAGATGTATATCACAAAACACGGGGAATGAGAGTTCGGTTGCGCCAACCCGGGAATTGGCGGCCATAGAATTGGCTAGGTATGAAAAGCAACGACGGTCATTCGGACTCCTGTAAATCGCGATTGAATGCATTTTTTTCTTATTAATTCCAATAAGTGAACTTGTGTGTTGAGTTGTCACTAGTAAAAGCATAATGAATGTGCATTGGGAAGGGCGGGAATGTGGTGGGGATTGAAGAGAGTGATAAATGGTTTGAAACTTTTGTGAACCCGAGTATAGTGAAGCTTGCAAGTTCTAGGAGTCCGGGGTTGAATTATAAATCACGAAAGTTTTGGGTGCAAAATGTATATCACGGAAGTGTTGTGTGCAAGATGTATATCACAGAACAGGGGCATAAGAAATCAATAGCGCTAAGTCGGGACCTTGCAGTGAGATAATTGGCTAAGTGTTGAAAGGGACGACAGTCGGTCAGGCTCATGATGTGATGATAAATATGGAGATCAGGATCTGGCAGCCGGCTAACTCGGGAACCCAAGACCAATCCAGGAGCTTGAGAAAGTCAGGTTCAAGTTTAAAGAGATTTTGTTTATATTTATTTAAAATGTTTTCATATTAATGTATCTTAATAGATTATTTGTGGTCCAAGTGTATACCGTGTTCCAATTTGTGGAGGAATTGTAGACCATGGAAGTTTTGGGTGCAAGATGTATATCACGGAATTGTAGATGACAAAAATTTTGGGTGCAAGATTTATAATAACGCCAACCCAGGGGTCGGTCGGACTCCCGTAAATCATTATTGAATGTGTTTTTTGCTTATTAATGCCAATAAGTGAACTTGTGTGTTGAGTTTTCACTAGTAAAAGCATAATGAATGTGCATTGGGAAGGAGGAGATTGTGGTGGGCGTTGAAGAGAGTGATAAATTGTTTGAAATTTTTTTGAACCCAAGTATAGTGAAGGTTGTGGTCATAAAGTTGGCTAAGTATGGAATTGTAGATCACAGAAGTTTAGGGTGAAAGATGTATATCACGGAACATAGGGAATGAGAGTTCGAATGCACCAACCCGAGAACCGACGGCCATAGAATTGGCTAGGTATGAAAAGCAATGGTAGTCGGACGGACTCACGTAAATCGCAGTTGAATGCAATTTTTTCTTATTAATGCCAATAAACAAACCTGTGTGTTGAGTTGTCGCTAGTAAAAGCATAATGAATGTGCATTGGGAAGGGCGGGAATGTGGCGATGATTGAAGAGAGTGATAAATGGTTTGAAACTTTTGTGAACCCGAGTATAGTGAAGCTTGCAAGTTCCAGGAGTTCAGGGTCGAATTGTAAATCACATAAGTGTTGGGTGCAAAATATATATCACAGAAGTGTTGTGTGCAATATGTATGTCACGAAACAAGGGGCATAAGAATTCGATAGCACTAAGTCGGGACCCTGCGGTGAGATAATTGGCTAAGTGTTGAAAGGGACGATGGTCTATCGGGCTCATGATGTGATGATATAGATGGAGATGAGGATCTATAAGTCAGTTAACCCAGGAACCCGCAACCAATCTAGGAGCTCGAGAAAGTCAAGTTCAAGTTTAAAGAGATTTTGTTTATATTTATTTAAAATGTATTCATATTAATGTATCCTAATAGATTATTTGTGGTCCAAATGTAAACCATGTCCCAATTTGTGGAGGAATTGTAGACCATGAAAATTTTGGGTGCAAGATGTGTATCGTGGAATTGTATATGAAGGAAGTTTTGGGAGCAAGATTTATAATAGCACCAACCCGGGGGTCGGTCGAACTCCCGTAAATCGTTGTTGAATGTAATTATTTTCTTATTAATGCCAATAAGTGAACCCGTGTGTTGAGTTGTCACTAGTAAAAGCATAATGAATGTGCATTGAGAAGGGCGAGAATGTGGCAGGGATTGAAGAGAGAGATAATTGTTTTGAAAATTTTGTGAACCCGAGTATTAAGCTCGAGAGTTCCAAGAGTCTGGGGTCGAATTGTAAATCACAGAAGTGTTGGGTGCAAAATGTATATCAAGGGAGTGTTGGGTACAAGATGTATATCATGGAACATAGGGCATAATAATTCGATAGCGCTAAGCCGAGACCCCACGGTGAGATAATTGGCTAAGTGTTGAAAGGGATGGTGGTTGTTCGGGCTCATGATGTGAAGATATAGATGGAGATGAGGATCTGGCAGTCCGCTAACTGGGGAACCCACGACCAATCTAGGAGCTCAAGAAAGTCAGGTTCAAGTTTAAAGGGATTTTGTTAATATTTATTTAAAATGTATTCATATTAATGTATCTTAATATATTATTTGTGGTCAAAATGTAAACCATGTTCGAATTTGAAGGGTGTTTTGGGCTCGCAAATTTTTCTCAAACCCATAAGCAATAGAGAAAAAATATATGACTTAATATTTTGTATATGGAAGCATATTATGAAATATAGGAAGTTGCAATACATGCACAATATAAAATAGGAACATGACCACAACATGTACAGGGAAATGAGTTAATTTTAAAAAGAAATACAAAATTCAAATAACAACACCAAACATTGAAGATCACCATAGAACAACCTCAAATATTTATATTCAAATAAACTGGGTTACAAAATACATTTGAGAATATTGAAACCAAAATAATTGTCTTGGAATTTGTAAAACAATATATAGTTTAGTGCATATTCTATGAAATATAAATGTGTTTGCCATAATGACTAGGATTGGGACTGCCACAAACTACAAAGAAAATATGTACAAGAATTAAGTTTGTAGAAAGAATAAAGTCGGTGATGGAAAACAACAAGACCTGGCAAGAAGAAAGAGAAAATTGTCAGTCCTCGGTTAAAGATTTGTTAGAGTAACTGGATGAAGACATCGAAAAAGACAAAATAATGTGATCAATATCAACTTACTATGATGGTGTCCCATGCCTTTTCATTTTCTCTTTGATGTCCTTTTATGGCTTTCCTCGGCGGTTATGGGAACCGTGTGAAGCATCCTTTGACTTTCATTGGTAATCTGGTCAACAACCTTTTTGAACCACTCTTCGATATAGCTCCTCATGGGCGCCACATTGATTTCATGCCAGATTTTTATATTGAAGAATTCACTTTCCAAGTCCCTTAGATCAATAGAGGTGTTGTGTAGTGCTTCTTGAACATATTGGTTTTTAATCGAATAACCGACTATTCATTTTTTCATGTCATCTTCACCATATTCAAGAATGCCATAGAAATTTTCAAATGACAGTGTTTTATAGATATGAACTTGATCATCAAATGTTTTCTTGGTTAAAAACGAGTTGAATATCAATTTTGGGTCTTGGACTTCATTGTTGTTTCCAGCTATATCTATCTTAGATAGCTTCTTGAATAGTTTGTCTCTTCTAGATATGGCCTCGCTACATGCTTGAATGATACCATTTAGGTTTTTTACCTTTTCTTTCCAGCATGTGTTTAGTTTGTCTATTCGATCCGGGGAAGGGAGATCCGTCTGTCTTCTTTTGAATTTATTCATACCAGTAACTTTAACACTAAATGGTAAAACTTCATTGAGGTAGAAACCTTGCTCGTTCTTTAGATCTACTTGTAGATACTCATGAAAAGCATGCGATCTTGTTCCAAAAGAGACCATATTCTTTGACATATCCCAAGATTTTGTTATTAATTCCATTATTCTCTTTATATTCTTTTCCACATAGCCTTGGTCTGATGTAACAAGGCTTGTTGATCCTTTTAAATTTTCCGCAGGTGCGGTGGGATCGGTCATTGCCAGAGTAGAAAACAATGGAAGAGGCATTAGAGTTCCCTCCAATTCTTTGATTCGCTCCTTTAACATGATGTTTTTCGTTTCAAGGCCGTTAATAGAGTTTTCTAGAGCGTCTCCAGTTGCTCGATGTATCTAGTAGACCTAGGAAGGGCGCATGTTGCGTAGGTTGATCTCTGAATGAGATTTCCCTCTCTTATTCTTTACATCTCTCTTTTCAATAACCAATTTTTTGGATTCGATGTCAAAAAAAGTGCTCTGAAATGCAAAAGACTCTTCTTCGTCCAATGTATCGGTGCCAATTATTTCCATCTCAAGATTATGAGGAGAAGTGTTCTCTAGCTGGTCGTCGTTGGGGAATATCTTATCAATGTCAATTTCTAGTTCCATATCTTCGAGGGAGATATCGTGGATATCAAGTTCTCCCCTTGGTCCCTCCTGTTCTTGGACTATTGTTTTCCATTTTTTGCTCGCAGGAAGTTTGTGAGAACTTTCAATTTTGGTGGAGGGAGGGTTCTTATATCCTCCTCTGCCTGAAGAACTGAGTGTGACTTTCTTTCTTGGGTAGTCCGTTGGAGTACTGCTCCGAGATGTTGTGGTCTTGGGTGTGGCGATCGGGGATTGGGAACTTTTTTCACCCGGGCCATTTTGTTTCTTCTTGTATGAATCATTGGCATTGGGTATTGTCTCTAGGTTGTCAGTGTCAGGAGGAAGACATCCTGAGGCATTATATTCGACTTCATTAAGGATAGTGCTAGTGAAAGAACTGTTGAAACTAACAACCAATAGGTGTTCTACAAAAATACGATAAGGGTCGAACCCTTTTACTTTTTCATAACATTTAAAATTGAAGTTATGGAAGTGGCCAATGAAACTATCAATCTTGTTCATATTCATGACCATGAAATCCCCGACTTTCCAAGGCAGAGAGATGAATTGAATTTTTCTGTTTTCATGGGAAAAATGCATCCAGTAGATGTACTACCTTGCTATTCCAGCAAAAAACATTGTACTAGATATGTGACATGGAAGGAAGCAAGGATTTTGTTTGGACCCAAGAATCCTTATAACATTATAGTTCTCCATTTCTTCTAGTGTGCCCTTCCTATCTAAGAACTTGGTCACATAGTCAGACAACCGGGGAAAATACTTTCCAAATATCAATGCTTTAAAAACTGAAACAAAATCATTAAATACTTCATAAAAATGTCGGGAAGCATCATGTCTCCATAATATTATGTATGAGAAGGTTACTGGGTCAAATTCACAGTTTACCTTCTTACACATAGATAGTCCAGGGAATGGACAATAATTCACCACCGCGAAAATTAAATAAGATGACATAAATAATTTCTTCTGCCTTGTGTATTGCAATAACTAGGAAGAGATTTCAATGGAAATCAACTTGCCCCAATGGAAGATTTCTTGTTCCTTGAAAGTAAAATATAAAATATACATAATCAACCAAGAGATGTTGTTTGTACTTTCTTGTCTCGTTATCCTCGTGAAAATCCATGAAATTTGTCGAAAAGGGTTTTTAAATGCACTAACATGTAATCTGGTCATGTCCCGGGGAGCGGCCGTTGGGTTCTCTAAGAAATTCGGCAAGAGGTCCAATTCATTATCATGTTTCTTTAAGAAGTATTTGCAATTCTCGCCCTTGAATGTAGGCGTTAGGTCGAGAAGCCTTAAAATCTTTCAAAATACTTGAGGCGATAGGGAGACTCGAGAATGGTTCCGCAACTGGATAATCTGCTAGTTTGTTAAGAACCAAATATCAATATAGCATAGAAAAACCTCAGAATAAGTACTCAACTCCTTGAAAAAGAGATAATTTCAGATAATAAGCCTCTTCGAGGGGGAAACCTCCTTTTACCCCACATAAATGTTCAAGTACAAGATGATTCCAAATGAAAATGTCTCCTTGGTATATATAGGAGACTAGGAGGTATAATTACAACTAATGGAATAAATCCGACATAAATAAAATAACATTACTAACATAATATGACCCAATTAAGGGGTAATGAGCCAATATTAGGGCTTAACATGCCCCTCCCTTTGAGACAAGTGTTTTCTGCAACGCTTGAGTAACTCTGGATACTTTTGTATAAAAGACTCATCTTCCCAAGTGGAATCTTCAACCGATAGTTCCCTCCATTTAATGAGATACTTTGAAATGGATCTATTCCTCAGCTGGCAAATTCTTGTGTCAGTGATGGCTTCAGGATCCAATATGATTTTTCCTTCCTCTTCAAGTTCTGGCAATATAGTTTGAGCTGGGATCTTGTCACCTATAACCTTCTTTAAGCATGAAACATGGAAAACCGGCTGTACTCGTGAAGATGTAAGCAACTCCAATTTGTATGCCATAGTACCAATCTTTTGCAACACCTTATAAGGTCCATAGTACTTTGGTGATAATTTATGATCTTTCTTGGCTTGCTTGAGGGACATCTGTTTGTATGGTTGTAGTCTTAAAAACACCCAATCCCCTACTTCAAAACTTCTTTCACTACGATGTTGATCTACTTGTTGTTTCATGCGATTTTGTGCCATGGTCAGGTTGTCCTTTAAGATTTCAAGAACTTGTTGTTGATGCTCGATGTGATCTTCCACTGCTTGAACCTTATATTTTTCTTTTAGAGAAGAAGTGATGGAAGGAGGGTGCTATCCATAGAGTTCCATAAAGGGTGTCATTTTTGTTGCAGTATGAAAGGAAGTGTTATACCACCATTATGCCAAGGGTAACCATTTGAACCATTGTGTTTTTTTATCAGAGACAAAGCAACGAAGGTATCCTTCTAGACATTTTTTCACTATCTTGGTTTGTCCATCAGATTGAGGATGATAGGATGAGCTATGAGCCAATTGAGTACCCAGACAGGAAAATAATTTTGTCCAAAAATGTCCAGTGAAGATGGGATCTCTGTCACTTACAATAATCTTTGGGATGCCATGTAGCTTTTGAACTATCTCCATGAATGTGGTGGAAACTGTAATAGCTTTGAAGGGATGAGAGAGTGCACAAAAGTGTGTGTACTTGGTCTTGATCTATCAACAATCACCATGATGACACTCTTTCCTTCAGACTTCGGTAACCCTATGATGAAATCCATGGAAACCTCCTCCCAGCGCTGACTTGGGATGGATAATGGTTGTAAAAGACCTCGGGTCTTAATTGTTTCCACCTTATTTTGTTGGAAAACCAAACATTCTACCACAAACCTTTGAACATCAGTTTTAAGGCCATCCCGAAAAAATCCTTCTTGACTCTATGGTAGGTTTTCAAAAATCTTGAGTGCCCTCCTACTAGAGAGGTGTGCAATTCCAATAGTACCTTTTGTTTGAGTTGGGAGTTATTACATAAATATAAGTGATATTTGTACCATAGTGAGTCATTTTTCCATGTAAATGTATCTGATGCACTGGAATCTTGCTGCAACCTTTGAATGAGAGTCCACACTTTTTCGTCATTCTTCCATTCATCCCTTGCTTCTATTATCCAATCGGGTTGGATGATCAAGATA